>OZ034969.1:57399761-57739761 GCA_964030785.1 Siderastrea siderea | reverse complement strand
ATTGAGTTCAAACTGGTCTGAGTTTTTTGTTTTGAGCATGCGCATTTAATAAGCGGCGTTGATGCATTCCAAGCAGGAGGATAACAGATAAACTGGATTGTTAGGGATGGTTGGTCTCATGTAAACACTTCATGCCAGTCTGACTTTCTGACCAGTATCATGTAAACAAAATCATACCAGTCTGAGTTTGCACTTCTTTCATGAAATCAGGGCGTCACAGCAACTGGGTCTCTAAGGATATTGTTAAACATCCTTGAGAGCTGCTCTACTTTAGTCTAAGGGGGTGTTTTAATTTACATGACACCAGTATGATTTTCATTCTGGTACAAGCTCATTCCAGTTCCCTCTTGTTTCTCTGTATTTGTTTATGTGATTACAGCACAATTTCTCATGACAGTGTGAGCCACACCTGTGTGAGTTCACCCCAGTAGTGGTACCGGATCAAAATCCTCATTCTGGTATGTAAACCCATACTGGTATCAAGTAAACTAGTATATCTGTTTGATTCATTCTGCACTAGGTGTTAACCATTTAGCCATCCAGAATAAACCACACATCACCATGAAAAATGGATTTTGTAACTTAAGTAGGTATAAGGTTTTCATTGCCCACCTAAATGGAAGTCTTGATGGAACACTCATGTAAATGTTGGCAGACAATTTTATCCTTGGTTCAATTTTTTTTCCTTTGTGAATAATCAGATTGCCAAATTTTCTTTGGCCAAAAAGGCTGTTTTAGTCACTCAGTCTTTTATGTGTTTACATGACAAACAACACAGATCATGGTCAAATTTCACACACTAAAAGGCAGATGGTTTAAATATCTGGTACATTTGAATGATTTTAACACTGTTTAATTGTGCTTAATTATGTTTGACTGGGTTCAGAAATTGACAAATTAACCCAATCACTGCATTCCATCCAGTTCAATTTACTGAACAGTAGGTAGGTAAACTGGCATAATTATGATGACTGATATCCTCCACGTACCTTCACTGTAAGAAAAGACTGTAAGAAAATCACTGCTGATGTATACATGCCTAAAACAGATAAAAAAGGATCAGTGAAAACAAATTCAGGGCTCAAAGTTGGCAGTCGCCCGGTTGCCAGTGGTGATTTAAAACTGAACAGGCCCACTAAAAGTTGAGGTTTGATCGCCTGACAGTCTACTAGGATTAAAAAATGTTACAATGTAGTTGCAATAAAAATAAATTAAAATGTACATGTACTTTCATTAGAGTACCTTTCTTTCCTTTCCCTTCCTCAAATCTAAGTTCATAAATGTTGTCGTAAAAAACTTTTAGTTTTTGGAGTGCAATTCAATGTTCACAGTACTTTTTCCCACATGATTATTGGCAAAATCCCTCGATAAAGGACTTACTTCTCACCCAGGTTGGGAAGGGTGTATTAAAAGCCATTTTATTTTGGCCTGGGCCACTAAGAAATCAAGGATACTAGCCGAACAGCAACCAAGCACTGAAGTTAATTTTTAACCCTAAAAATTATGGAATAATCGGTTGAGAAGAAGATATATACAAATTTACATTCACCTTCTTTTAACCCTATTACCTTAAACGTATTTTCCCAAAAGTGATCAACACATAATCTGTAATAAAAGTTATACCTTATTCGAAATATAAATTTTGTTGTTTGTCATCAAAACATGCCAAAACTATAATCCAAAGTTTTATTTATAAGACAAGATTTTGTAATGCTTTTGAACACTATTTGATATAACAAACATTCATAACACGTTAGACATATATAAATATTTTGCAAGCAGTCAAGAAAAGCCCAGCTAATCAACAATCGAGTGGGAGATGTTAACAACACTTAGAGAACACTTAAATGATGCTACACAAAAGAATTTAAGCTTATCTGCCAATATCAATATTTGGGGAATAGCCTGGATTTCTTGCTTTAAGCAAGAACTGTTTGAAATATAATTTTAACAGCAACACTGTAATTAAAGCTTACTGAAAACAAAAAGGATGCTTTGTTGCCCTTTTACTTGGCCAACAAATAATATATGATTTTGCAGTCGAGTGAACAAAAAGTACTTTTGTCGGCTGTTTACAACCGGAATGGAAATTAAATTATTTAAGCACTGGACTAACGATAAATAAGAAACATCTCTCTATTAATGATCGATCGGAAAAGCTCTAAAAAGCTGTTCACTGAGCTAAACTAAGCGTATTTCACAACAAAAGTTATTACACGCACCTGACACTGTAGCCTGTTTGACTTGACAATTGACCAAAATTTCTGAGCAATGCAGCGAAAAATGAAGTGTTGTCCACTTTCCGAGAAACTATTAACAATTCTTAAGTGGAAGTACGCGACAGAAAGCTAGGAAAAACACTTCTTCAACCCATTCTTCGGCCAAGTGCGCTAAGTACGAGTAACAGCTGTGCGCCCGCGCCTAAAAAGGGCACCAGTCTCCCTCAATAATCCATGACATTGGTGCCCAGTACTCCGCGTGCGTGCAAATTCACATCCCTAAGCTATATGAAAACGAATTTTTTCAAAAAAACTGTTGACAAAGTTTGAAAGAGTATAGTCTGAAACCAAACATGCTGATTCGTTTTAACATTTATACTAAGACCTCACAAAACAGGGGATTGTCAAAAAATTCTGGTTCATTTTTTATTTCGTTTTTTACAAAAGAAAAAGTAATAACGGTCGTTTTTGAATAACTTCCAATTTTTTCCGCAATATGAGTGGGAGAAATTACGGATTTATTGAGCTCAATGCAGTTTAAAGTGTTTTGCAATATTCCGTGTGCCCTGGTCACGTGACCGATGACGTCACAACAATAAGGTTATCATGGACGTTACTTTCATGTGAAGTTCTATTAACCAGCCGAAGCTTGCTTCTCTCCGCCTTAAGCTTCCATAGCTACAGACTCCTTACCAGTCCCCTGGGAAATGCTCCTGTACAGAGCCACCTTAACTTTCGAATGCCAGACGTCAACTGGCAGTTTCCAAATTGCTCATCCCAATGACCATCAGGGCACGTTATCTGCTTTTGTATTGATAGAAGCCTGTTCTTGCAGTTAGCTAAAACATGTTTTATTGCCATAGTCACGTGACTAATGACGTCATCACCGTGCCATTGATATGAGGGGTAACTTTCACGCAGGTGTCAATACAACATGGTATAGCGTCCTCTTCGACCACAAGTTAACTAAGTTATAAAGCATTGAAAATTTTTCGGGTGCAAAGCATGCTGGGAAGGTTCTTATTATAATTATAATGTTGTTTTTAATTATTATTTACATTTATACTTTTTGTAGAATTCTGATTTGATAGTCGATCTCATGAAAGCGGTATATGCGAATGATTGAAGTAGTCACACGTTTGATCTTTGAACTGGATGGTTGAAGATCTGCTTCGAGATTTTGCTGAGGAAAACTTTGGGAAGGGATACCTCCCTCTACCTCATGGCAGCACTGAAGCAGCAAAACCGTTTGGGCTGATGGTAAAGAAGAAAAGGAGGTCAATTTATGATGGTGCATACACCATCCTCGAAGGGCTAGAAAAGTATGTACAGTTGGGCAAGGAAAACGCGTTTCTGGCTGCCTTAATGCACCTATCAATGGTATGCCCCAGGATGGGGGGGGGGGGGGCGGGCAACCCCAGGGGAATTTGACATTTTCAGGTTTTGACATGTCAATTTCCCCACCCTTGGGTCGCCATTAAGGGTCAAATCCCCACCCCTGGGGATCACAGACCTTGAATAGTAATGTCGACGAACTCAGACACTCCCAATACTTTATTGCAGAACTCAGCGACTCCAGAAGGTATCCTGGTGACAAATGGCACCACCAACTTTGTGCATTTCCCCAAATGGAGAGGGCATATTCTAGCTGTTCAACTTGTACACTGCCATTAATATTGTGTGCACTGCGCGCATTGTTGTTATGACATATTTTAGCATTGCTGGCAATTTAACACACATTTTGTACTCCTGACAATACCTGTGAATTGCTTTACATAGTATTTTCAGCAATACAAAATGCGCAATGCCAGAACATGCCAACATCAAGTGGGGTTGATGCACAAACTTGGTGATACAATTATGACATGCATCACACTGTATCCACTCTACAGTTTCAGCTCCATCCTCCTTTTTTGGGTCTTCTTCTTTGCAGTAGCCACAGAGTACCTTAAGGAAAGGAAGCACAGAAGGAGATGTCCAATTACATACAACTCTTAAATTTAATAATGGGAATTTGAAATTACAACAAACAGTATTGGGAATTAACTGTGTGGTATCTATTGTGCTTGAAATCAATATAAATGAGTTGCTGACCTTCTTTGAGTCTTTCTTGTTGCGTCCTTTCTTTTTCCTTGTCTGTGCTGCCTTTGCTGCCCCTCTCTTTCTGTTGTCCTTAACAGTCTTTAGATGGTTAAACCACAGCGAAACCTAGAGGTAATTAAGACGATTAGCTAGGGTCAAATCTTTTATTGTCCTGAGCAGAAAATGTGATTTGAATTTCAGGGTCACTACAGTTATAACGTGTCTTACCTCATTTGCGGGTAGGAGTACTTGTTTTGCTGCTCCTTCCAGGCCGTTTGGGTCCTTCTCATACAGAGTTTTCAAAACTTCACTTGGAGGTGAAGATACAACACTAGTTGAGGCTTCACATTGGAACAATTCGTCTGGCATCATGTAGTGCCCTGCACATGTCTTGCCTTTACAGTCTGCACAGGCTGGATTTCCATAGGGTCTGAGTAAAAAAACTGCTGATAAGTCTACAGAATAAATAATATTGTCATAAACAAGAAGCTTATGCACTGTTTTCTGTTTCTTTACCTGTTCGGATCTGCAGCAGGAAGTGGAGTGAAGCTCAGCGGTGATCCTCCATCATACCACGTCTCCTCCTCAGCTGGTTTTCCCAACTTGCACAAGGGGTGTATACAATCAGGTTGGTAGCAAAGAAATAGGTGGAAAACATACTTGGACGGTGTACCAGTCACCAGGTGACGATCTCGCAACATCCAAACTTCATTGATCCACTTATAATTGTCTGGGTATTCATTCTTCAACTTTTCTTTGCCTGCTGGCTTTCCCTTGAGGTAGAGCTTAATCATTTCCCTCAACTCCTGGTAAGTTGAACTACCCGTGCCCTTGTAAAGGTGTATCTGGGTGCTTGCACACGGGGATTTGTTTACCCTACTTATGTAAACATTGATGGCATCGCTGAGATTTTCTTTAAGTTTATTGTCATTGACCTTACCAGTTTTGGAGTCAAGACAGGAACCATTGAGTGTTGATGGAATAAACAAATTACTGTGGCCAAGAGCAAGGCAGCCATTCTGCAACTCAACTCTGTTTCTATTGCTAGAGCCACTATCTCTGGTGGTTACAATCAGCACTTTAGATGACTTTTTAAGGTGATAGTTAGTCCACCAAAATTGGACTTCCTTGTGTGATGGCCCTTCATCGTGGCCTCCATCCACCCTAATACATACTTTGCTCTTTCTCTTTCCAGTAATATGGTTCACAAATGCTGGCTCGACCTCTGGATATGTCTCAATCACATTCAAATCATGCGCATGTTGTGCGGGATTTTTCTGATGGAGTGGGACAGCCTTAACAATGCCAGCACATATCTCTGCTGTTGTGCCAGTACTGGAAAAGTTGTACGATGTTGTCTGGAGTGTGGACGGGTATTTGTTCACATAGTCTGTCTTGGTAGTAAGAGTGACACCATCTTGCATGCACAAGGTCGCTTGCTTGTTGTGGGTGGCTAAGGTATCTAACCGAAACCCAGCCTGGTCATCTCTGTTTATGTTGATGATATCAGTACCATCCTTGAGCTGCAAAGTATCAAGGGCCCTATACAGGGCAGATGACCAGTGCTTATCTGGATTATATCGTATTGTAAATCCCTTTCGGGCTCGGCGGCATGTGACCTTTGCAAGGCCTTTGTATCTCTTGGCAGACAACCTTCTCCTGTTTCTTGCGACACATAGTTGCACTACAGTCCCATATCCAAATTTTCGTTGGTAAACTCTTTCCAAGTGCTGTTTTATTCTACTTAAAGTTGCCTTTTTTTCAACTTTACGATTTCCATCAAATGTAAGGATTCCGGTTCTTCTCCAGCTGTCTGCTCCAACTCCAGCACTCTTCACATAATTCGCAATGGTAGAACCAATATCTGGGCATTCTTTGAGGATTTTTCCAACAATCTTTCCTCTCCTTCGTCTCAGAAATCTAGCCTCTGCTATACTCTTGGCTGATTTTCGTTGTGCATTTTTCTGCTTTACCTTTTTTGAGATAATTTCCCGTGCCTCAGGTTGTAAAGGATCGTGAATGTTTCCCCAGTCCTCGCTATTTTCTTCAGTTTCAGACAGTATGGCTTCATCATGATCATCTACATTTGACTGATTTTCTTGCAGTCTTTCCGAAAGAAGATATGCTTGTCTGCTCTGTTCTATAATAGACTCCTCCCTTTCATTCAATTTGAGCAAATGTATTTGGCCGCTGAAGTCTAAGAGGATCTGATCTATGGCAGCTTTAGTGTAGCCGCATAACTTATCTTCAATAACTTCAACAAAAACAAACCAATTAAGTTCACAAGCTCTCAGCAGGTCCATCAGTTCATGCGAATTCTGATATACTGATCCTGTATCGGTTATTTGCTTGTTGAGAGAAAACTCATGAGTTATGTCAATTACTACTGAATCACCATTCCTGTCATTCACTGGGTCATCTTGTCCTAACTCCCTGTTATTAGTGTCTCCACCTTCATCTTCTGTATCAGTTTCACTTCCTTCATCCTCCTCATCACTATCATCACTATCAACTTGAACACCAAATGATGAGAGTAAAGCTTTTTCTTGGATGCTTGCAATGGAGTCTACGGCTTCCCTGATTTCTCTTGCTTCTCGTAAAGCATTTTCTACTCTAGCCTTTCTTCTCTGTAGATCATCAAAACCATAGATGCTTCTTAACTTTGTATTGCTTTGCTTAGATGCCACAGCAACAGCATAGGTAATCCTTTCCCTCTCTGAATCTGACCCGGCAGATGATAACACTTCTTTTATAGACCTTACAGCCTTCGCTGCTTGTTCTTTACAAAAGCTGTTCAATTCGCTATCCAATCTTGACAAGAGGCTTCGAGCTAACTCTAAGTTAGTTTCCTTTGGAACAAGGAAAACTGCATGGGTATTTTTCTCTTTTACCCTGATGGCAGCAATAGGCAGTTGCAGAACTTTTCTTTTGGCATCAGTCGACTTATACTTCACACCAGGGCTAGATATCGAGAATGCTTCATTTAATCTCATGTACCCAACATCAGCAATGCATTTTGCAACAGCTAACAATCCAGTGCACGATTTGCAAGGTTGGGTATGTTCTGCAATGCAGATCTTCTCCTTTGTGGCAACGTAACTTTCTAAAGTGAATCCTTCTAATGCAGAAATGTCAGTAAAGTCATCAACTTTGACATAGTTAGACAGGTTCTTAAAACTCTTTAACAAAATTACATCGCTGTCAAGCCCCCTCAAAGGATCCTGAGGGGGCTTTCCACAAAATCCTGCTCAGATGCCATAGCAACTTGGGGACTGTTATTGGGCTGTATAGCTTTACATTTCTCTTGACCTGAAGCCACTGGTACTTGGAGACTGTTGTTCTCTTGCCCTGAAGCCAGTGGAACTTGGGGACTGTTGTTCTCTTGCGTTGAAGCCAGTGGAACTTGAGGGGTGTTGTTCTCTTGCGTTGAAGCCAATGGAACTTGGGGACTGTTGTTCTCTTGCCCTGAAGCCACAGGAACTTTGGTAGTGTTATCGGGCTGTGTAGTGGTACAGTTTTCTTGCCCAAGAACCACGGAGGCCTGATTGGGATTGGACTTTGCTTTGCTGGTTCCTTTCCTGTAGACGTCTAGAGAAGCTTGATTTCAAACTGTAACACCAACGCTTGGTTTCATCTTCTTTTTGTACCACTTGGACTTCTTATCCTTTCTTTGAAACAACTTCAGCTCTTTCTGGCCATCAAAAACCTCTTTCCTTAATGCAGCCATTTCCTTCTGCAGCCTATCACATGTCTCCCAATCTTTTGATGCCTGCGCTTTACTTTGATGAAGCTGTTTGTATTTCAGTTGCTGCTGCTTTCCTTCAATGTCTTCCACAAGTTGGGCAGTGCGTTCCTCTCTTAATGTCTCTGAGGTATACTTTTTCTTGGATGGTACGGGCTCAACTTCTTCAACTGATTTTGATCGGGATTTTCCTTTCTTAAATGCAAAACAACTATCATTCCTTACTGCCTCTTTAGCTTTCTCATACAGGAAACCCCGTTGGTGAAGCAAGGAAGGATTCTCAAGGGCCAGTTTACCTGCAGCCTCATTCACTGAAATCTGGTATGGTGTTAAGTCCTTGTCTGATGAGCCCTTCCCATAAATCTTGGCTGCGCTGATCACATCTTGTTGTGTACTGTTTACTTTTGTCTCCTTTGTGACAAACAAAATGATCTATGTATAAGAAGACTATACCTGTCACTCCATTTTTATATTTTGATGAAATCTATAGATAGACCAATTTTGGTATATTAAAATTCTAATTGGGTTCGAGCACTAGGGGAATTTGTTTTTGTCTATTCCCTTTAACCTCGGTGCCAAGCTAGAGTTTCAATATATCAAAATTGGACTATTAATCCTGATTAAAAACATGGAATAGGCAGCCCCTTAAAGGTGCTTTTCTCTGTAAAAATCTTTGTCATACTTATACATTTGTCATTTGAGTATTTCTTTGGCTGATTAGGTCTGGTTTTCTAGATCCTACGTACACCTGCAGCATTTTCGTTTCCGGTCCTTTACTGATATTGTTCTATTATACAATATTAACAGAAAATGACTTTGACATATAAACCAATAGACATGGATGGACAAAACAGGTCCTTTGAGGTCATGTGTGAGTATTAAAAAAAATGCTTCAGCGAAATAAGCTATATTTAATTGAAATGTTGAATTCATAACAATAGAATGCTACAATAAATTATTTTAAGCTTGCTTCAGAGACGCATGAGCAGAATTGTTTTAATCAACCACATATTTACTGAACCAGACTATCCTAGAACAAAATGCACTCAAAAGGATCACTGACCTTTACTCTCGGGCCAAGCTCTACCCTCCCAGCATTTATCACAGGTGTAGCTTGATTTGCTGAACCAACTGATAAAAAAGCATAAACACAAGCTATCAAAATATTGGCATTATTTTAGCTACGAGCATGTGTTATCTATTCAGTGTTCAGTGTTGTTATCACATGACTGATAAGCCTTCTTCTATTTTACTAAAAAGTAAACAATCATGCAAGTGTGTAAGGGTGCAGGTCATAATGAAGGAGAAGGTTGATTAAACAATTTGCTAAACCAACCCATTGACAGCTTTAGTAGATAGACAGTTTTATGCCTTTGGTTGGTGTGGGAGGTGTTAATAAATTGGATTACCTGTGGTTGTTGTTGATGGACTATGCCTTGATTACCGTTAATAGTAATAGGGCCGTGATGCATAGAATGGCTTGATGGCTGTGTATATCAACAAACAAAGCGAATTAGCATTTGTTAAACAATAGAATGGCACTGCCATATTTTTGTTTAAAAAATGTATTTAAACCAGAGTAAGCAAAGTGCCACATGAAATATATTTTCATAAGTAAATGTTCATTTTAAAAATATTTCAAATTATGATGGCTCTTTCAACGTGACTGTCTCTGATTGGAGCTAATTGCTTCATTCAGGCAATCAAACTAAGAAAATCATACAGACTTTTTAAAGAACTACAAGAACAGCTAAACACTACGGAGCTCACCTTTGCAATAACACGCAGCTTGGCTCTGTCCTCTATAATAGCACTGGGCTCCAAATCTATAAACCCCTGCCATTCTTTATTGTATATCTGTAGAATGATCTCCCCATCAATTCCAAACGCCTCTTTTATAATAGAACGAGTAGTGTTTTCCCCTTCTAGTGAGAGAACTTTGCGGCTTTCGCCAAACTCAACAAGAACCTGGAACAGAACAGCCCCACTTGAAAAACTACACTCAAAATAATTCAATTTCTTTCGCTTGCGTGAGATATTCCACATTGTATTAATTAAGCTGATATTCAAAAGTTAAAATTTGCATTTTCCATTTTCATCCAACTGATGTTAGTTGCTGAGGCCCTAAAATTCATTAAATTTGGCTGGAGTGGAGTGTAATTAAGCAAATTTCATAAAGAATTCCAGGACTGTTTAATATTTATACAGTCATTTGATTTTTCGATTTTTCGCTATGTCAGAGCATCTAGTGAAATCATGCTAAGTAGCAAGCATGTTTTTTCATAAATGAGGTTCTGTGCGAACATTTCTTTCAAAATCTGACGGAAAAAACACTGTGTGTTATGAAACTTTAAAGATAGACAACTGATAGGTGCTAAAAACAACAATTTTTTGCTTTAAAAACATCAAGACAATCCTTACCTTTCGTTCTGCCATCGCTCGTGAAAAGAAACGCGGGAAGCTCATCCAAATGACTTCTGGGTATTTTCCAAGATGGCGGACTCATTCCCAGGCCCTCTCCACTTTCCAAGATGGCGACCAAGTCAAATTTTCCACCCAGGGGACCTTTGTGGATGTCAAAATCCCTACCCAGGCATAGCCTCACGAAGTCAAATTCCCGTGGGTTGCCCGCCTCCCCCCCACCCCCCCCCCCATCCTGGGGCAGACCATTGATAGGTGCATAAACTTGCACATCCGGAGAGACGATAGTCTATTCCTGGAGGGACACGAGGAGCATGGGCAAAGGGGCTTCCAGGTAAATGATTTAATTTCTATTTCTCTCTCTCTCTCTCTCTCTCTCTCTCTCTCGCTTACAATCGCAAAATAATCCAGGCTAGTCGAGCGTACAAACAAGTAAACAAAGACAGCAGCCCAGCTTGTTCATAGCGTTTGCACTTTTTTAAAAAGCAAAATTCCATGGAACAAAAATTTTAGGGAACAAAAAGCTTGAAAAGAAAAGTTCCAGGGAACAATAATAAATTGCAAAGAAAGGGAAACCTTCCTCAATCGTTCCACAGCGAATTTTAGCAATTAGGTTTGTGTGGACCTACGCAGATCAATTGATATGACAACTGATAAGTCATTTTATTCGGTACCTTACTCGGTACTTTTATTAGTAAAGCTTCTCGACATTGCCCATTGATTCACAGGTTTCTCCAGGGCGAAAAGGAAGATTTCTGTATTATAAATATAATTATTTCCCACAAAAATGCATATATATTCTGAACGGTTCCAGTTATTACGCAGCACCTTTGACCCGTTGCATTACAGGCTCAAAACTCCGCGCTGAGGGGTTGATTAGTAACCATACTATTCGACATTACAGCGATTGCCTTTTCGCTCTGATTCTCAACATCCCAGTTCGAAGACTTCTTTCACTGAAACTGAAGGTAAGCCTGTCTGCTATTTTGAGATATTTTGGAGGTAACAATCAACAATCGTCAGAAGTTTTTCTTTTGTGCTTTGACCACTGGCTCCTGGGTTAGTAAACGAGGTTTGCTTAAATGTACTACTAGCTAGCGAATACAGCCTTCTCGCTGGTAGAGAGAGATGAGAACCGGATGAGAAGCGGCTGTATTCCTACAAATGTTTATGTGGCTCCAGTGGCAGTCAGCTTCATTTGCGCTGAACGCCAGTCGCCATATTACAGCCAAGCAACCGTTCTGTTCTCAGTTCCGCTTTCATGTTCAACTTAATTATATGTCACCTTTAAAATGTAGTTTAAATTATTTATATATCACTATCCCGTTAAATAGTTCTAGATATCTTTTAAAAATGTTATGGAAAGTCGTAACTCATGAGCTAAATTTCCGGTCTGAAAGTTGTTGTTCCATGACTTTTTTCAGAAGTATAATGTCCCACGTTCAGTGTAAGTCGTATGTAAACCTTCAAATATTCGCCCGTCTCTAATGAGGTCTGAAGCTTACAATTTTACAACAGCTACTGAACATTTCACGCTTTCGACGTGTTTGATCATAGTATTTAAGATAATGGTTAGTAAAAGGCTAGTAATTCTTGATTATAGCGTGATCTTGATTAACATATCGATGAGACAATTAAAAGTTTCCATTGCAATGCTTCGTGTTCCATGCTGATTGTCTGCTATTTGACTGTTTTTGTCACCAAGCTTTTAAAAATTATGTAATTTTGACTAGTAAACGTCAGAAACTTAGAGTTCATTCCACCATTGGAGTTTATTCTACCGGATAAACACGACGGAGTCTTTTAGGCTCAACGTGGGTATGACAAGCTTAGCAAACCAGTCATGAAAAGTTGTTTACATCCCCATGACTTTGCATTGCAATTTGTGCAATTTAATCAGCTAGGTTGCTATCTGGAGGTCAGTTTGATCTTAACTTAATGTCCTTAATGTCTAATTATCTGCTGTTGAGTGTTCGTAAAATGAAGTGAATTTCTAGACTAGATTTTCGTGTAATTATAAGCCGACCGATTCCCTACGTTAAAGCGGTGTGATCCGATATCCTGGGCAAACAATGGCTCTTTATTGAAACAGTGCTCACGGGCCAAAAGGTTAAAACGAATTTGAATCATAATAAAGTAAATTGTTCCTGTTTAAACCATGTTTATGCAATGACGCGGCCCTAAACTGTGTTCATTTAACTTCTCATAACGTTTCTGGCTGCAAACAAAGCTACTTCCTCGGCTCAGCATCAAAAGTTTGCTTTAACTCGGTCGGATTGAAGTTCTTAAAACTATCTGAACGCCTTTGTAACAAGTGTTAAGTGGAAAGAATAACAGAGCTGGAAACCTAAAGTAATATTTTGCTCAGTGAACAAATACAGTTATTTTTTTACTGTATTAGGTAGCAAAGAATAATAGCTCCCAGATAATCGCCCTGATTTACATAAGGTTTATCAGGAGGAGTTTGCTGATTCTTATATGGCTATGTAGTCTAGACAAATTTAACATACAATAATTAAAGCCACACTGGACTAATTGAAGGTGTATTTTTGAAAAATAAAACGTGAAAATGTAAGTCAGATAGCAAATTGTATCTGGCTGGTGGCAAATTAAGGAAGAAAGGATTTCAAAATGACCTTCACTTCTGAAATGTTTTTGTTTTGTTTTTTTTTTTTGCTATTTACTACGCCCCAAGGGTTTATAGACGCAAGCGCCAAACTACTGAAGAAAGTAAACCCCCGGCAAACTTTTCGTTTTTTATTCCCATACGTAGATTGAGTACTTGTGGTATTTTGCGTGATGCAAAAGCTACAGATAATAAGCGAAAAACTTTGGTTGCCCTCCCTCGACTTGAGTCGTCATGCATGAACGCACGGGTAGTTCATTCTGTGCATGTGGGCGAATGTGTGTTTTTCAGTCGTCATGCGTGAATGCACGGGTAGTTCATTCTGTGCATGTGGGCGAATGTGTGTTTTTCAGTCGTCATGCGTGAATGCACGGGTAGTTCATTCTGTGGGCGAATGTGTGTTTTTCAGTAGTGCAGGTAACGTTTCATTTACCTGACAAATGAAAAACGCACATTTGTCACAATACTGATGAACTCAGTTGTTACAAGACACAAATAAAACGTGCTTAAAGCATATACTCTTTTCTGGCATTGCAGCCGGCAGTCCGCCAAATTGGACTCGCCCCGCGAAGTCCTCGAGATTCTTCGGGGCGAACCATTTGACTTCTCTGGGGAGGGGGGGGGGGGGTTTGGAAGATTTCCCCTTGGTTAGATTTTTTTCCCACTAACCAACAAGGCAGATATTTTTTTCCAATGTAAAAGCGGTGCATGATATTTTTTTTTTAGATAATCCGTTGCAGGAATTTTTTTTCACTCCAATCAGGAGTGGAACAGACCTCACATGTGAATTTTCAAAATAGAGAGCATTCTGCATTACAATTAATGGTTTCTTAGAGTATAAAATGTTTAACTTTAATACAGTGTTTTGCCAGTACTAGAAGACAGCATAAATAAAAGAAAAAGGTTGAGTGTCATGTGTGTGGTGCTGTGTGCTGACCTTTTCAAACATAGATATAGTGTGAAGAACTCCCTTGTTAGACCTCCCGTACACAAGAACCTGTTTTATAGCCGAACATTTGAAACAGGATCTTGTTTTTTAAAATCAAGCACATGTATGTTATTTTCTGAAGGAGGACTTCAAAATTCATGTGATCATTGCTTCAATTTTTATTATTATAGCCATTTTTACATAAATACCCATTTATGCAGATTTTATATAAGGAATAGGCTGAATACCACTAAATTCTATTAGCTGCAATGTTATTTTTTTCTTCAGAAAATAAGAACCTATTTAAGAACCTAATTTTCATTTATGTAAGAACCTGTTTAGGCGAACTTGGGAAATTGCAGGTTCTTTCTCGGGGGTTTTTACTGTAGTCTATATTTTATGATTCAATGTTATTTATTATTGAAATATTGTTCGATTAGTTAGGTTATAATGTTAATGCAGTAATATTTATTTTTTAAATATTAAAAGTTATATTTCAGAAACAAATATTATTTAATGTTTGTTTAGTACATGATATTGTTTGATTGGTTATTTATAAACTATAAATGCAGTAATCTATTTTTTAAATATTAAACTTATATTTCAGAATCAAATATTCGTTAATAAGGTTTTGTTCAGTATATCATTCATTTCAAAGGTATGTTTTGATGTACTGCATGTTCAATTTCTACAGTGAGTAGACCCGCATGAAGTACAGCAACAATGATATAAAACTGATTTATAATAGTGTTTTGAGGTTAAAATTTTCATGTGATCTGTTACTTTGAAAGAAAGAGAAATTAAACATCACAGAGCTCAGAAAAAATTCCGAGCCCCAGTTGAGATTCAAAGATTGTTATGTAATTTTAAAAGACATTTTGTTAACTGAAGACAATATGAACTCATAGCTTTGATGTGAAGACTGCACTCAGATTTGCTACACTACAGGCAGGGATTCGCACCAACTAACCAACCCATTGATAAAATGTCTATGATTTGCAGGAATTTCTTTTTTGCCGCACATCCATGCATGATATTTTTTTCCTCGGAGCTTACCATGCATGATTTTTTTCTCCTTCCTTGGGCGGCTGCAGGGAATTTTTTTTCCCAATCTTCCAACCCCCACCCCCCCTCAAAAGTCAAATGGTTCGCCCCTTATTGTCCTCTTTTCCCAAACTGGATATTACGTATCCATATACTAGTAATACACCGCTTGGGGTTACAATTGAATACAATTGAATCTGTGTAAGAGGGAACCTCTTTAGATTTTTTAATTGTTAATTGTTTCTCTTATTAAAAGGTTTTTAAAGATCCAACTGTATCCAGGAGCCATGGCATCATCTAGCAAAATGAAAGTAGTACTACTGGCCTCAGAGTGGGGATCAAAGCGCGGCGGACTGTCCACTTTCAATAGAGAGTTAGCCATACAATTGGCTAAGTATCTTGACGTGCAAGTCTCTGTCTTTCTCCCAAGATGTGACCAGGAAGAAAAGGACTCAGCTCAAAAGAACAATGTCACTCTAGTTCAGGCAAGAAAAATGCCTGGTTTTGATGAAATCGACTGGCTTTGCTCTCCACCAGACGACCTTCAAATTGACTTTGTCATCGGGCATGGAGTTGTGCTCGGTCGCCAAGCGCAATTGATAAGACGAAGTCGTCCATGTAAGTGGATCCAATTTGTACACACCGACCCAGAGGAGCTGGGTATGTTTAAGGGTTACTCAGGTGCCATTTCAAAGGGAGAAAAGAAACACCGAGATGAGGTAGATCTCTGTGAAGTAGCTGATTCTGTCGTGGCAGTGGGCCCTAAGCTTGCGGAGGCTTTCCGTTCTTACCTTACCTTTTGCAAGAAAGACGTATTTGTATTTACACCAGGCATTTTCAGTGAGTTCTCAAGTGTGGTGCAGAGCAAGCAAGACGGAGGAAAGTGTCGGGTTTTAGCGTTTGGTCGTGGCGATGCCGAAGATTTCGCTCTGAAGGGATATGACATCGCAGCTAGAGCTGTAGCCAAGCTAAATGATGCGCATCTCATCTTTGTTGGTGCACCAGACAAGAAACAAGATGAAGTAGCAGCTCGTTTTCAAGAAGAATGTAAAATACCTAAAGAGCGACTGAGAGTGAGGAGTTTTATAGAAATCAGAGAAGAACTTAAAAAGCAGTTTTCTGAGGTGGATCTTGCCATCATGCCATCCAGAACCGAGGGCTTTGGCCTCGTTGCTCTTGAAGCCATGTCGGCAGGGCTGCCTGTTCTTGTGGGTGCCAACTCGGGATTTGGAGAAGCCTTGGAGAAGGTTCCTTTCGGTTCACAATGTGTGATTCGTTCTGAAGAAGCTGAGGTGTGGGCTGAAAAAATCAAGGAGGTCTGGACAAAAGGCAGAGAGCTACGATTACTAGAAACTGAAGCTGTGCGTGACAACTATGCCAAGTGCTACAACTGGGGCCAGCAATGCAGAGATCTCGTTGAAAAGATGAAAACTATCCCTAATGGTAATACTTTTTCTGTCTTTGTAAGGTTTGTACGTATATATTTTTAGCAAGAATCTGAACATGTGCATGCAGAAAACATTGAAAACATTCGTTTCATAAAGGATAACAATCCAAGTTTTCTTCTTCTGAAAGATATCAAAAAATGTTCTTTAAAACCTTACTGATTTTATTGGTCTATCGAAGAAAACTGTCTTCTTATTTCTTACGCTTCTAAAGTATCCAATAGCAAGTTTCTGAATGAAATGTTTGAGACAGCTCATCAGTCTTTCCTTTTCCTCTTACTAGGTGACAGCAGTATTCAAGAAACTGAGCCAACCGTGCACACGACTGTACGGACAAAAGGTCAGATAATATTTCTATCTTTTGAACTTATGGTTATTACAAGCATAAAGAGTGAATAAAATGTGTGCTTATTCTAAATGGTGCAACTTGTTGATATTGAGCTTTTCTTTCATTTTTAAATTCATCTTTTAAAAGGCGTGTCAGCATCACTGAAAAGGAAGAAATCCTCACAAGGTGGTAAGTCCTTAAAAATTCAAATAAACATTGTGTTTTTGCTCTTCCCACATCACCACTAGCCAAAAGTCTAAACAAAATTTACGTTATATCTAAATGGTCTATCTTAATTAATATACATATTTTTATTTCTCTATTATCAAGGTCTGTCAGCATCAAAAAAGAAGAAAGCTGTATCAGGTGGCTAGCTTTCGAGTTAATGTTTTCATGTACCCTTCATTATTTAACTGTTGTGTTCTGTTATAAGGCCAAGAGAGCATGCAAAATGTGTCAGCTTATATATTACACTGTCAATCCCACTTTAACCGGTTTTTTGCTGAGGGAGGAAGAAGCAAAAAAAATGTAGTGGAATAATAAACCTCTCATTTGGTGTTTTGGTTGATAAAACACGCGGACATTTTACTCGTTGCTCGCAGTTTTTTCTCGCCCCATCACAGGGGGCCCAGACCATCTGTTCGATTCGAAATTTGAAGGATTTGTATGGGGATATTACGAGGTTCGTATCTAAAGCAAAATATTGGGGATAATGTTGATATTTTTCTTCAAAATAAACGTAAACTTTCCTCAATTGTTCTATTTTTGTCGTCCTTGCAGCTGTAAATGGCAAATATTGGGAATTTGGAAGGTTTTGGGTAAACGCCCAACGCAAAACCGTTCAAAATCGCCAATATTCGCCATTAACAGCTGCAAGGGCGACAAAATACAACAATGGAGGAAAGTTTACGTTTATTTTGAAGAAAATATCAACATTATCCTTAACATTTTGCTTTAAATACGAACTTCATATATTCCCATACAAATCCTTTAAATTTCGAATCGAACAGATTGTCTGGGCCTCCTGTGATTCACTAAGAAGTCCACACTCGTTTTTGTTAAAGGAATCGGTTTAGCTTCCTTACTCCTAGATGCTTTTCAGTGCTGATATGGGGGGCGCTGATATATCCCTGTTTGTCAGGTGCTAGTTGTTTGGCTTTCATCGCCGTTGTTACTTGTCGCAACATGGATTGCTAAGTTCTAGCAGTTAGGTACAAAATGAAAGAATTTTGTTCGGAATTACAGGTGACCATGGAAGATTGCGATTCCTCTATGTTGACCTTTTGAAGGGAAACAAAAAAACGGACGTGGCAACGAGAGATTTGGAAAAGCTGGCTGAGTTTGGGACAAGGCGATTATCGTGGATTTAAGGAACCAAATGCAATCAACTTACCATGAATTCGAAATGAAGCAATAAGTTAGAAAACCAATGTAATGCTTTTACGCGTCTATCAAACGTAACTGAAAGAACCGGTGGCTTTTTAGTTCAGAATTAGCCCATTCTACTCACCTGCAGTCAACTCAAGATTTTCAGTGTTTACTACATACTAAGTGGAGCAGTAATTTGAAAGACAAGGACCAATATTGAGAGCTATAAGCCACTTACAGTCCCCTGGCATGTGTTATCCATTACCATATGTTATCCATGTTTTTGTAACCATTTTTAGATCAGAGTGACGAATAGTGTTTGTTGTTGTCGTAGTTATTGCCCGATCTTTGATCTCTTTCTACAAATGGTTACAAATGGCTACAATTGCAAGACTCTGAATCAAATTAATTGCGTTCGACGAAGGAGAACGCATTCCTAATTTTGTGTTGGGTGTTCTGTGTTTTACAAGGCAGAAAAATTTGAGATTTTCTCTGTAGTGGACGCCAAATTAGCCCCCCCCCTCCCCGAAGATTTTTGCAGGGGCCTACGCACGGCCGGGAACTGGTATGGACTTTGGCCTCGCCTTCATGACGCCCAGGCCCCAAACGGTCAATTTAACGTGTAAACACAATCTCAGCAGAGCAGGCAAATATTGATGGTGGTTTAAAGAGCAAATTTTTTATTTTCTTCGAACTTTATTAGAAAAATTTTCGAGATTGTCGACAAGGCACAGTATCAAGTCCACTTATAAACACAAGCGGCGTACCTAGCATGTAAAGCGATCGTACGGACTCTTGAAGAATTCGTACGGACTCTTGATTTCTGCCGAGATAGGAGCACAAAGGCTTTCACAAGACTTTTCCAGGAAAACTTTCAAGTTTGTTGATAAAACACAGTTTGAAGCCCACTTATAAAGGCAAGCGGTGGAGGTAGGATTTACAGCACTCGAGAAAACATCGATTATTCGAAGGGAGATTTTGCTATTCCTTGTTGCCGACTTTTAAGAGTGATTTCTGCTGACTTTCAGAGCGAGAAACTGGTCATGTTGTTGTTACAAGTCATGACAATAAAGACTGATAGGAGGGCTAAATATTACTTTAAATGCAGGATGAAAATGAGCACTTCTGTTAAAACATTTGTCGAGACACGCAACAGCCTAGCCTCTGTTATTTTTGACACGAGGAATTTTAAGCGAGTGAATCAGCAGAGACATCAAAATGCTGCTTGATACTAATTAATCACTGTTATGTTGTGCTTGAAATTTTCTTATTAATCTGCAAACCTTGATGGTCATTTTAAAAACATACCACTGGCAAATTCGTTGATGTAAAGTCGTGCTCAAACCACCAAAGGGTTTATAGTTGTTTTGGAGCTTTTGCTGCTGGCTAAACTAGTGATAATAGCTGGGTTGGGCACTCGCTGTTCCACTGACTGAAAAACGTTGTCAGCACATATTCAAGGGCATTTGTCGTCGGCAGAAAATTTGTTCACCGTGGCCAAATCTTTTCACAGCAATTCTCAGTCAAAGAATATGTAAACTCGAGCTCAGAGCCATGCTTTCATTTACGGGAAAGCAAAGGAAACAAAAGCTTTCATCTCCTTGGTGACAACTTGGGAACGGGAAGTGTCGGCTGTCTGATATAATGCAACCAGTCGAATGCACTCCATTAATCTTTGATTACTACTAGTAAGTAATATTTCTAAAACAGCTGTGGTGCAATTATTATTTTCCATTCATCAGGTGATAGCAGTATTCGACGTCCTAGGCGACGCGGCTCCAAAACTGTGCGGACCAAAGGTCAGATAATGTTTTCACCTTTTTGAGCATTAAGAGTCAGGATAAAATTTATATAATAAGTTGATTTTAAATGTGCATCCTGTTAAATTTGATATTTTTCTTTTCTTTTTAAAGGTGCGTCAGTACCAAAACCAAAAAAGAGTTCATCAAGAGGTAACGCCATCACAAAAGTATAAACTGCGTTTCTTTACGACTTGTATGCATCAAAAAATGATCCAAAAGTCTAATCTAAATGGTACTTCACGTTGAGTGAATTTGAATTTCTTCTTTGTCGAGTTAAACGGTAATTTTGAATTGAAGAAAACCAACTGTTCACCAGGTGTAAACTGCGTTTCTTTACGACTTGTATGCATCAAAAAATGATCCAAAAGTCTAATCTAAATGGTACTTCACGTTGAGTGAATTTGAATTTCTTCTTTGTCGAGTTAAACGGTAATTTTGAATTGAAGAAAACCAACTGTTCACCAGGTGTAAACGTTTGAAATGAAATAATTTATTCCAAATAACAATAACAATAATTAAGTTTAAATAATAAAACATTCCGCATACATTAGGATTCGGCTACTCGTTAGGTGCGTCAGCGTCGAGACCAAAGAAGAGTTCATCTGGAGTCAAGGTCATCACCAACGGCTACAATATAATAGGCCATTTCCGGGATGCCCTTGGCCTCTGTTTTAAAACGAGGTGAAGTGCAAAACCTTTCACATGCATATTAGTTTCCATTCACTTGCAAATAAAACTCATTTTCATATCAATAGTTTCGCAGGAGGCCTCGCTTTCAAACAGAGGCTTAAGGCAACTCGGAAATGGCCTATTAGGAAATGCGTTTCTTTATTGCATGTATGCATCAAAAGTCATCTGAATGTGTTAACCAGTTGAGTTTGGTTTTTATTTTTCTTTCATCTTAATTAGGCGTGTTCGTATCAAAAAAGAAGAAAGCATCTTCAGGTGGTGGTAAGCAGATAATAATACAATTAAAGTTTATTTTCCCCTCCTATATATCTACCCGGAGTTATGAAAACTATGCTCCTCGATCGAGGCGTCAGCACCGGGGTGCAGACGCCAAAGTTGATATTTAACAATTATTCTACGAGGGCGCGCTGGATATGAAATGATAGATAACCAACGAGGCGCGTAGCGCCGAGTTGGTTATAATCATTTGATATCCAGCAAGCCCGAGTAGAATAATTGTTTTATTAAAAACTTAACTTCTAGTTTTGTTAAAAAAAATCGAGAAAGAAAGAGAAAAATGAGAAAAGGGATAAAAAGGGAGCAACAATCGATCACATGACTGAACGAAAAAGGCGCCAAAACCTTGCGAAGTGTTGCAGCGTTTCATTGCAAAGCTGAATGAATCAATGAAAACTGCTCGAAAGTGAACGAAGTGGCACAAGTTTGGGAAAAAAATCTTCTAATTATTGGCTCTGAAATATGGTACATGTTTGATTTTTCCCGAAACATTGTTGCAATCATCGTTCAAAGCGGATTGAAGCTGTACAATTTCACCATATTAGCTGCTGGATTTGAAACAGAACAAGTTTGTAATCTGTTCGCACAACGGAGCCATCAGGTGCGTGTTTGATCGAAATGAAGACAGAACCAATTTGAAGTTGAAGAAGTAATTTCTATGCAGCTCAGAAGCAAGATTACTGTAGCGAGGAACATTAGAATTCACCATCATAGTTTGTTTGATGCAAAACACAAAATGCAGTTGTTCTCAGTTTAGAGGTTGCGGACGGAATGGTAAAAACAACATTCAAATAACTGGAAAAGCGATTCAACTCCGTTTACATGGCATCCGATTTCTATCTGAGCATTTGGACCTGTTGGAACACAGAGCTACAACGAGTGCAGGTAAACCAGTGTCAATTTTGCGTGTTAGAGCCGAAAAAAATTTTCGCCCTTCCTTCGGCCTTCTTGGTAGTTTGCAGCTGTAGTTTGTTTAGTACTTGTTTAGACTGCTTCATGATTTTCGCACCGAATCATCATGAATGTGTGACAGTTGTTATTAAATGCTTCTGTCCCATTTCACTGTGTTTTATTTTGTCTTGTCTTGATATTTTGAAGTGGAAAGGCTTCCTGATAAAACCTACCGTTTGTTCAATTTTAATGATCGACGTGACGATCGATGAAAGAAATTAATTGTAAACACAACGCTCAATGCTTAAATTTCTAATTTCTTTTTCTGCACAGTTTCTTCAAACAATTTTGACTTGTGCTAGACGACGCTGTTAGTGACGCTGTTGGAATTTCTGCTTAATTCAAATTCGCTGCCAAGTGATTTTTCTTCTCTATTTTTCTCGCCGGGTTGCTGGCGAGGAAAAAACTTCCAGCTCACTTTGTTCATTTTGTTGTTGAGTGTTCATTGTCCATATTTGGTCACAGCAGGTATATGAGCTGATAGCCTGGCTCCGTTCAGCCAATCAGAATGGTAGAAAGCCAATATACCTAGTCCAGTTTTTAATAATGACAATTATTCGCCTCAGGCTCAGTAAATATTCGCCCCTATTTACTGAGCCTGAGGCGAATAATTGTTTTAGTATAATTTTGAGATGTGGACATCAAAAAGTAAAAAAAGGGGATAAAACTAGACAAACAACACACGAGAAAAAGTAACTTAGCTAAGCAGCTGCGCCTTGAAATGTTATATTCACCGGGTAGCGCGGTGAATATAGCAGTAAAATTATGACAAAATTAAGAAATTATGACTATGAGAAGTCTTTTTTCTCCCCAGCTTTCTCCCTTCCTTCTCCTTTCTCTTCCTTTCTTCTTCTGGTTTTGAGGCTGTTTGAAGTCATAAAACCTCGGTTTTAGTGTCGTTCCAATGAAAATGACACGGAAATTCAGGCAAGGAACTGAGAACCGTGTGTGCTAATTCTAAATGGTGCATCCCGTTGACTGGATTTGAATTTATTCTTTTTGTCATGTTTAAAGGTGTTAGAATTGAATGAAATTAATTTTTCACCAGGTGGTTAGTCGTTTTTCTTCCAAGGATTTTAAAAAACCCTTTATACATTAAAACATTCGGTTTCGTGACGTAATCCGGGTAGTTTTTATACCGAACGTTTTTGTGCGTTAATGCCAAAACAATTCCGGTACCAAATAGTTAAAGTAACCGCATTCATTATGAGTCCTATAGCTTTTCTTATAGTGTAAACTTACCTTAGATCCACAAGTATCCGTAGTCTGCGGTCACTGATAATAAAATGGTTCCTACTGTTATGGTTTAATTTCAAAACTCTTAAGAAAGAATGTACAAAGCAGCAAGAAAGGAATGTTTTTGTTACAGGTAGTTCGACGGGAGAGCACCGTTCAAGTTCTGAGGCCTTAACAGGTATAATTATAATTGCCACTGTTATTCTTATCTTTTGGGAACCCAATTCTCCAGTACGATTGGTGAAACAATGATGACCGCCATGATATGGTTCCATTAATAAGGTACTGCCCCTCTCGTTTTATTTCTTACCCCTGTTCAGACTGGGCTTTTTTATCTCCACAAAGACTTGGGGGGCAGGGGGGGATTCGTCCCCCACCCCTGATAACAATAAGGGAATAAAATGATTTTTTGAGGGAATATTGTTTATTTGTGCCCGCGTAGTGTCATTTGTGGCCCGAGCGCGAAGCGCGAGGGCCACAAATGACACTACAAGGGCGCAAATAAACAATATTCCCGAAAAAAAGTCATTTTATTATCATTATTATCAATAAACAAGGCCAAATGATATTAAGAAATCTGACAAATTTAATGAGGCTTTTCCATAAATATACAATTTGCTCTGAATGAGTTGACCCAATACTTCAAATAAACTCAAAATTATCTAACTATCTAATTGCCGGCACAAGTTACCTGCGAATTCAATCCAATAAATTAGCTGTGTTTGAAAGAAAATAGGCTGAAAACAGCTAAAAGTCTCCCGAAAAATCCAGCAATAGACAATAAAAGATACAAAGATGGAAAATACAAGGATAATCACTTAGTCAGTACACGTTTCTACTCACTGTCACTTTCGATTACTACTCGGCGTCGTTTTACGGTTTCGCTTTCTGTTGAATGAGAAGGACCTGCACTCTGATAGATGTTCAAAGTTCCGATTTGAATGTGCTGAGTGCAGTTCGGATATGGCTGGGCTAACGAGAAAAACTGACTCTGCAGTGACTGAGAAACTGAAGTGATTGCACTAGCACCGGCGATGTTGCTGCTTTCGGAATTTGTTGATGAGCGGTGTGACTCTTGAGATGTTACTGAGGACGAATGGCCATCAAACGCTTCTTGCAAAAGCCTGGAGCAATGCCTTTTTTGTGCACTTGAAGTTTGAGAAATGTAGTGAGTCAAGCTTCTTTCATCTTTGTGTTTAGTGATCTCGCAAATCTGTTTGGCGTCAACTCCGCGCTGAAACAGAGATGTGACTGTGGAGGCACGAATGCAGTGATTCGTGTATTTTTCTGACAATTCGGCTTTCAAGGAAATGTTTTCCATGAGTTTGGCGATCTTGTTTTTGCCAAGCGGCTCATTTCGAAACCATTGTGATCCCTCTTTCTTGAAGTGCTTGTTAGGTGTTTGAAACAGAGCCTGACAGTTTGGATTAAGGCGGAGGATGTAAAACTCGAGAGAACTAACGGGATCAAGCGGCGACGAGTTTTCGTACATTCGCACATCAGAATAACTTTGGTCTTTTTGCTTTGACCCTCCTTGATAGTTCTTTGTTTGTTCAGTTTGCATTTCAGTAACATACCGTGCTCCTGAGTCATCTTTTTTTATGCCGAACGACTGCTTGGTGAGTTCTCGCCAACCTTCTCTACCACGGCGCCCAAAATAGAAGCAGATTGAAAACCACACAAACTCAAGAAGTCGCTCTGGTTCTGTCCATGCAGTCGAACCTAAACCTCCAGAAAAATATTCTCGTAGCTTCGTCATATCTCCAGCTGCAATTGCAAATTTATGCATAGGTTTAGGATTCATTTCTTTAGTGTACAGTTTGCATTTTGCCTCGAACATCTTGTTCGCAGGAAGAAATTCTTTGTCTTGTAAAATGTTTATAGTCCTGCTGAATGGGGCTGAAGTTAGTTTTCGATGAATCGCTGCTCGTATGCCAGTGAGGGTACTAGGGGTTAACGGTTGGCCCTTTTCCGATTTAACCTCCGCATAAAACTTCCTTAGAACTTCGTTGAGCTCCGCCGAAGTAACAGAATTCAGATCGACGTTGAGCTGTCGTTTCTCGCACCATTTCTCGAATTTCTTAATACCCCAAGAAGTGGCTCTTTTGGTATTTTCGGCTTGAGCTTGTGCTTCGATTTTATCCAATTCTTCCTTTCCCAGATCCGAGTTTTGACTAGAATCTTTAACTTCTTCCATTTTCGAAAGCTTAAACCTTTCTTTAACTTTCCGTTGATTGGGAAACTTTGTGCTTCAAACTGAACTTGCCGAATGGTTTTCCCGCGTCGGCGACGCTGATTGGTTAAAATTAATCGGATGATGAACCAAGAACCAATCAGCTGCAGGGCCGCTAATGCATTAACGGCCCGCTAGGAGTCATTTGCGGCCCGCAAAGCGCGTGTTTACGATAGGGCGGTTTTCAATTTGGCCGCGTGTATTGATAATAATGAAACTTGGCGGGTGTATGATACGTCCAAAATGTTTTCTAGTCTGCCATTTTTCACGGTTTCTCCAAAACTTAAAGAAGCCGTTAAAATTGTCTCAAATGTAATCAACTGAAATAAAAAATGCTAAAATGATCAGATATATTTGTGGCATTCGCTTAAATATGATAAGTTGAAAGTTTTAAAGTCAGCACGGGCACAATCAGCCCTCTCCCCTCCCCATCCGCACTCTGAAACACACAACGTGTCGATTATATAACGCGCGCGGTCCCAGTGCACAAGCGAGGAAAAGAAATCTTTGCATTCTTTCCAGTGCGCGCCATTTTGCGTTTGCACACTTTCTCTAGCCTCTCAGCCTGTTAAACCGAATGGTCGTAAGCGTTTAAACGTAGGATGCTCTTAGACGGATTTCGAGACGTAAAACACTAATGGTATTTTGTTTCTCAAAAACATTCGTCTTTTCTCGATTAATCGCTGGGGGCGTTTATTAAAAACTACACGTCGTAGACCCGGCATTTATTTGAACCCGGCGTTTATTAATCAGGGGCATTTGCAGCGTTAAATTTTTACTTCTTTAAGTTAACTTATTGTTTAGGAATGTATAGCGGAATCATAAGACAGATAGAAATAAAATGTCAGCGATTGCATCTGTAGTCGATAAAATTCAAAACCAGTCGGGAGAATTGGGTGATCAGTTAGCTTCAGTATAGAATGTACATTACGCCAAGTTCATTTAGCTGGAATGAGAAAAATAATTTAACAATAGTATTGTGCTGTAGTGGTCCATGAACCTTTTTTAAATTGTTATAATAAATATAGATGAGGATCAGCTACATAAATGTTCACTTTCAACTAAACGCCAGTACCTCGAATAAACTCCGGGAGCGTTTATTTCAAATTTTACTCTGTAGACCCGGCGTTTATTTGAACCCGGTGTTTACTCGAGGCCCGGCGTTAAAATCGAAAAAAATACGGTACGCCTTTTCTTAATTTGCAGTCAAAACAGGCTGTCCTTCAGAAGAAGAGTTGGAGGATCTTTCCAGGATAATTGGGCCTGATTGGAAGAACCTAGGGAGTCAACTTGGATTCGTCAGAGGGGAGATAGACGCATTTGAATTAGAAAATAAAAAGCTAAGAGAAATGGCATATAACATGCTGATGGATTGGAAGCAAAAAGAAGGTTCGTCCGGTACTTATCGAGTATTAGACGACGCCTTACGTCATAAGTCCGTTGGCCGAAAGGACTTAGCCGAAAAAATTTGTTATCCTTGATCTTTCATTGTGTGAGCAATATTATTATGGTGTACTGTAGAATCATGAGATTTCGAACCTCGGTAAACTCGAACGTATCTCTAACAGACTGCAGTCAATGCTCCTCTCTTTCTCAACACAAATATGTTTTTCTATATATATATATATCATCCAAACTTCTCTTTAAAGCCATCAATTTACATTCCTCTTCATGTTCTGAGCTATCAGATTTTTACTTACAGCCATTAATCCTGCTTCCAGGACCCACCTAGCCCCATCCTATCAAAGGGGTTAAACCCAGGGTGGGTTTTGTTGAGTCCTGTTTTCCATCTTGGCATGTGCAAGTTCTTCCACCTTAGTTGGGGGAAAAACATATTCGGTAGCAGGCTAGTACCCAGGAGTTCTCCTCCCGCTCACTCGACTCGACTTGGGGCGAAATGTGAAATTATGAATACATAAAATTCATATATTTGAACTGCAGAATGAAGAAATAAATGTAAAGAAGATCCTCGCAGTTATTAACGCAACTTATTCAGTTGCGAAAAGACAGCCTGAAAAAACCATCTGGGAGTGGGTCATTAAATTGGTTCGCAATATACCCGGGAAAGATGAAGGTGAAATTATGAATATATGAAATTCATATATTTGAACTGCGGAATGAAGAAATAAATGTAAAGAAGATCCTCGCAGTTATTAACGCAACCTATGCAGCTGCGAAAAGAAAGCCTGGGACCCAGTTGGCTTGTTAGGTCAATTGGTTAGAGCGCTGCACCGGTATCGCAGAGGTCAGGGTTCGAATCCCTGCAAGCCTGGTTTTTTCAGGCTTTTTCGCAACTGCATAAGTTGCGTTAATAACTGCAAGGATCCTCTTTACATTTATTTCTTCATTCCGCAGTTCAAATATATGAATTTCATATATTCATAATTTCACCTTCATCTTTCCCGGGTATATTACGAACCAATTTAATGACCAGCTCCCAGTTGGCTTGTTAGCTCAATTGGTTAGAGCGCTGCACCGGTATCGCAGAGGTCAGGGTTCGAATCCCGGCAAGCCTGGTTTTTTTCAGGCTTTCTTTTCGCAACTGCATAAGTTGCGTTAATAACTGCGAGGATCTTCTTTACATTTATTTCTTCATTCCGCAGTTCAAATATAATGAATTTCGTATATTCATAATTTCACCTTCATCTTTCCCGGGTATATTACGAACCAATTTAATGACCAGCTCCCAATTGGCTTGTTAGCTCAATTGGTTAGAGCGCTGCACCGGTATCGCACAGGTCAGGGTTCGAATCCCGGCAAGCCTGGTTTTTTCAGGCTTTCTTTTCGCAACTGCATAAGTTGCGTTAACAACTGCGAGGATCTTCTTTACATTTATTGGGGCGAAATGTCGTGACGTCACCGAATGAGGTCCCCGGAGAACGCGTTCTCGCGGTATGCCATTCGGTGACGTCACGAAATTTCGCGCCAAGTCGTGTGAGCGAGAAGAGAGCACCTGGGTACTAGGCTGATTCGGTAGTAGTTTTCCAACTTACATTGTAACACAAGACAGCTTTTTCAGGAGTTTGCTTTGCAAATGTTGGGCGCTTCAAGTTCGTTCACGTAAGATGAAAAGTTTTTAGAAGCGATTAATTAAGAAATTGCGAAGTGTATGCTTATGTTTTGCCTGTAGGAAAACACCTACAAATTAGTTACATTATACCATCGTGTTATGTTACGGCATATGTGAATTAGGAATAATTATCTGACCTAATTTCAGAATGTCTGAGGGAGCGAATTATGAAACATGTTACGGTTACCAAACATATAGTCTCCTTTAGTGTCCTCAATTGTGTCCTTGATGGTAAGGAGACAAATTAAACGTCTTTAATCTTGAGGAAGCGTCTCCCTTGCTGGATTCTTAGAAGCCATTTCTTCAGTGTCCGTATGAAACCGTTTGGTCCCAACCCTTGCAGGGTTGCCATTTTTTAGGTGCTCTATTGGATGTTTATCATAATTTTCAGTAATAAATCGATTTTTAAAATTTGTACTTGCTTCTTTTAAAAGTGACTGATAGCTAGAAGAAAAAATTTAAATGGACGTAAATAAAAAATAATAATAACTTTTATAAACTGAAAGGTCTCTATACTTTATAAAGTGGCTATGAAGAGACTATGAAGAACCATTGAAATTGGTGTGCCGGATTCCTTGATGGCCCCGACTCTTTCTTGAACTGATTAGTCTAGGAATGGAATTCAACTATTACCTGGTCATTAAGTTATGCGTATCAGTAGATCGGTGTTGCTAGCACGCGGATCAAGGGTCAGGGGTAGAGGTGAAGGGTAACGGACCAAGGGTGGAGAGTCAAGAGTACAAGGTTTGGATCGAGGGGATTTTCAAAAAGATTTTGCAAACGGGCAAAGTTAGGGTTGCACTATGAAAAGTCCTTTGCCTTTTTTAATATTATTTTGTGCTCGAAACACTCCCCCAAAATTCTGTTTTTTTCAGCCTAGAAGGCCACCTATAATTCTCGACTATTCCTAATTCAAAACCACTGTCAAACGGCCTAAACAAAAAAACGTTATTTTTCAATACTTTTTTAAAAAGATTTTAGATCGTCAAAATCGAAAATTGCAGTGCTTTTATATATTCTTTTTTATATTCCATGATAGGATAGTACTACCGCGCTCTTCATCACAACTAATCGGAACAAGGTAGCCAAAATGGACTGGTCTCTGATGGTGTTCCGTCACAATGGCCAGTTCTTTGGAAGCTGAATCACTCTAATTCCAAATGAAACGTCATCTAACGTTTCGGAATAAAGGTAGTTTCGAAACGATAGAATACCAAAAATCCAGAGTTCACCCCAGAGTCTACTTGAGCCTTACTTTGGACTCTTCTCCTTGACCCTTACCATTGACCCGCGTTTTGGAAACGCCATGTTAGCTCAGTTATCCTAAATTTGTTGTTAAATAAACATGTTCTTTGAAAAGTCCAGTTTATTTGCAATAGTTAATTTTACTTCAGTGTCAGCTGTTTACTTTGCTATCTGACTTGAACTATGAAGAAGAATCATGACACTACATATTAAATAATCCATTTTTTGTTGCTTGAGTGGTGACTGTACATTCCAGTCTGCTTCTCTGTCTGGTCTCCAGTCTGTTACACAGCTAATAATTCGGTGGTCGAGCGATGCTTCTCCCCACTAAACCAAACTCATCTTCATCTCGCTCCTCTAGGCGTAGGTATTTTATAAATCGATAAAAATGGACCTGGAAATTGGTTACTAAAAGACAGTAGGAGACAAATTCCTTGATAAAAAGTAGGAAAAAGGACAGAGACATGTACTCTTACACAAGATTTCCACCCACAGCCTGCCATTCTACCAAAGTGGTCATGTGTAACTGAGGAAACCCTATTTCTGTTGTTCCTTATTGTCATAGAAATAGAAATCACTCCAAAATAAATTGTACGTTTCGGCTGACCAAGGATTTAAAGTAGGGCTACATTAGAACATTAATTCAGTAAGAGAAGCTGAAGTTTTTGATCGGTGGTAGAAATACCGATGCTTACTTATGCCTATAATTTCGGACGTTTCGTGCACTTCTTGCAATATCTTTCCTCAGAAGAGCAGCAGCAAGCTACAAATTCACCAAAATGTAGTTTCTGTGATGTATAAATGTGTCCTTAGGGTTTCTTGGCTCAGTCAGTCTTTTGCATTAATTCTACTGATTCTCAAAATTGCGAGACCCAATTTAAGACGAGTGGCCGTAATGTCGGATATTCGGACGGAAAAATATTTCTGTCATCACAGAACACCTTTCACGAAGGTTAATAAAGGAATTTTCATCCTAAAAAGAATATTTTCCGGAGGGTTACTAATCCTTGACACAATTTTCATACAATGAAATTTATAACTTTCAACCGGCTAACAATTTAACCTGGTCCTACTAGTTTGAACTCTCTCGCTAAATCCAAATGCTTCCTGTAACACTTAGAAGCCTAAATAAAGCAGAATAATAGCAATGAAATAGGTTTCCAGCAGTCATTCTTCGAAACTATGTCTGTATAAGATGTTGGCTCTTGTCAAAACCTGAACCTTTTTAGGAACATCACTATTCAGTCGAACGCCAACTCCTTTTAGCAGTTGACCAGATGCAAAGCTAATACTGATCCATTTAGCCCGCGAATGTTGGGAGGACAGACTACAAGCTTAGACTACTTTTAAGAAAGGACTAAGCAAAACTAGTAATAATTGATCATCATCATCATCATCCTCCTCCTCATCATCATCATCATCATCATCATCATCATCATCATCATCATCACTTTCATCATCATCGTCTCCAGTACTCTCTCGTAAGCGTGTGCACTGTCTAGGAGTGTGTACAAAAATTTTATCCCTCTTTTACTTCTTTCTTAAATCATATCCCATTTCCTAAAAAAATGACTGTAATCCCCCTTTAAACCGTCCCTCTATTTCCTTATACTGCATTTACATCGACAATATCCTGTCAACTTTGAGTCTGAATTTTGATCTTTGAACATGTTTGGATCACTTTTGCTGTATCAGTAAAAAAACGAAAAATAACAATGACAAAAAAGGCCGCGCTTGACTTTGCATCCACCTACCCCCTTCACTGGGAGATAGGCCAACAGAGCAGAACCTCTGCAGAGCTCTCACCGTGGCCACCCGCACCGGTCCGCCCGCGCGGGGACCGATGGTTTACTATAGATCTTACAATCCATACAAATGAATGTAAGCAGAAGATTGTGGGGAATCAGCGAGCGTAGACTTCGTTCGAACTCGCCTTTTGTTTTCTTCGCTCTTTCCCTGACCAGAGAGCCTATTCACAGGCTATTATAAAGCCCGATAATTCCGAAATGTAAATAAGAAATTTTAATAGTACATTGTTGCAATTCATCCCAGATACTAAATAAAACAAGAAAATAGAAACTAGGACTACAGAAGAAGCGTTATTGATGAAATTTTGTCATAAGTCTTCTCGATATTAAGAGGAACTATGGACCCTTTGTGCTTCATGTCACACTGTTCAGACAATATAAGCGTAATTACTAAAAATGTTGTTACGGTATTTTTCAACTGAGTGTTCTAATTCAAAAGCAAAACAGGAGCCCATTATCCATGGGCTCCTGGCCCAAAAAAACTACCCTAGTGGATCGCAACAAACACAAATTACCAAATGATCCACTCATACTTCGAATGAAATACATTTAACAAGTCCCAGACTAGAGAAATTGCGCGCGGCAAAGACATATTGTCGATTGATTTTGGTTTTGCTTTTCATTGGTTGAGAAAGTGGCACGAGCCTTTTGAAACCAGCCACAAAGCGAGGTAAGGAGAAAAGAAAGCGAATTACGCAAATTACTTTCGATAGCCAACTGACACCGCTCTATTTTGCCATTTGTGGGAGGGGGGCAGGAGCGTATCACGTAGGCTTCTGGGGGGGGTAATGTTAGCTGTCATGCAGACTACCCCCACCCCCGTATACGGCCTTCTAAGACTGCTTGGCCGTTTTGAAACCAAATAGACTTTCTTGGTCATAACTGGGTCTTAAGTTTCTATTTCTGCTTTTTACAGGAGTCACCCCACCCACAAGCTAAGGGGCTAAACCTTAGGAGGCTCGATGAGTTTCGAATTTTTGGCTATTTGGTAGTATTTTCCTAATTCGACACAATACTTCTTTCAGTTCAGCATTTGTTTTACAAATGACGGGCTCTTTGAATTTGCTTGCCTGTGATGAAGTTCTTAGAACCGATTAATTTTACAACAACTCTGTCACGATAATTAAGAGTAACCTCAAATTCCGCCTAGTTAAGGAGAAAGCTTGTAAAAACGACTACAGATTCAGATTCAGTGAAGGTACAATTAAGGATTTACACCACTGGTGTTATATTTGAAACGTCTATCAAAATTGCACGGTCCTTTAGGCGAGTGCAATTTCAAAGAACTTTTAAAGCGTTCATAACCTAATAAATTGTTTCTATTTTCCCACCTGAATCTACACATCTCCAGCTGCAAGAAGATTTGGGGCACTTTCATTGGCCGAGCAATCACATAATTGCTCTCTCGTCTCATGACTGAAATTCGTTCTGTAAAAGGCCACTTAACATTTTCATTTTTTGGAACAAGAAAATCAAATGAGAAACTTTAAAGTCGACTATGATAACGCCAGTAGCACTTTTGAAATGGCTGAAGGATTTTAGGAGATTTGTCTTCTGAGTACAGGAGTTTTTCTTGCCTGCCTTAGTAGCATTTGGTGTGCGTTGGTTCAACGAAGATGTCGAATTCTCGAAAAAGGCCGATCAAAGAAGTAGTACCAGACAATGGTCTCGATGAGATGCTAGCTCAACCAGCCGATAAATACGAACAGCAATTTGTAAACTAGACGAAAGACTGGATGGAATATTGTCTCAGTCTCTTGATATGTGGCTATAAAGGGCATGTTCGAAAGTGAAGGAACAATTCTGGTCTTGGCTCGTGTTGCTTCATTCTGACTCAGGGGGTAACTCTGATTCAATCACATTGAATCCTGAGGAAGTTGCATATTCAATGCACACGATCGTTTCAAAATAAGCGAGGAGAAGGACTTGTTACGCTTGCTGAGCAGACGATTCTTCAAAACATACTAAAGAGGTAGCTATGCGGGCGTTACGAAAGATGGGCACGGTGGTGAAAGAGTGCGTGTAATTCTGTAGTTGACTTTTTCTGCTGTTGGGGATATTTTAATTGTATATTGAATGTTAGGCAATTTTCCAGAAGAAGAATTAAATAATGTAATGAATCAATTTATTACAGAGTAAGAAAGGAGAGAAAGAGAAAGGAGAGTGCTATTCAGGCAAAACAATATCTGAATTAGTAAGTAGTTTGGTAAAATACTTCGAGATTAGAGCAAAGAAAATATTTTGTTACAGGTGAAAAGTTGAGAAAAGTTTTAGATCTTGAAATGAATCTTGGTATGTGTCTGCTCAGAATAGTGTTCTCGGGCCTGTTGGCCTGCGACGCTCGAAAATTAAAACCAACTTACAACCTATGGACAATAATCAACACAAGTAAGATATTTTATTTGAAAAAATTATTCATTTTACGCTTCTAAATTGTTCATCGAATTCCCATACAAATCCCTACTTTCCTCCCTACTGGGGGAGCAGGGATGGCACAGTGATGAGAGCACTCGCCTCCCACCAATGTGGCCCGGGTTCGACTCCCGGTCCCGGTGTCATATGTGAGTCGAGTTTGTTGTTAGTTCTCGTCCTTGCTCCCAGAGGCTTTTTTCGGGTACTCTGGTTTTCCCCCTCTCCTCAAAAACCAACATTTCCAAATTCCAATTCGATCCGGAACCCGAGGGCCACAGGCTTGTTAGTCCCAGACTATTAGGTATCAGCCTTGTTAAACAAAGTTGATTTCTTTACTTGTTTGTTTGTTTCTTTCTTTCGTTATTTTCTTACTGCACTTTGGGACTTCCGTAACGGTGTTAAGTAAAATGACTTGGTCAGCCCATCATCACTCCTTCTGAATAAAGCATGTACTCTTTACCTTGCGAATCTCTATGTTCATCCCCTCCTGTCATTCAAAAATTCGATCCATTTAGACTAAAAATTGTTATCAGAAGCATTTCAGGATTTTCAGAATAGTTACTCTTGCTTGTTTGGGCCTATACAATCGGGACTGGTTGAGAGGACTACGGGTTGACATCCCTAGGACGTCTGTGCAATATTTGTTATTGATGGAAAAATACTCTCCTACTCCCAAAAGGGAAAAATGTGAAAAAGGAATCACTTTTACCTGCCTCTGAGATCCGTGTGGACCCGCTACCTCAGGCAGTGTAGATATAGGGGGTGGGGTTCATCAAAGCCTTGGTCCTCAGCTTGTGAAAGGTTTTTATTATATTTTTTAAAGTCAATCACTCTCATTTCGAACTTATTCCTGGGGCTTACTGCATTCAAATAAATAGCCAGGTAAGTTGTTAAGCAGTGTCGTCTTTGTGGGTTGATTCCTCGAGAGTGTTGGGGGTGGGGGGCGGGAGTGTCAAAGTGGCTCTTCTCCCTGAGTGCAAGTTTTCAAAGTCAAGTGCGCTCACTTGAAACTCTAGGTCAGCAATGTGTCAAAATCCATAGGTGGCTACCAAAGGCTTTGGGTTTTGGTGAATCGATGCCCGCTGTAAGGTGGCATCTCAAGGAGTTGCAAACTCCTTGAGATGCCCATCAATGGTAGTCTTCCCATCGACTACCATTTTCAGAACGAGAAAAACTACGGCTCTATGATAAAAACGCTAAAAGCTAGCAACACATAAAGCTTAATAAAAATCAAAACAGAACTTCAAGAAATCGAAGTTTACTGCCGTTCACTTAAAAAGACTTATTTACAAACTCATGTTTGGAAATGACAAGACAAAGGAAAAAAAAATATTGCTACCTTACCGAGAATAAGTCCTCTTCCTGTGAATTAAAGTCTTTTCAACTTTAGTCTTTACAACTTTCCGTGAGCAAGTGTGCTGCTTCGTTCGAAATAGCATTTTCTTGGTTGAGTTCTCACTATGAAAATTCCAAGTCAACCTCTGGATATCTTTGTGAGCTGAAGCAAACACTTGTTGACATTTTGAGAGCATTTAATCGTGGAAAGTTTCTTCCAGAGAGTTAAAATTTACGGAGAACACTGCTAAAACTGCCTCGCTTTTCAAAATGGCCGCCAAACAAGCAATGAAAGAAAATCTGCAGTGCACTTCCAAATATGGTCATTTACGTATATCGCAGGATATCTGTCATGTAGGATGACAGATATCGAGGACTTCCTTACCATATATGGGCATAGTGACAATTTGTTGAATAATAAAATGTTATATTTCAGTGAATTATATAAATTCTTTCAGGTCCCAGCTGAGGGTGCTTGATTTTGAAGAGCTGCAAATCGTGGCTAAACATCGATTCAAGACTCGATTAGCTCTGTACTCGTTAAGGAGTAGCTACTGGAATGCATGTTTCAGCAAAATGGGGCTTTTTTTGTTGGCCATATCAACAAAGCTGCAATTCTGCAATTAACTTTTATTACGCAGGCTCGTCAAACATACAAACCACTAACCAAAGAAAGTGCGAGGGCGGGAGGTTACTATTACCCTTTCACTGCAAACTTTTTTTCTAAAAAGCGCATTTTTTTACCGTTAAAGCGGTTTTTTGAGTGCTGTGTTGCTAAATTCCACTAAACTTTGCTACAAAAACATTTTTATAGAATTAATTTAGATTTTGAACCAGATTATGTTGTAAATTGTACAATATTTTGATTTGACGCATGCGCATAAGCCAAAATTTGTATTATTATTTTTTTTTTTGCTGATTCATTCCCAATTTTTTTCTTGCTTCTTTTCCTTCCCTTTTTCTCTCCATTTCTTTTTTCTTTATCCTTTACCTTTTATGCCCTTCCTATCCACTGGAAAGTTTTGGCCTCAGCCCTTCAAAAAACCTGGAAATGGAACATTGATCAACTTTCGGTGACTTGGCCTATTTTACCACCAATCTTGCTCCCAAAATTGGACACGTTTTTCTGGAATAGCTCTGCCAGAATTTGGTCGATATTAAAAATGGACACACGTATGGATGGATCTGTCCTTGCTGTGTTAACTGCTTATCAAAACAATCTGGTGACGTAAAAATGATGACGTCACAAGTGGTTCAATGGCTACTCCTTTAAATGTCGAGAAAAGTCGACTTTTGCAGCGAAAGTGTTAACTGAAAAGTACACGAGGAAGTTTATTTTACTTTGAAAATATGTACATAAATTACAGAAATATTTGAAACTAACATTTAGCAATATATTTAACAATTATCCTGCGAAATCGCGCGGAATATCACCTGATACTTAGCCGACGAGGCCGTAGGCCGAGTTGGCCAAATCAGGGGATATTCCGCAAGATTGAGCAGGATTATTGTTTTATTATTCAACAAATTTCCATCGACTACCATTTTCAGAACGAGAAAAACTACGGCTCTATGATAAAAACGTTAAAAGCTAGCAACACATAAAGCTTAATAAAAATCAAAACAGAACTTCAAGAAATCGACTTATTTACAAACAAAAGACTTATTTACAAACTCATGTTTGGAAACGACAAGACAAAGGAAAAAAACATTGCTACCTTACCGAGAATAAGTCCTCTTCCTGTGAATTAAAATCTTTTCAACTTTAGTCTTTACAACTTTCCGTGAGCAAGTGTGCTGCTTCTTTCGAAATAGCATTTTCTTGGTTGAGTTCTCACTATGAAAATTCCAAGTCAACCGCTGGATATCTTTGTGAGCTGAAGCACATACTTGTTGACATTTTGAGAGTATTTAATCGTGGAAAGTTTCTTCCAGAGAGTTAAAATTTACGGAGAACACTGCTAAAACCGCTTCGCTTTTCAAAATGGCTGCCAAACAAGCAATGAAAGAAAATCTGCAGTGCACTTCCAAATATGGTCATTTACGTATATCGCAGGATATCTGTCATGTAGGATGACAGATATTGAGGGCTTCCTTACCATATATGGGCATAGTGACAATTTGTTGAATAATAAAACCTAACAACTAAAGCATAAATCATAAAAATTGGCAATGACCTATAACAATTTCCCAAATACATTCTTAGCTGCTCAGATGAGATCACTTCTGTTAGCATAAAAAACTATAGCCAACTAATTCAAATACTGTCTACTAAAACTACTCTAAAAAAACATACCAAGAAATAATTAAAAAATATCCGCGTTCCTTGCATTAACACTAAAATCATCTAAAAAGTCGGCATTCTTTAACTGAAAAGGTCCGACCAGGAGCTACCTGAGCGGTCGCCGGTATTACGCAGCACCTTTGACCCATTGCAACTGGAGTTACAGACACCCGTATCTCATCATGAATATCTTGAGCGTGATCTGTGCTGAGCTTGGACTGCCTATTCTATGAGTTAGCTAGAACTCAAACTATTCGACGTTCATGAGCGATTGCGTTCTTGCTCTGATTCTTACCAGTCAACTTTGACAACTCTTTTTTACTGAAACTGAAGGCACTTACGTTGCCGCTATTTTGAAAAATTTTTGGGGGTAATAGTCTATTTTTTCCTTCCGTTGTCCACTTCTACGTGTCAGTATACGAGGTTTGCTTATTTTTGGCTATGCTTTCCATCGGCCGACCCGGGAGAGATGAGGAGCTGCTGTGACTTAATTAAAGCTATTTATAAATCGATATAAACAGGACCGTGAGAACTATTAACCCAGATATTCATGTTACCACAGCAGAATTAAACAACGCTCATTTGAGCCTATCGTCAATTCCCATTTTTCAGTCGTGTGACCTTGCTCAGTTCCACATGCACGTTGTCACTATTCAGAAGCCGGTTAACCGTTCTTGATATCACTCAAATACTAAGGAAGATCTTAAGTCTAAAGTGCTGCTATGATCAAAAATATGAATTTTTTGTTCTCTCCATATTTCGAAAATATGAGTACATATTACCCACCGTGCAAAGTTTTAAGTCGAAATTCGCACGGGAAGTCAGATTATTTTAACTGTAATTTTCGAATTCGGCTTGCCGCCATTACTCAATTCAAAAATGACCGGGACGAGTTGGGCCGAGTTGGCCCAGAGAGGAAGTGACGTAGAAGTCTCAACGCAAACAAGACAAACGTGGCTACTTTCTTATGCATTCGGAGAGGTGTGAGGGTTTGCAAGGTTCATTTCTTCGATTTTGAGCTGCAGTATGCGTGGTCGGCGCTCTGTTGTTGAAGATTACGGCAAAGAAAGCATCGATGAATCGGAAATTTCTATTCACAGTTCACTGACGAGTGGGTACGTTTATTTTAAGCGGAAAAGCTTCGTTTGCGTGCACCGGAAGGACTTCAATTCTGTTGGACACCCAGCTGTTTGCTCTGTGTATTTTACGGCTGAATGTTTTACTCAAGCCTTTTATGAGAAAGGTATAGTACAAGGAAATATTTAAAACCAGGATCAGTTCCAGCCATCAGGAATAAAAACATTAGCAATCATATCTGAGCGGGATCGTCGAAAAGTGAGCCGTTTGTGCTAACATCACATGTACGGTGAGATACACGTTTCAGTCACATACCTAAAAGATACTTCACTCGGTTGTCTTGTGCATATACAAGTATAAGTCCCAACAGATTTCGGCTTAACTGCATAATACATGCCCCTTCACATGAACTATTTTCTGTGTCGCCGCCAAGCCGGTGTCACAGCGGATTTTGTCCCCCCGCCGATTTTGTCCCCCCGGACCAAATCCGCTAGCGGATATTGTCCCCCCGGACAATATCCGCTAGCCGATATTGTCCCCCTTCGCCGAATTTGTCCCCCCCTCAACAATTGTTATTTAAGCTTTGTTTCCCTCTTACTCAGTAAACTTTCCATTTGCAAACTTTTTTGCAACGTTCCCTCGAATGACAACACAAAACGTGTTATAATTCTGCCATATTTATTATAGTAAATATAGTCACTTCTTATAATAGCGATGCAATTTTGCGTTCTATGCTGGTCTCTAAGTTATTTCAGAAATTTACTATAATTCATTGCAAAGCTTGTCGTAAACAAAAGACCTGACTAAACACAGCGTCTAACTACGGTTCCTGTTAGCAATGAATCGAAAACGTTAATCTTAAGCTTGTTTGAGTTGCGGCTTTAATAATCGCTCTAAAATGATTTTTTCAAAAATTACTCTCTCAGTCTTAAGCAACGTCGACATGAAACAAATTCTAAATTCTTACTTTTAATTACGCCTTAATATGAACAAAAACAGTTGCAACTAACGGTAACCCAAACTCTTAGAAAAACGCGAACTCCGTTGTATTATTATTTTACGGCTTAAGTGATCTCCGTTCTATCCTTATTTTACGGCTTAATATAGATAAACTAACGGTACTTAATCTTAGAAAATCGTGATCTCCGTTCTATTCTTATTTTACCGCTTAATAAAAATAAACTAACGGTAGTTAATCTTAGAAAATCGTGATTTCCGTTCTGTTCCTATTTTACGGCTTAATATAGATAAACTAACGGTACTTGATCTTAGAAAATCGTGATCTCCGTTCTGTTCCTATTTTACAATTTAACGCGTTTATTGTCTGGTGGTCTGCATACGCGACAAAGCCACTCGCCCTCTGGGGCAGTCTCGAGTCCTTCGCAAGCAAGGTGGAGCCATTCGTCACACAATTCACATTGAATCATGTCGTCCCAACATTCTGGTCTTAAACATGAACAGAACAGTCTAATGTCACAGTTTTGTCTTTTGCTGAATCTTGGTGTTGCTTTGTCCCGCGGGAAAGGTTCAAAGTGACCCCTTTCTAAACACCTCACTAAATGCTCGCGCATTTTTCCTTGTTCAAAAGAGACGTCCGAAGGGTTGTTTCCAGCGGCTAGCTCGTAAGCGAAAGCGATAGCAAACAGGCCACAGTCCACCCCTCCTCGTTGGACCTGCGCAGGAGGAAGCTCCACAGCAAGAGTGCTACCTGTTGCCAAGTTCTTATAGCATTCGGCTAGCTGAACTTCCATTGATGACGTGAGCCGTTTGGAGGAGGAGCTATCGTACACTCTCAGGTGTCCATCGATGGATGTGGAACAGACCCAATGATTCTTGCCCGTGTGGTGGATTTGGATCGATTCTTCGGCAATAGTGGAGAATGACGTTTGTGACAGAACTGTGTCTTGCCAGCCGCCAGTGTTCGGGAATTGTTTCATTAGAATATTCTGCGCTTGATTGATGACGTTGTCGTCGAGGCGATGGTTGCCAATGATCGTTTCACGATCCTTTCCTGGAAGATTAGCCTTAAGAGACGTAACTGGCTTTCGTGCGGTGTTCTTTGCAACTTTTTCGGCGGTAGATTCGGCAGGCTTCTCTGCAGAGGTACTCTCCTTTGGCTGTGAGTGTACAGGCTGATAATACACTTTCAATCTTGAGCTGTTGTATGATGTTTTTAGTTCGGTTCCGTCCTGGTTTCGTAGCCTGTATAGACCTTTTGGGAGGACCTTACTGATGGTGTAGGGACCTGACCACGGCTGCTGTAGTTTTCCTCCTTTTCTTGCCTCGTTACGCATGTTCCGGAGCAGCACGACATCACCCTCCTTGAATTTCAGTGGTTGGTGTTTTGCATCGTACGACTTCTTTTGCCGCTCTTGTGCTTTGTTGATGTTCTGCATCGCCTTAGCCTTAACTTGGTTGCGAACGTTCATCATAATGCGGACTTTCTCATCAAAGTCAGAGGATGCATCTTCATCGGTACAAGAGAGTGAATCGCTATCAGTGCTGCTGGGCTTTGACTTAATTGCCATCTCGATTGGTAAGACAGGTGCACGGCCAAACATCAACTCGAACGGCGTGAATTTCGTGGAGTCGTTTTTGCTGGTTCGATAGGCGAACAGAATGGACTTGATGTGCACGTCCCAGTCATTTTGGTTTTCGTTTACAAACTTCACTAGGGCTCTTGTAAGTGTCTGGTTCATTCTTTCGTTGATTTTCGATTGGAAAACGTTGCTTCGGGCGGTGTTGAGAAAAACATAGCTTTTCCAATGCGGTGTTTGGTAAACACCGAGACTTACCTTGTCTATTTCGTCTTTTCAATGTTCATGAAATATTCGTATTCACATTTAATCGTCTTTTCTTTTATTCGTTTACGACTCCAGGAGTACGATAGCGAAGTATGATCACTTTTGACGGGGGGACAAAATTCGCGAAGGGGGGACAAAATCCGCTAGCGAATATTGTCTCCCGGGGGTCAATATCGGCTAGCGGATATTGTCCGGGGGACAATATCCGCTAGCGGATTTGGTCCGGGGGGACAAAATCCAGGGGGGACAAAATCGGCTAGGACACCGGCTCAGCGATACGGAGAAATTATTGCTATTCAACTTGGTACGTGGTGCGCGGTAAGCAGAAAATAGCAAAACATTACCGTGTATTCCTCGTACTATAAACATTCCCCACTAAAACTTCCGTTAAAAGAATATTATTTGAAGTTCTTATAAACTAGTGAACCATAACAGAACATCACCATGTATTCCTCGTTCTATAAATGAGAATATTACTCGAAATTTCTTTGAATTACTCGGTCACAATATAAACAACCGAGCTTAATCGACCATAACAAACCTTACTGTGTATTGCTTGTTCTTTTTGCTGTGTAGCCAGCTCCTAACATCCCTCGTACATTTCAATTTATCTCTTTCCGCGTACCGCGTAGCCAGCTCCTATTATCTCTTTTATACTTCAATTAATTTCTCTTGGCGTACGGCGTACGGCGTACGGCGTAGCGAGCTTCCAAAGTCTTACACAATTAGCTATAACTTCTTGAGCCTTTCACCGCGTTCGGGTAGCCACTTCTCCCAGTAACGCTTTCGATGTGACGGCGTATTCCACAGTTTATACCTAGACTTCTGATGGTAAAACAGAGTTTATCTCTATTAATTCGCATTTGCTTGTTTAGTAGGTAGTAAGATTGCTGTGTTCGCACAATTACACGGACGATTCGCGACATCAGACCTTTTGTCTGATCTACATGTATAGAATTCTGAATGTATGTTAGGCTCAGGGCTCTCTATATTTACATGTATTTAAAAAACTTTCATGTAGCGTTATGTGGGCTTTTCTTTTAGAAGGGAGGCTTATTATTATAGGATTTATTATTTTTAGGTCTAAAATCTTTCCAACTACAATTCAGGATACTGCGACAAATCTGTGAACATAACAACAACAAACTCAACCCGTATCGGCAAGACATAAAAGCAAGAGTAAGAAACAGCTGACGGGCCACAACACGACAGACATGTGAAACAGTTAAATTTGCTGTATTATTGGAAGGATTTCAGTGTTTGTGATTTGTAATAATTGGGGTATTTCTTCAGCTTCTTGATCCATTCTGCATCGTTTGAGACGGCTTCCTCTTCAGTAGCGAGAGGCTCGAAACTGTCATCGTATTGCGCGACTTCTGCGAGTTCGCCGACTTCGCCAATAAAAACTTTGTGCTAAATCACTCTCGAAAGAACTGGACGACAAATTCGACGGAAAACACATCCATCAATGTTTGGTTCTCTATTTTCGACTCTTCATTATACTGAGACTTCTACGTCACGACTAAAATTCACGTGGTTAGAGATAAGACCGCTCCCATGAAATTCGCGGGCTTCTCTGCGAACTGAGTAATGGCGGACGGGTTTAACGCTGTTTTAGGACATATATTCCTGGGCCGTGTAAGCATATAATATGGCATGTATTGAGCAGTTTGAAGTTTAAAGAAGTTGAAAACGAAACAATCGTAGTAGAACTTTAATATTAGAACTAATATTGGCTAAATATCTGAAAGTTGCTGCGCCCTGACATAGTATTGATGTCTTACTAAGTAATAATTATGTTCATGTAATGATGTCCGCAAGATTACGGCGTTACACGGAAGGAATTAAAATTCCATAGGACTGGAGCTTACAATTTTGCCTTAGCTACTACACCAATTACCCTTTTGAGTTAACTGAGCGTTCAATGTGATGGGACCAATGGTGTTAGCGTGATCTTAATTCAATAGCGTGATCGCGATTAGCATACCGATGAGACAATTGAATAGTTTCCCTTGCAGTGCTTTGTCTTGCTCATTTATGACATTGGCTTAAGCTATTTGCCTGTTTTTATCACCAAGCCTTAAACTCCACCGTTTTTCACTGGGTATCGTCTAAAACTTATACCTTCGTAGGAATCAAGAGATTAACACGACAGAGTCTGAAGTCAGACTCGACTGGGCCGGAAATAATACGCTTCGCAAAGCAGTGTTTACACATCTCAGTGACTTTTCATTGTTATTTATTATCAGCTAGGGCTAGGGGTATACCGGTAGCTCTCTGTATACCACTTGAATCTTAAATTATTGTTTATTTATTGACATCCCGTAAAATTTCATGTGAGTTACCTCCTTGATAGTGGCATGTGCTTTCTTTTCGAGACGTGGAACTGACTTCGCACACTAAATACAAAAACAATACCCACGTATAACAAAACACGTCCGTGACGTCAAACCATCCGATATCCTTAGTGATGAAAACAGCGTCCAAAAAGAACAATGGCTCTTTATTGAAACAGTGCTCAAGGCCAAAACGCTGAAACGAATTTGAATAAAGTCGATTGTTCCTGTTTATGCAATGACGCGGCCCTAAATTGTGTTCATTTATCTTCCCAGAACGTTTCTCGCTGCAAACGAAACCACTTCATTGACTCTACATTCAACACTTTGGGCTTCCTTCGTATTGGAATTCTTAAAAAGACTTGAACGTGTCATCGAGACACAAACTCCGGTCCACGCTTCAGCAGCAAGAAATTGGAAAGAACAGCAGTGATGGAAACCTAAGGTAAGATTACACTTTTGATCAATTGGGAACAAGTAAAGATGATTTTTCCACTGGAATGAATAAAGAATACTATCCAGCTACGGTGCATCTCCCTTACACAGCTCTTGCAAAAAAGTGCTCAGATTTCCAGAAGGCTTTCCAGGAGGAGTTTGTATTTTGATCACGCCACCATTCAGGACAAATTTCATGACTGACAGTAGTTAAGGAACAAATGAACCAAAGGAGGGCCATATGTATGTAAAACTTGAAAATATCAAACTCAGACAGCCAATTTCATCAGGCTGACAAGCTAAGAAAAAGAGCAACAGAAGAAACGGTTTAAAAATGGCTTTACCTCCGAAATTGTAGCGAGTTTTGTGTTTTGCGTGACAATTCTTTATACGCTCCGAGGCGTTTACAAAATGTAAAACCCCCGATGAAACGCCACAATAAATAAATAAATAAATAAATAAATAATAAATATCAGAAAGTTTAAAATCGCGGGTCCATGCAGTATTAATAGCCGTCACATTAACAAGTGGAAAAAGGTAAACGCATTTGTCCCCGGCCCCCTCCGAAAACTTTCCTACAAATTGTTCGTTCATTTGTTTGTTTGTTTGTTTCTTTTTTTTCTTAAGACAGCTTGTATTTGAAACAAACACAAAATATTACTTTCAGGAGCTGCTTTGATAGACTGAAAACGGAGTGAGTCTTTTAACCCAGAAGAAAAATTTTAAAATTGTCTTGCGTCGCCTTCTTGACTGCAAGTGAGGTTCTGGACATACCGGTATACCACCCGCCCACACAACTGCTCACCTGGCTTATTTTTAACCTCTAGGCTATATGTTGAAACCTCAACAGCATTATTTGTCGCCGACGTGGACCGGAGAAAACTGTCTGCTTGTGGCCTTTTTTCAACCGAAACGAATTGTGATACTGCAACAACACAACTTTATAATATAATAATCTTACTATTAAAAGCTTGCCAGCCAAACATACTATTTATTTGCCGATTGTATCGCCTACAAAAAATCGCTTACTAAAGAACGAAAGATGATAAATGTTAAACTCGAAAAGAAACGAGAAAGGTGAAATATTTAGTTTGTCACGAGCTTGGGATAAAGAAAAAATCTGAGTAACTTTAAAGCTTTCTTTAAAGTATCACAAACTCCGTCTCCGATTTTGCCTGAGATAACACACCATTACATAGCTAAATGCATTACCACAATAAACTAATATTGTATTGTATTGCATTGCATTGCATTGTATTGTACTGTATTGTATTGTATTGTATTGTATTGTATTGTATTGTATTGTATTGTATTGTATTGTATTGTATTGTATTGTATTGTATTGTATTGTATTGTATTAAATTGTTAAGTAACGTAACATAACCTTGTAACTGTAATGTTCCAGAGTTCGTATACATCTTATGTGATTTAAAATATACTTTCGAATACCCAATGTAATGTTAAGATTCTAAAATATAAGATACAAAGAATTGGTAAGAAAGTATTCATTTTTTAGAATGGGGGCGGAGTAATCCCTGGTGTTTGAGTAAAAACATTAAAACTCCCCAAGGAATAATAAAAAATATTACAGTCTCCTAGCCCCCAGGTTCACATCAACCGTTCCTTACTGCACCACAGCCACTATACAGTTGACCTCTGACAGAATATGCACCTATGTAAGACAGGTAACGTAATGTGCCGGCCAATTGCCTACTGAATTCTACGACAATGGTTCATGGTATTTCATCCTTCTTCCCTTCATCTGACTCGTCTCCCCGCACACTTCTTCTAGACTTGGCTTATGTCAACGTCAAATTTGACAGTCCTCGGATTTTTTCATCCAATTATTTTCCAAACAATGTGTAGTCCTATTAAATAATCTAACAGAACAGTACTTAGGTCACAGTTAAATTTTTCAAAGAACCTCTAATCATTTTAATCGCTGTTCATTTCTCTTTTTGAAGGGTTGTAAAATTTTCAGCTGCATACAAGAGCCATTGCATCATCCAGAGAAATGAGAGTAGTACTACTGGCCTCAGAGTGGGGATCAAAGCTTGGCGGGCTGTCCACTTTCAATAGAGAGTTAGCCATACAATTGGCTAAGCATCCTGACGTGCAAGTCACTGTCTTTCTCCCAAGATGCGACCAAGAAGGGGAGAATGTAGCTCTGAACAACAACGTCACTTTGGTTGATGACTGGTCTTCCATGCTAGCGAAAGACCTGCAGATTGACTTCGTAATCGGTCAGGGGGTATTACGGGGTCGTCAAGCGCAACTTATGCAAAAAGAACACAATTGTAAATGGGTCCAGTTTCTTCATACAGACCCAGAGGAGCTGGGAATGATTAAGGATCACTCAGATACTATCACAAAAAGAGAAAACAAATATCGAGAAGAATTAGATCTCTGCGTGATGGCTGACCTTGTTGTGGCGGTCGGGTCTAGGTTGGCAGGGGCTTACCAGTCTTACCTTCGTTCTTGTGAAAAGGACCAAAACGTATTTGTCCTTACACCAGGCATTTTCAGTGAGATTTCAAGGATAGTGCAGAAAAAGCAAGACGGAGGCAGGTGTCAAGTCTTAGCGCTTGGCCGTGGCCATGCTGAGGATGTCACCCTGATAGGATATGACATAGCAGCCAAAGCTGTAGATAAGCTTAATGATGAGCATATCATCTTTGTTGGTGCACCAGACAAGAAAAAAGATGAGGTAGCAGATCGCCTTCAAGAAGAATATAAAATATCTCGAGAGCGACTAAGAGTGAGGAGTTTTCAAGAAATCAGGGAAACGTTGCAAAACCAGTTTTCTGAGGTGAATCTTGCCATCATGCCATTACCAACTGAGGGTTTTGGTCTCGTTGCTCTTGTCAGGGAACAAATGAAACAGCAGTTCTCTGAAGCGGATCTTGCCGTCATGCCATCGAGAACAGAAGACTTTGGTCTCGTTGCTCTGGAAGCAATGTCAGCAGGTTTGCCTGTTCTTGTGAGTTCCCACTCGGGGTTTGGAGAAGCCCTGAAAAAGGTTTCATTTGGTGCCCCGTGTGTAGTTAAATCTGAAGATTTTAACGTGTGGGCTAGAGAGATCGAGAGTGTCTGGGCAAAAGAAAGAGAAGTTCGATTAAATGAGTCTGAAGCTGCGCGTGACAGCTATGCCAAGAAGTACAGCTGGGAGGATCAATGCAGAAATCTTGTCAAGAAAATGAGGAGCACCCTTAGAAATAGTAAGGTCCCCCATTCATTAATTATTGTAATCACTCACCTTTTGCGTCGTACATGTATTTGATTAAGGTGGATTAAAGTCAACGTTGGTTACTTGTCCCTATACACGAAAGGGCGTAGGTAAATAACCACAAAAATCTGAAAATGTGCACGCAGTCAACATCGATATATATATAGCAACCCAGTTTTCCCTCGAAGCTAAAAATAATTTTCCTATTGTGTTACAGGTTTCTATCAAAACAGCCACTCCTACGAGACAAGAAACCTACTCTTTTTTAATTTCCTTTTATGTAAGCCCAATAATAAACAGTTTTCTGTCTTTTCTCAACCGTAGAGAAAGAATCACTTACTTATCTTCCATGTCCATGACCAAAAGGTGAACGAACTAAATTCAAAGGCTATTCATGGAGGAGGGAGGAAAAATCAGACAGTACGAGACTAGAACTAAAAGAAACTTGATTTTGCCAGGGGGAGCAATTGGCCGCTTGTGGAAATTATTGGGCAAGTTTATATCTTCCAAAGCGTGATGATTCAAGGGTCTCTTACACAATTTTTCCTAAGTTAACTGAACTTAAAGGTGACCTTAATAAGCGAAAAATTGGAACTTCGGGTCTTCGGTGAAAAAGTCTTTTTGATAAAACTGGTAGAAACCTCTGGCTGGAGAAGTCGGTACATTAGGACTTAACTGTGCCTTCAGGTGAAAAAAATACACAATGGTGGAGAAGCTGTGTGGATGTATTGCTAAAATCTCACTGAGATTTTAGATGAAGAACACGTTCAAAGATCTAGTATGCAAAGCACGTTTACAAAAACCCGGAAAGGGATAGCAAAATCATAGGAAAACCGCGAGTAAAATAAATCAAACCAAATTATAAAATGCTTGAAAATTAGCTGGATTTCAAGAGATAACACCAGTTTTACATGACTTGAAGTGCGTTGACCGTTAAGTTGTATTGAAATGGTCCATTTCTTCTTTTCTTTTATCAGCTGATGATAGCAGTATTCAAGATACTAAGAAATTAGGTAATATTTTTATCTGGAACTTAGTATTGGACTATTACAGTGACAAGGTTATGTTATGTTACTTAACAATTTAATACAACACAATACAATACAATACAATACAATATTAGTTTATTATGGAAATACACTTAGCTATGTAATGGTGTGTTATCTCAGGCATAGCGGGAGACGGAGTTTTGTGATACTTAAAAGAAAGTTTTAAAGTTACTCAGATTTTTTCTTTATCCGAAGTTCGTGACAAACTAAATATTTCACCTTTCTCATTTCTTTTCAACTTACAGTTGTTATCTTCATTAAAAGAGATACATGCCATTCCTGTATAGTGCAACTTGTTACATTTTATCATCTTCACTTTCTTATCTTTTTCAAGACGTGTCAGCAAAAAAAAGAAAGAAGTCCTCACAAGGCGGTAAGTCTTTAATAAAACAAAACACACGTGTTTTTGCTTTCCTGTTATGTATCAATATCAGCCAAAAGCTAAAAAATTCCTTATTCTAAATGGTTTAACGAAATCATTTTTTTTTAATTTAAAGGTACACTAAGATCAAAAAAGAAGAAATCTATATCAGATGGTGAGCTTTTTTCTGATAAAGTTAAAAATGTCATTTCTCTTTTTTCATTTTTGTAAATTCAACCAAGGCTTCAAATAGCATGTATATAGCCCCGATTTGAATTTTTACCTTGTGAGACATTTTATGACATAATCGACATCTTCACAAGTTTGGTGCTCGTTTTTAGCCCGCTGATCTGAATGTTTGTTTCCTGTTCTTCTACATACGTTCGTAACTCAACCAAGAGACTGATCAACATGTATCACGAATTCTTAATCATGCAACTAGTTAAATTTGTCATTCTATTACATCCTGTAGCACACCTAATACATAGTGAAGTCAAACCGTCTACATTTTCGATATATACTATGTCCTTTTGATCTGTTTGGACCGATTTAAGGACGCGAAGGCCGCCGAACAACCATATAAAACATGCGGCTTCATTAAAAAACCCGTTTGCATGATAAAACCTTCCAAATTCATAAGAATTCGGGTACAAGGTATATTGGCTCTAAGTTGTACCACATTCAACCTTTTGTGTGTTAATGTAATCTAGTAACTTTTCTCATAGTATAAAGAAATACAAACCAGCTAGAAACGATTTTTTGGGTTTGTTTCATTGTTTTTGCTGTTGTTGTTGTCAGGGAGGTCGACAGCAGGGTTCAGCAGCGGCAGTTCTGGGATTATGACAGGTATAATTATATTATAATTACTACTGTTTTTTTATCAGCCTAATTCTCCATTAGGAGAGGTGTAACGATGATGATTAAGATGATGACGTAATAATGAAGACAAAGCAATCCAGTGGGAAATGAATGTCCTACGGTGACGGCACGTGACGTGACTGATTACTTCATGATTTCTGAACAGCCGCCATCTTTCTCGATTTCTCCAAAACTTTAAAAAGCGTCAAAATTGCCCTCAAATGTAATCAAAACCAATAAAAAATGCTAAAATGTTAATAAATGTTATGACAAAAGAGTAAAATATTCGTTAAAAATACACCCGTTAAAATATGATTGTCAGGAAAACATCAAATTTTAAAAATAATGATGCTGACGACTTAAGCGGCCTTTGGTTTGTCTTTAGGTAAAGAATAATAACCTGCGAAAGCCCCTTTCAGAATAAACCAAAAACAAAATAGTAAGAAAAAGTTTCTCCTTATAACCGTCAACCATCAAAACGCTGTACATTAAACCGTCACGGCAACTGTCAAAACTACTTCTGCTATTTACACTTTCTCCAATGGTCTTAGCCTAAAGACTGTGAGTACTCCAAAGCACAAATGCATTTAAGGAGGTTCGCAACAGTTTTTTTGGCCTTGGAGTGTATCTTTTGAAGTCAAAATTTCGCATAGAAGATAAACTTCGATTTCCTTGATGCTACACCACCTTTTCAACATCTGATCAAAGTTTATTTTCTCGCTGGTTTCCTAGCAACAACGGTAATGGACAACCCCTCATTTTAAATAATGTCGAATATCTCGAAAACTAGTCAGACACTTTATGACGAAACTTGAACTATTTGAACTACTCAACCTACACAACTTGTATGCGAAATTAGGGGAAAATCTGTAAGAGCGTTTTCATGTAAATCATGATTCATTTTTTACAGGCTGACTTTGGTCATTCCTGCAATTTTCTCCAATATTTCAAGAAAGATTAATTTTAACACTTTCTCTTTTCAGTTGAAGGATCTTTTATGATATCAAAACATTCTTAATGTGCATTGAGCTTTCTAGGTGGCTGCGATTTTAAGATATTTATATTTAAAAACTGCTAAAATGCAGCACAAATCAGCCAAAAGTTCGTAATTTGCATAAATAGAAATATTCTCAATTGCCCTAACGGATTTTTCTCTTAAATTGGTTGCCGTTAGAATAATAATTCGTTTTGATGTTCCAGTGAGTTTTAGGCTGAATAAACATACCTGGTATTAGATAAGAAGGCTGAATCTCGGTCAAGTTTCAGTCGTTATTAACTTTCAACGAGCAACAGTTTCATTTTGTTTTTCCTGGTCTATTTCACGGTTATTCACGTGCAATTAATATTTATACACGCTGCGCTTGTGTCCTCTCGTGCGCTTATAATTCCTTCTCATAATAAAAAATATATATCTTCGTCTTCTGAGCTTGTTTCTCTTCATTTTTCGGCCCCAGTGTAATTAAATCCGTAATTAAAAATGCTAAAACGTCAGTCAGTATTTAAAGAGTAATGGAAAAGAGTCTCCAGGAAGAAGTTCAGAAGACGAAACTTTTTTATTATTATGAGAAGGAATTATAAATGCACGAGAGGACACAAGCGGAGCGTGTATAAATATTCATTGCATGTGAATAACCGTGAAATAGACCAGGAAAAACAAAATAAAACTGTTGCTCGTTGAAAGTTAATAACGACTGAAACTTGACTGAGATTCAGCCTTCTTATCTAATATCAGAAATGTTTATTCAGCCTAAAACTCACTGGAACATTAAAAAGAATTATTATTCTAACGGCAGTCAGTTTAAGAGAGAAAACTGTAAGGGCAATTTAGAAATATTTCTATTTATGCAAATTACGAACTTTTTGGCTCATTTGCGCTGCATTTTAGCAGTTTTTAAATATAAATATCTTAAAATCGCAGCTACCTAGGAAGCACAATGTACATTAAGAATGTTTTGATATCATAAAAGATCCTTCAACTGAAAAGGGAAAGTGTTAAGTTTTATCTTTCTTGAAATATTGGAGAAAATTGCAGGAATGACCAAAATCAGCCCGGAAAACGCTCTTACAGATTTTCCCCTAATTTCGCATACAAGTTGTGTAGGTTGAGTAGTTCAGATAGTTCAAGTTTCGTCATAAAGTGTCTGACTAGTTTTCGAGATATTCGACATTATTTAAAATGAGGCGTTGTCCATTACCGTTGCTATGGTGACAGCTGTTGCTAGGAAACCAGCGAGAAAATAAACTTTGATCGTATGTTGAAAAGGTGGTGTAGTATCAAGGAAATCGAAGTTTCTCTTCTATGCGAAATTTTGACTTCAAAAGATACACTCCAAGGCCAAAAAAAACTGTCGCGAGCCTCCTTAAAGCGATTTTGTGACATAAATGGTGTTTTGCTTCTTGCTGAAATACACACGCCTTTTTTTACTTGTAGTCAAACCAAGCCCTGTTTGGGAGGAAGATTTAGAGGAGCTTTCCACGCTCATTGGGCCTGATTGGAAAAGGCTGGCGAGTCAACTTGGATTTAATAGAGCAGAGATAACTGGATATAAATCAGACTATGATAAGCTTAGAGAAAAGGCATCTAACATGCTGCTTGATTGGAGTCAAAGAAAAGGTTCCTCCGCTACCTATGAAGTTTTAGACGGCGCTCTGCGTCATAAATCCGTAGGCCGAAGGGACTTAGCGGAAAAATTTTGTTATCTTTGACCTTTAAACGTATCATAGTGGTGTACTGAAGTCTCAGCAAAACTCGAACTTCAGCTAACTTTTCTATATCCTCTTCAAACCTACCTTTAACTATAAAAAAATTGGTGTTCCTCTTCATGTCTTTAGTTATCAGACTTCCCCTTACAGTAAATGTCGTTGGCAGGACTAACGTAAGCCCACCCTATTAATTAAAGGGGTCAACCCTGGGTGGGTCCCTACGGTGTCCCAATCGAACATCCCACGGGACGACCACTGCACTACCCCACACTCTCCATAAGCTACTAGCGAAAAACCGTTTATGGTGACTCAGTAGAAACAAGAAATGTCGAAAGATTTCTTAAATTTTCCGTGGTTGCTCTCTGCCAAGCATTGATTCGAAATATGCCCCCCCCCCCCCCCCTACAACCAAAAAAAAAAAAAACAGGTCGCCATGTTCGCAAAGGAGATGCGATGGGATAAACAGGAAAATGCATTAGTCAGGAAAATACGTTAGTCAATGATTAGTTTCAGTGTTAACCGGTATTTGGTTTTCCCCAGTTAGATCTAATTTTCATATGGACCAAACAGAAACGGAATACTCTGAAAAAGGTTCAAATTGCCTTGCTGTCGTGTATTTGGCCGGATTAGTTGAAACTAATTACAGTCGACAGAAGTTGACACTTGCTATCGTTTGGTCTCTAAGTCTCGCGTGACCTTTCTTTGACTTTTGTCGACTCTCGTTTTTGTTTGGCCCTGGCATCACGAACTGTAGTCCGTCTCCAGATAGGATTATGGGCAACAGCGTGCTTTGATATTTAATTTGCTGAAAATCAAATGAACGTTACTTCTTCAAGCTTCTCTATACACATGATTACTTTGCAACTAGGATAGCTGCCGAAAGATCTCTTTTGCTCCTTTTTTTTGTGTAATTCAATCGTTTTTATTGTTCTTCCACACTAAAACACAACAGTTACAACAGTTACAAATTACTTAACCCTACCGCACAGTTACAATATTACAAACAACTACACTTACATAATTACAACTCAGGATAACAACTACAAAAAGACAGTACCATATTGTCACTACAGTAGATACCAACTCGAAATTACACTCATCCACGAAAACTGAAAAACGAAAAAGGGAACTTATAAGAGACAGAGGGGTAACATAGTCTATAAGCTAACATGTGGCAGAAGCTTCTCCCATTTCTGGAAATGTCTTGTTAGTTTATTCTGCTTTAATTTGTTGCTATCGTTTTCTCCACTTGGTATACATCTCTAATCTTGGCCTTATAAACTCGTAAGGAGGGATTCACAATATTCAACTTACACCTGTAAATATAAAATTTTGCTGTCAGTATCAGATGATTCAAAAGAATAAAATCATCTTCCGTATTAAAAACTCCAAAGAAAATATCCATTATTGTAAAGGGTTGAAACTTAACCCTACATTTACCAAGCCAAGAGCAGAGAGCTTCCCAGAAAGTCTTTGTCACATCGCAGAAGAAAAATAAATGTTCGAAGGATTCAACCTCTCGTTTACAAAAGGCACATAAAGGCGAGTCCGTCATTTTAGACCTAAACATCTTTTCATTTGTAAATACTATATTATTCAATACTTTATATTGGAATTCCCTAATTTTAGTTTCACTCGTGACTGTAAAAGGCAAGGAGTATATTTTCTTCCAGTCAAAAGGAAACTGTGGAGATTTCTCCTTAAACTTTTTTTGAGCAGTTGGGGGAACCTGTTTTTTACTTTTAAAAGCCCTGTAAAGCAATTTGGATGAAACATTTGTCAGAGCTACCTCAGAATTTTCTATCTTTAACTGAATTGAGTCACCAATATTTGAAGGGAGGTGCTTTGTCTAATGATCTGTCTCCATTCACAAGGGATTGCGTCGACGATGCTCATTAATTTAAAATACTCTATTGGAGACAGATTTGCATTTAACGCCTTAACACCCTTTAGGAAGATTCCAGTGTCGGAAAGAAGATCGCCGATCGTAACAATTCCTTTAGAAAACAAATGTGTTTCGAAAAGCGAGAGCCCTTGAACAGTAATATTTTTATTGTTCCAAATAACCTGATTAACAACGTCCTCGTACGATAGTACCAAAGATTGATTTAACACGGACCAAGCGTCAAGGCACTCTTTATAAAAAACTGGAAGGTAGACAGGTAACTTTCGGGTATCAAAATTGCTCTTAAGAATCAAGTCTCCGCCTATTTTAGAGAAAAAGTGGTTCAATGTTATCTTCCAAGCACTGGTATTATCCTTATCCGCAAATCTCTTTAATACCATTACCCTCTGTGCGAGGATCATCGATTGAATGTCTAACATCTTAAGTCCACCATCCTCGATATCGTTAATAAGAGCGGTACGTTTGATTTTATCGTTTCCTTTCCAAATAAAACGGTAAATTAGACTGTTTATCTCTTTGATCAAATCTCCTGTAACTGTAATCAATGCCGCTTTACTTAAAACTTTAGGAATAATAAAGGATTTAAGAGGCTGTCTCCCTAAGAGTGTTCCACTCGATCTCGGACTCAAAAATAGATTTCCTTCAAATTTCTACCACAAATACTACTATCTATCCCTACTTCTAAAATGCACTTAAAATGATCCAAAAGTTTATTTTGCTCCCGTTTTGAGGATTTGATTTCAGTATACCGTAAGTGACTAAAATTTGGCTATTTTGGGCGCCGTAGTACGGGGTTTTTCAATTATCGTTTGAAAAGACTTCGCACCATCACAACCTTCAAATTTACACCCATTTGATAGCTTAGTACTTCTTTTTACCGTTCCTGTGTCATTTGGACATTTTCCCGATCGAAATCGTGTGAAACTGAAAATGATAAATGAACTAATCTAATAAGTCACTAGAACTGGACGAAATAGTGCTTTTGAAACATGCCAAAATTCTCAATTGAGGCACTTAGGCCAGACGTAAAAACCCGTTCTAGACATAGACTAAGCACTATTTCCTAGAATTATACAATAAAACTTGCGGCAGAATGCGATTATGAGAAATTGTGTCGAAGTTTAGTAAGCCATTTTCGCCAATGGTGTCTTGCGTGACATGAATTTCCATCCAAGTGTTGTTATATATATCCGCCTAATTGGAGAGATGTCGATGGTGGTTCAAAAAATTATACAAAGTACTTTTCCTGTTTTTGCTATGAAACCGATTCTGGGGGTCCAAAACCTCGTATAGATACTGCAGTTACTTTATTTGTCACTCACCTTGTTCGATAAATAACTCTCCCCTCCGGCAATTCGGCGGTTTCATCATAGAGGTGATGAAAAAGTCTTTTTCTCTTGGTCATGAGATAACACGAGGAAGCTATAATCTCTATAGTGCTTTCAGCTATACTTTAAATTCACCAGTTCCAGTCGCCGTGAGTCTTAAGGGGAAACAAACGAGAAAGGAAAGCGATTCCAACCTCAACCTGGGAGTTGCGTTACACTGTGATCAGTAACGCGATATACAACGGCTCGTCAACAACATTTTATTTTTAACTTAAAAATAACAATGACAGCGAGCAGCTAATACGGCAAGAGCTTTAGGATATATATATAAAATCACTGTCTAAGGAGAAGCTTGTCACAGAGGGTTGTCATTTCTCGCGCTCAGGATACAAAATTAATTTATATTTTAAATTTTGTCCTTTTCCACCCTTCCCCACAGTAAGAATGTATTTTCTAAATGGTTTATTCTGATTGCACGAACAAAGGTTACAAGAGTTCAAGTTATAGTACAACAAAAGGTCCTAAGACACATCTTTAGACGCCCAAACTGTACTTATTTTAGGAAGGTGGTGTACTGACTGAAGCTGGAGCAGGGAGGAGCCATTAGGTCCCGGAAACCATCTCTGCTGGTCTGGAAAGGAAATAACTTTGCTTGACTAACTGAAACCAGCTCTCAATAAAGGAAACCTGTAGAAGACAGAGGCCATAACGGCTGAATTCCTCATCCAGTGGCTTTCCCCTTTCAAAGTCAATAAGGGAGTGGCCATGAAAGGGGAAGGGGGGGGGGGAGCGGAGTAAAGTTATGTCCTGATAGGCGCAGATGCGACGCAATATCCAAATGACGTTAATAATTTATCCTCGTGCGTCAATGATTAAGGTCAGTATTCACCAAACCTTTTTCTTTTTTTTCTTCGAGATTTTCTTGTTAAATATCGATGCCTGCCTGACACGCGAAAGAGGCTCTTTGCTTGTGAGCGAGCCTCCCTTTATAATATCCTTACTTGTAATTTTCAAGCTCATTCCATTTGTGCTCGTCCGTTTCGCCCAACCAGCAAGAAATAGCAGGCTGTTTTCGCTTGTATTGTTTCTATAATATGGGATATGTTTTGGGTCTGTGCTTTTTGCCTCAGCTTCCCGCATTCCTCTAGGCTATTTTTTTCTGTCGGCGTTAACCCTCATACGTACAAGCAATCTCATTCCCCCACTGTGATACAAGGGATGGGGTTGATGGACTCTTGGATCTCGTTTTGTTACAATATTTCGAAAAAATTTCGCCTTTTGAAGATAGCCTTAATGTGCTCTACGAGATGAGGTAGAAAGTAGATATTATCGCACAAAAACGATCGAAATTGAAAATTTTTCATGCTAGACGCGTAAAGTAGGAGATATGCTGTTTGTCGATATCGTATACTTTCTCACCGAAAAAAGTTGAAAAGCATGCATTTTATATCAAACTTTGCCATAATGTGGCTAACGGATACATGCGTAAAGCCTCTGAAAACGGCAGATGCTGACAAAAAATCTGTTTGAAGAAATTGATAGCCTGCAGGCCTCTTCCCCCTTCTACGTCCCAGGATCATAATTAAGCATCATTTTATTTACAACACCGACACTCGTGAATAACGTCTTTCACCAAACGAATCAGGTCCGCATTTCGATCTTTTGTTCGAAAAAGAACCTCAAAATGGTGAAGTATTGTTTTTAGCATGGCGACACTGAATATACTTATTTTTTCTGTTCTTATAATAATCACAAAAATCATAGGCGTCAAAACTATGGGATTTGTGAGCCCGATTTCTTCATTTATATCGTCCACCAAAGTGCAGCAGTCTCAAACCAGAATTGACGGCCTCAATATCTTGATTTTCATCTTCCTCTGGCCGCGCTGTCGCATCCGTTGATGCAGTGCTAGCATCCTGGCCGCGGGACGTCTGTCGTGAAGCTAAACGTGAAAAGAAGCTGGTAATCTGGGTCTTCGTGAGCCATTCTTCTTTTTCAAACAGCCTTTCGTTTCTTTCATTTCGTGCATTACGTATGCTATTTGCTTGAACTTGATCTGGGTCAGCCTTTTTCCTATGTCCAACTTTGCCGTGGTCTTGTGGCCAGGATTCAAAATTATTTTATAGTTTAAATTTTGTGTTCTTTTTCACCCTCCCTCATCCTTCAGAATGTATGTTCTAAAGTGTTCATGTTGATCGTACGAACGAACATTACAGCACTTCAAATTGTAGTACGACAAAAGGTCTAAAGTCACATCTTAGACGTGCAAACTGTACTTAGTTTAGGAAGGGTGGGGTAGACTGAAGCTCCACAGGGAAGAGCCACTAGGTCCCGGAAACCACCTGAGCTGTTCTAGCTTGCGACACTCTACGCCCCGTACGTAGTAGAAAGGAAATAACTTTGCTTGACTAAGTGAAACCAGCTCCAGTAAAAGGAACCCCAATGAAGACAGAGGTCATGACGGCTGAATCACTTATTTAGCGACTCGTTCCTTTTAAAGTCTACAAGGGAGTGGCCCTGAAAGGGGTGGGGAGGGGTATGTCTTAACAGACGCGGATGCAACGCAATATCCAAATGATATTAATAATTTATCCACATGCAGCAATGATTTAGGCCAGTGTTCATCAAAGCTTTCGTTTTTTCTTTGAGATGTTGTCGTGTAATGTCGTTGCCTGACAAGCGAATAAGCCTCTTTGCTTGTGCGCGAACCTCCCTAATTTTCAAGCTTATTCCCTAGTTTGCAGTTTGCCAGTTTGTCCGTTTCGCCCTACCAGCTCGCAAGAAATCACGGGCTGTTTTCGCTTGTGCAGTTTCGGTCATATGGGATACGTTTTGCGTCTGTGCTTTTTTCATCAGCTTATTGCATTCCTCGAGGCGGACGGAGACTTCGCGTGCGGACCACTCAATATGGACTTCGAGTTAAAATGTGCTTTTTATATACTCACTCGGTTTCACAATATAAAATGTTCGCTATCTTAAATGATTCGTACTAATGCTGCCGGACAAATTGACTCGAAAAGCATAACGCTTGCATCCTGAGAACCACAAAGTTTATACTGTTTGAGACCACTGATCTGCGGAATCATTCGACTTTTCTGAAACGCTTTAAAGACCAGAGCTTTTTTGCATTCTGATATCAATTCCAAACTGGTGGAATGACGTTGCTAAGTTCACGAAAACGTTGAGTGAAATCGATTGTAACAGAGTAATATTTACGCTAGTCCGCTATACACTCAGTCCCATGTTCCAAGTTTGTATTCCATAATCGGAAGTCCGTTGTCCGCAGTCCAGAAATGCGATTTTTACTGGCCTGTTTATATTTTGTGACACAAGTCGTGAAACATTTAATTCATCGGTTGTTCTCCAGAAATATAGCGACTGGATCTCGGTACCTTCCTTATAAATCGCTACTTTGTCGCCTTCGTATCTTGTGATGAACAAAAAGACTGTACGTTGCACATTTTATGAACCGCCAAAGCGTTCGACGGAAAGACTTTTAAATAACAAGGTAGGCGTCAAATGAGGTGATTTCTCAGGTCAAGGAGCATAAGAATAGATGTTGATATAGCAACATGAGAAAGAACAGGCCATTGTATGCCCAGGGGGGGTACTCCGAGTTTCAAGTGACGGGGATGATCGAATGGGGGCAAAAATCAATACCCACAAAAATCCCTAGGGCTTCCAACAAAACCCAAAAAAATCCCTGGACCAAAAATTTACCCCCAAAAAATCCCATGCCGAAATTCCGAGCCTTAATTTCCAGAAAGGATTAAATGGTCTAACACGAAAAAAAACCCACTAGAAATTGAATGTTTGTATTTGGTTATAATTCATCATACCAGATGATTTTATCCTTTCCTTATCTGGTAGTCATTCTAACAACACTAGGGACACCCAAGAACATCTTCTGTGTCAACAACAACATTATGAATGACAACTCTAAACAAAACAAGACTACCCGGGCAAGAACAAGTTTGGTTGTACTTTATTTGCGGAACTACGCGGCCGGGATACATGGGCACTACCATGAATCTTCAGATCAGTTTGAATACCCAAAAAAATCCATACTTAAATCAAGCCACCCAAAAAAATACCTGCCAAATCTTCATACCCAAAAAAATCCCGGAATCGAAAATTTCAAACCCAAAAAAATCCTTCGATCATCCCCGTCACTTGAAGTCCGGAGTACCCCCCCTGGGATTGTATGTAGAAATGTAATCAGATTTCCCTTCATTTGGGTAGAATTATTGATAAATTAAGCGACCATAATAAGACAACAAGTCTTCCGACTGGAATGGTAGTCTATGTCACGCAAGACACCATTGGCGAAAATGGCTTACTAAACTTCGACACAATTTCTCAGAATCGCATTCTGCCGCAAGTTTTATGGCATAATTCTAGGAAACAGTGCTTAGTCTATGCCTAGAACGGGTTTTTATGTCTGGCCTAAGTGCCTCAAATGAGAATTTTGGCATGTTTCAAACGCACTATTTCATCCAGTTCGAGTGACTTATTAAATCAGTTCATTTATCATTTTCAGTTTCATACGATTTCGATCGGGAAAATGTCCAAATGACACAGGAGCGGTAAAAAGAAGTAATAAGCTATCAAATGGGTGTAAATTTGAAGGTTGTGATGGTGCGAAGTCTTTTTAAACGATAATTGAAAAACCCCGTACTACAGCGCCAAAAATAGCCAAATTTTAGTCACTTACGGTATACTGACAATCAAATCCTCAAACCGGAGCAAAATAAACTTTTGGATCATTTCAATTGCATTTTAGTAGTAGGGATAGATAGTAGTATTTGTGGTAGAAATTTGAAGGAAATCTATTTTTGAGTTCGAGATCGAGTGGAACACTCTTAGGGAGACAGCCTCTTAACAATCTGTATTTTTCTTAGTAATGTAAGCCCTCTCCACTTCCACATATTCAATATATCTTTGATAGACTTGAGAATTGAGTCGAAGTTTGCTTTCATCCTTGATGATGTATTATAGTCGAAGACAATTCCCAAAATTTTTATCGATGTTCGTATTTTGTGAGGAAAGTTAATTTGATCAAGACGATGTCTACCAATGGCAAAGATCTCCGTTTTTTCGTTGTTGACATGGAGGTTTGAGAATCTAGAAAAGAGCTGCAGAGTCGCCACTAAGCGGTGATATGATGCAATATCTTTGAGAAAACAGGTCATATAATCAGCAAAAAGAGTTAATTTGATTTCTTGTTCGTTAACTAATATACCTCTAATTTCATTATCTTCTCGAATTCGGCAAGCGACTACTTCGAGGGCTAAGATGAATAATAAAGGTGACAAGGGATCACCCTGCCTAACCCCACATCGGACTTGGAATAGATCAGTAGTAAAACCGTTGTTTAAAACACAACCTGGACACATTAGAATAGAAAGTCTTGATCCACTGTAAAAAGTATGTTCCAAAATTGAATTTTTCCAAGACTTTGAGAAGGAAAGAATGATTTAAAGAATCGAACGCTTTCTCAAAATCAATTGCCAGGAGAATACCGGAACAGTCCGTAGATTTATAGCGAATTCAAGTACATCTTCAATTGTTCGAACTCCATCCAAAATTGATCTCCCCTTGATAAACCCATTTTGATTATTGTGAATAAGATTAGGTAAAATCAGTTCTAACCTTCTTGCAATTGCCTTTGATGCGATTTTAACATCAACATTAATTAAAGACATTGGTCTCCAGTTTTTGATAAATCGTCTGTCTTTATCTTTCTTTTCTAACAGAGTAATCATAGCCCGTTTTTGCGAGTTGGATAGTCGTCCCTTTTCGTGAGCGCAGTTTAAAGCATCGACAAGGCATTTCCCTACGAGATGCCAGAAGCCGAGATAAAATTCCACAGTCAGTCCGTCATTACCCGGGGAGGAGGGGTGGGGGTAGCATGGGAAAATTTCCACCTTCTTATTTTTCTGGTAACTTTTTCTGGTTTTGAATTCTGACTTTTTTTCTCAATGATGTGTGCCCCTGTAGACTCTTTGTGTCCTACTGTTACCTTTAATTTAGTGAAACAGAATACTTTTAACAATACTCAACAACACTTAACAAGACTTTACCATACTACACATAGCTTAATACTACAATACTCAAATACTAATTACAGATAATTATTAATACAATACTGTAGCAGTGCTAAAAATACTCTGAATACTTAACGACTTAACTTTCAAAATTGAAGTTAATGTTATTCGTCAGATCATATTGAGAAATAAACACTTAGATTTCCTTTAAGTTTTATGCTTAAAAGGAAGCTTTTACTCTTCGACTAGAACGGCTTAAATTTATCATTCGTTTAGTTTTGCCAGCTTTCATTTTTTTTTTGTTTTCCATGGCATTCATATCTGCGAAAGTTTCCTAATAAATCATTTGGGACTCATTAAGGACAGACCTATTGCTAGGAGAGATCTATTAACATTATTGCGGTGTCGTAAACAACAAAGCCACAAAGGCCATCCACACTTTACATCCCATCTGCTCACGTTCACACTCTTTCACCATACCTGACTATTTTTTCGGGTGCTGCAATCTGCTTTACAATTGTAAATAGTATCTGTTAACTGTTATGTATATAATTGCTCTAATATTTCGATGTACTTTTCTTGTAAATAAAAACTAACTTCCAATTTACCTCAAGATATACCTGCATTTGTACGGTATTTCATAAAATTGCTAAATGATTTGAAGGAATGGGGGGTGGGGAGAAGGAAAGGGGGAGAGTGGACTGATTTTTTTCTTCCCTGAAGTAAAGGGCCATTAGGGTTAGTACTTCGTTACAACGAATCGATGGGAGTGCCTTCAGACGGAGAAATAGTTAATCGCAAGATACCTGTGCATGATCAATCGAAAGACATTTAAAGTTATTTAAACGTTCGTTTTAACGTTTTTCTTAGCCAGTGTCAACCACTTTTTTAAAACGTGTAGTAGCTGTACATGTAAAGTAAGCATTTCTATGCTACATCGAACCGGTTCGACGACCTAACTTACAGTTCGGATGGACAAAAGTGAAGTGCAAGCTAGATGTAAATGAGGAGTCATTTTTCAAAAAGGGTCTTATTCTGTTGGACCCCTTTTGTGTTGTCAGGTTCCCTCGTTGTCATTCTTCCAGACCCATTTCTTACCTGAAAACCTCTTGTTCTGATGCAAGTACGTAGCTACTTGCAGCTGGAAGCTTGTTGAGGAGAAATGGAACTGTAATGGCATCAAGAGATGGAAAACAAACAAACCCAGTTCAGACCCTAACAAGCGGTAATCTTTGGACGGCTGTCATATTCCTTGGAGGTCTTCCGGATCCGCGAAAAACTATGGGTAATGTTCCTTCGTAGCCAAACTGGTGTTTGAAGCGGGCATGGACATGTACTTTAGAGCTAATCATGGCGTAAAGATGGCCTATTTGAAGTGAAACACAATATTTCGTTTCCAAAATGGCGGTCTTCATATGTTTGGAGGTGTGGCGCCTGGGGCAGTGCTCGGCGTAGTGTGTAGGGGGATTGGGAATGAGGAGGTTGACAACTTTGAACTGTCATATCTTGGAGGAGTTTTATTGTGGGCGTTTGGAAAACTGTGGGAATATATGTCTTGGAGACAAATTTCGCGCTGCGCGTGTTTTTAAGTTGGTGAAATTAAGCTTTTAAAACTTCCTGGGGGTAGGTAAGTTACCTCCATGCCCGCAGTGCTAAGGACCGTAGATCATTGGCAGAAAATATCCTAAGTTATTAAAAACTGGACTAGGTATATTGGATTTCTAGCATTTTGATTGGCTGAACGGAGCTAGGCTATCAGCTCATACACCTGCTGCGACCAAATATGGTCAATGAACATTCAACAACAAAATGACAAAGTGAGCTGAAAATTTTTTCCTCGCGAGCAACCCGGCGAGAAAAATGGACGAGAAACATCACTTGACAGGGAATTTAAATTAAGCAGAAATTCCAACAGCGTCACCAACAAGCATCATCAACAGCGTCGTCTAACACAAGTCAAAATTGTTTCAAGAAACTGTGCAGAAATAGAAATTTAAGCATTAAGCGTTGTGTTTACAATTAACTTCTTTCTTCGATCGTCAGGTCGGTCATTAAAATTGAACAAACGGTAGGTTTTATCAGGAAGGCTTTCCGCTTCAAAATATCAAGACAAGACATAAAATAAAACACAGTGAAATGGGCAGAAGCATTTAATAAAAACTATCACACATCCATGGCGAGTCGGCGGGTGCGAAAATCATGACGCAGTCTAAACAAGTAAGCTTACTAAACAAACTACAGTTGCAAACTACCAAGAAGGAACGAAGGGCGAGATTTTTTTTCGGCTTTAACACGCAAAATTGACATTGGTTTACCTGGACTCGTTGCATCTCTGTGTTCCAACAGGCCTAAATGCTCAGGTAGAAATCGGATGCCATGTAAACAGAGTTGAATCGCTTTTCCAGGTGTTTGAATTTACCATTCCGTCCGCAACCTCTAAACCGAGAACCACTACATTTTGTGCTTTGCGTTTAACAAGCTATAACGGTGAATTCTAATGTTCCTCCCAACAGTAATCTTGCTTCTGAGCTGCATAGAAATTACCTCTTCAAGTTCAAATTAGCTCTGTCTTAAGTTCGATCAAACTCGCACATGATGGCTCCGCGTTGTGCGAACAGATTACAACAAAGTTGTTCCGGCAACTCCAGCAGCTAATATGGTGAAATTGTACGGCTTCAATCCGCTTTGAACGATGATTACAACACTATTTCAGGAAAATAAAACATTTGCCATATTTCAGAGCCAATAATTAGAGGATTTCTTCCAAAACTTGTGCTACTTTGTTCACATTGACTCATTCAGCTTCGCAATGAAACGCTGCAACACTTCGCAAGGTTTTGGCGCCTTTTTCGTCCAGTCATGTGATCGATTCTTGCTCCGTTTTTATCTCTTTTCTCATTTTTTCATGTTCTTTCTTGAATTTTTTTTAATAGTGGTTAAGTTTTTAATAAAACAATTATTCTACTTGGGCTTACTGGATATCAAATGATTATAACCAACTCGGCGCTACGCGCCTCGTTGGTTATCTATCATTTGATATCCAGCGCGCCCTCGTAGAATAATTGTTAAATATTATCCCCAAGTCTGGCGCGGTGGGAGTTCGAGAAACGACTTGGTGCGTATGATTTGACATGTTGTGTAAACAATGTGAGCAATTTAGTAATGGAAGTAGAGACAGAAAAAGCTATGGAAATGTCAACGAGATTATCTAGATTCGTTGAGCAACAGAACTTGCATGTTATTTTGCTGGCCAGTAATTACAACGCGCGCGGCTTTGAAACTTCATAGTCGCTACGTTCGAGAAACAAAAAGTGGTTTTCCACCGGGAAAGAAAACGAGCAGACGAACTTGCAACGCGCCGGCGCCGAGAGCCTATTCTTAAAGTAATCAAAAAGAAAATAAGACCGAAGAAAAACAGGCCATTTCGATTTGTTCGTGAAATGCGGTTGGAATGTTGTGGTACCACCTGTCTTTTGAATATTGGAATAGACGTTGTAATGCAGATAAGAAACGATTTCGACCGCATGGCTTACCAAGCATAGAACGAACATTTGGTCGCGCGTATAGAAACGACGAATGCCAGAAGGCAGAACCGAGTGGATAATCCTAGAACTGGGATCCGATATTACACCACTGGAAACGCGAATCAGAAGCTACAAATATGCAAAAGAGCATTTATGAAGATTTACGGAGTAGGAAAGAAACGACTTAGAGTGTTGCTTAAAGGCTGTAGAAAAAAGTAAGACGAATCTTTCAGAGTAACCAAAAACGCTTGAGCTCTCGACTGAAAGCAGAGGTATGTTAACTTCTCCCGACAGATCTTTTTAACTGTGATATTGTTAAGAGAACCTTTTCTTGTTGTCAATTTTGCAAGGCGCTGTTGAATAGCGATGGAAATAGCGCTATAAATTTTCACGGTCTGCACTTTCATCCCCTAGAACTTACGACCAATGAGCGCTCGAGAATGCTGTCAGTTATTGTAAAAACTGTAATGGTACGGACTCCATGCAAGAAGATTGTTCTAAGAGTCAACTGTAAACAAGGAACCCAAAATGTGACCACTATTAACAAATTTTTCATTCTTTTGTACTCCAGTCAGAACTGACTTCTGATTAGACCGTGACTGCAGGAAAGAATGCGAATCAAAAGCAGCCACCCTTTTCGGCTTCTCGATAGACCTTATTCGTATTCTCGTTATAGAACTGTAACTAGCTTGCAATTGAAGCTAATGCACATGAAGCTCTTTTTAACGATATTCCTCCGCATTAGACTCCATTGCACGCTAGTTCCAGTTCAATAAGGAGAATAGGAGGGAGGGCGGTGAGAGGGTTATTTGTTGGACTTTTAGGATAGCTGTGAATCAGATGAGGGGAACGCATTGAAATTGCTCTTTGTGGGGCCGGCTTGATTGAGCTTATTTATTTATTTATTTATTTTTTAATTGGTCAAACACATGACTTACAATAACAAAATTTAATTTAATTTAATTTAATTTAAATATTTATATAGCGCCAAAGCACTACTTGTCCTAGGCGCTTTACATTAAATTACAATAGGTATAAAACTACTAAATTACAAGATTAATATCATGGGTGACAAATTACTCCTTAATTTTGGCGCGAAATTTCAGCGTTAATTTATAATTTCACATGTGAAATTACAAAATTGCATGGCAACGGGTCTATAGCTCAGCGCCAAGATGGCGTTGAGGTTAATGATGAAGATGTTTTGTGCAGAACTACAGCAACTCTGGAAATATTCATTGAGGATACAATTGGTAATCTGTAAATTTTGACTTTTAATTGACTGAACTTCTCAGAAATCACCTGCGAGTTAAAAAGAAGAGATTATTTTTGATAGTGTGACAGCGAAAATTTTTGAACGGCGAGCCAGTTGCAGCAATCGAGTGATTGACCGCGAACTCAGAGAAGTAATTCAGTGGATTTGGGCACTTCTTCGAATGGAATAAAGGTCAGTTTTTAAATACAAATTTGCTTTCGAAGTTTACTTTCGTTAAAACAAGTATGCTGTGCGTATTTTATGTGCTCTGTGCTCCATCCTTACTCGATGGAGCAACGTAGTGCACGATTCAGTGAATTTGCCGGATAAAACGCGGATAACCTCTGCCAAGCGATTTGCTTTGGTACTTTTCAAGTAAAAATTCAGAGTCTGGTGTACTTTGCTGTCGGTTACAAAAGCCACGAAATCGTCAAAGCGTGGTAACAACTTGTCACAAGATTTTTTCATTATTTCACTCAGAAAAATGTGAACTTTAGTCGTTAAACCGTTTCAATGCTCAAGGAGTTGCCGATGCGATAAACAAGTCAAAACCCCACGATTGTGAGTGTAATTTGTCACCCATGATATTAATAGGTAATCAAATGGTATACTCGTGAAATTAGGAAATAATTTCACTTGCGTTTTGTCAAAATTTTAATAATTTCCCTCGCCTAAACGCGCGTGAAATTATTTCCTAATTTCACTCGTCACCATTTGATTACACATACTTATAAAACTATTACAGTTGATTACAAAATGATAAAGTAATTAAAAAGAAAAATTACATGTAAGTATAAACTAAAAATATAAATATCCTACAAGTTATACGTCTGCTTGAAAAGGTGCGTTTTCAAAGCCTTGATAAAACTATTTATATTTCCTGACTTCATATTCTCTAGACATCGGGCAGAATGCGTGGACATCATTAATTATTCATGACCGCCAAAGCGGCAAATTTAAATGGGAGCGCGCTTTGAAAAGCCCGGAATAAGAGAAGAAAGGGGCTAAATTGGCTCAGTAGCGTTGGTAAAATTCGTTTTTCTGATTTCCAGAAGTCATAACTGAAAAATCCACGCGCGGCTTTTTGAAGAGGAATGCTGTATCTGTCAGTTTGTCTTTAAACGAATGAGTTTTGCAAAGTTTAAAGACTATCCCTTTACACTTGAAAATGCCAAAAAAACGGGCCTTTTTCGTATGGAAGCCACTTTCAACAGTAATTTTCTTGAAGCTTACACCGACTTCCAAATTTCCACGCACGGCAAATGGAAGATTGATCTTTTCTTAAACAGAATCCGTTTAAACTTTGAAAATTGGTGAACAAGAACCACTATCCCTTTCAGTTTTAAAATTTTAAGTTTGAATAAGTTCCAAAATGGCGCGTCTTGCCCGGGCGAGCTATTGTTCTGAAGCCCATGACTGAATAACAATGGTTGTCAAGACTATAACAATACCCTATTCAACAAAGCTACTCAGATGTAAAATGTCTCATTAACTAATCAGTTGCCGCGAACTTTGAAACTGATCTCGGTGCACCAGCTGATTTATTTATGTTCAATGTGCCGATCAGACCGCAAGATGAACAAGGAAAACGAAAATGCCCTAACGGATATCGCCTATTAGACAAAATATTTTCTTTTAGCAAAGAGAGAACAGGGTCTGGAAGGGGGGTCCTGATCCCGCATTCCCGCTCCTTTTTCACGAGAATCCCGCATCCCGCACTTTTTTCATCGCTATCCCGAATTTCGTTTTTTCTTTCCCAAAAATGCATGAAAAAAGACTAATTTCTGCAAACGCTGGTCCTTTCGATTGATATTTTGCGCTCGCCTGGTTGATTCGCTTTTGCCGCCATAACGTTTATTTGGGTCGTGACGATTTCCCGAATTCCCGAGAGACAGGCAACAAAATCCCGCTTCCCGTCCCAAAATTTTGGCAAATCCCGCTTCCCTGGTAGCAGTAAAATCCCGAATCCCGTCAAGATATTTTTCGTTTTCCCGAATCCCGCACCGTATTTTGGTCAAATCCCGGATCCCGAGAATACCCTTCCAGACCCTGAGAGAACACAAAGGAATTCAAAGCCACAAGAACTGGTTTCTGTTCGGTCGCTGTCAGTACGATTGCTAATAGAAAGGCGCACTGATCGCAGTCAGTCTATAAACTAACAAATGTTTGTAACAGATGCAATCACGGAACCGCTTGTGTGTCGCATATCCTAATGTTCGCTACGATCGCTGATCACGATCGAATTTTAGATTTTTGGCTCTGTTAGGGAATGTAAACTTACTTACCCAGAAACAAAACATTACAGTGTCTGCCGCTTGCGCACTTAAACCATTAGTATTCCATATGTTCGGGCCAGCTGCAGAAAACGCACGATCGCTGTAAAACATAATTTAAATTAAATTTAGTTTACAAAACGTATTTAAATTTAGTTACAGCACCAATCTGAAGAATGAGGAAAACACAATAAAGGGACAGTACGTTTCTTGTTGTGCTTTGATTGATTGAACTTATTGTTGTAACAATTTCCTTTCCTCGCACAGGTTGTAGACCACATATGGTCATATGAACAGGAACAATCACATTACACGCGACCAGTAAAGCCCCAGAGAAGAGATATCTGGAGCCATCCCTGAATTTGTCCAAGATCTACAACGATTTTTAAAACTAAAAGGTCATGTTTTAGGGACAGCTGCCAAGCCTCCTCTAAGTATAACTTCTTTTAGAAAGATTTTCTTCAGTTGTTCTTCAGTTAAGCTTCCGAAAACCCAGAAAAGATACTTGTGGAAAATGCGACAGCATAAAAATGGTTATAGCCATTCTACCAGCGCAGAAGAAGTCGCCGAAACAAGGACTCTTCAAGAAATGTATTGGCAAGTTCAAAAACACTACAATGAGGACTACTTTGATTTCAACGTCCTATTACAAATTAAAAATAGAGACGGCTTTGATTGAAAACTTCCCCCAACGTGGAGACACGCACAGTCGTGACTCAGTGAAGCAGCGACTATTTGCCAAAGTCTCAGAGATCGGACATTCGTTTATGCGATTGTTATGTAAAACTCAGCTTTGTGCTGAATGTTGCTTTTAAAATCAGATAATGGCATAAAAAAAATTCTTGTACAGCTGAACTTTTGTCCCGAGTGATAACGGACTAAAAAAGGCTATGTACTAAAAAAGTATGGGCTTAAGCGTATGGCTGTTTGACAAGTTGCTCGGAATTTCACAAACAGGTTACTCGAAATTTGTCAAAAAGTTTCTCAACAAATCCTGGAAGTTGCTTTCTTTCTCAAAAAAAAAAAAGAAACAAAAAGTGGAGACCGCGTTTTCCATGAGTGAGCAGTCAACGAGGCACAACCCAGTTGACTATTATTAACGGAGAACTCGGGCTCGCAGACTAATATTTTTAGTAGGCATTAAGGAATTGCAGTCTTCATCTAACCATTTAAACCAGAAATCAAGAATATTGCCTTTAAGCAAGTCATGCTGTACAAGAGTTGTCTCGTAAAATTCATTTTTTAATAGCGAAGCGCACAGGGTTTAAAAATAAAATGCAAATGATTATCTCCCACGAGGCTCAGACAACATCAGCGTGTTCTGAAGAAAATAGAGAAAATCTAGGCGAAGTTTTCGTTTTATAAAATGTTTTACGAACACCGGCCGTTTAAGAAAGTGTTTTAGGAAAATCGTCCGCCATTCCGGTTTGTTTGTCTGAGTCTTGACGTCAATCGCGCTCTTCGCTATTGGACAAATAAAAAAAATGCATACATAATGTATCTTATGTTTAACTACCTGTGTAAGTGATAAATATTATTATTATTATTATTATTATTATTATTATTATTATTATTATTATACTGATGCCAGGTGGTAGGCTATTTCACAAAGACAATGAACACTGAAGACCAAAACAAAACAATCAAAACCTCCTCTTGGAAACTTACAGAGACAAAAACAAAAACTTGTCCGAAATTAGCAGGGGGAGGAGGGGGGTTGAAATTTAAAATTGAGCAATAAAATGATGTACCCTCTTTGTTGATGGGAATGAAATTTTCTGACCCCTTGGGCTTGGCCTAAAACACCCCCCCCCCCCCCCCTGCGTGTGCACAGATTATACCTCCAATAATGCCATAGCAGGAGCTGTTCTTGTTAGCAATTATACCCTGATTCCCGATGGTAATATCGGAGGAGGCCAAACAAATAAAAAAATCTGAGTTCTATTGATAATGAAATAAGAGTTTTTTCTCTGGAAAAAAGAAGAAGTTGAGAAGAATCTATTATATGGTCTTTCAACAACAGTGGGACAAATCAACCTTCTCCATGGCCAGACCAGAGAATAATAATCAACTTTCAGAATTGAAAGAAAAATGTGTTAGACTCTTTAAGGTACATTTAACCTTAATTCTAAGCCAAATAAAAAAAAAAGATAGAAAAAAACAAAAACAAAACAAAACAAGATGGCTAAAAACACCAAGAATGCCGGTGAACTGTACGTTACTAATTAAAACCAAGGCACCCCAACATAATTCATATTTAACAATAAGATGATAAGCTCAAGATTTTGGCCGAATCAACTATCACCTCATAGATGATGCCATTGCCATTTTTAAAAAGTTAAAAATCTGATAGCAGTAGTCCAAAGCTGGAATTCTCACTGTCCAGCGAAAACTGGGACTAAAGGCTGCGAGAATATCACCACTGATGTGCTGGATTTCTTCCTGGTCTCTTGATACATTCAACATGAAGTTTCAGCTTTTGTCACCAGTCTCATCTACCTTCTTAAATGTCAAAATCCAAGAGCCCCCTGTGGAGTCACCATGGCAACAGTTCAACCAAACATACAAGTTTGAACAGAAGGATGTTTATACTGTGGAATGGCATACATTTTATTCAGCTTTTATTTGAAAGGGATTTCTGATGTGGAATGGCCTAAGACCTGCCTCGTACCCAGGCGCCTCTCTCTCTCTGACATAGGGCGCGCAAGGGAGGAAGGGAAGGCGAAAGGAAGAGAGACGCCGTCTCGCTCGCTTTCCTTCTCCTTCCCGTGGTCCCTCGCGCTTCGCGCTCGTCACCAGTCACTCGCGCTTCGCGCTTGCTTTGTTCTCGCTTTGTTTCAGCGAAAATCGAGGCGCCTGAGGAGGAGGCAGGCCTAAGACCCTTTTTGCGTTGTCAGGCCTCAAATGTATATATGTAGTATTTCTACGCTTCTACGAACGTTAGGTGTGCCACAAGTTACATCGAACCTTTGGATGTGCCATCCTACAAATGTTATGGTTTCGGATTCTCTCCGCCTCTCGCCCCCCAAATAAAAGCCTAGGTTATAAGCTCGAGATTTCGATCACGTGATACCGTAAAAAGCCGATAATGAGCCCCCCTAAATACAACTCCTTCCGAATATAAGCCCCGCAAAACTCAATCGCGGAAAACTCCCTCAGACGCAAAAAAATCCCCTATTTTCAGAAATCCCTTTCAAATAAAAGCTGGACCATTTTTGAAGCGCAAAACTCCATCTAATAATAAGAACCCCTTACCCCCAAAGATAAGCCCACCAAAAAAGCATTTGGGACAAATATAAGCCCAAGGCTTACTTATTATCGGAATTTTACGGTATTTGACAAGGATGCAGTCGCCATGATGGCAGCGGCCGGTTAATTAACAGAAGTGCAGAACGAACCCATCTTGATTACAACAGCACTATGATACTCTGGTCATTAGGGAACTTAAGCACCAGACGTTTTCTGCGCGGCGACGGTAACCGGAAGTTACTTTTACTTCCGATTCACGTTTCCCGCCGATTTGGTCAGCCGTCGCGACTCGGCGCCAACGCCACATCGCCTGTTTTGCCGTTGCGTGGAGAACGTGAGTTTAGTTTTATCCTTTTCTTTCTTCTTTCTTCTTCTTTCTTTTTTCTCTCTGCTGAAAGACGTTTGTGAAGGAAAGAAAAGCAACACAGGATTGTTTCAGTGGTTTCTTCTTAGCATGGCCGCCAAACCAACGTAAGTTGTTTATCTAATTTCGTTTTTGTACGAATTGTTGCCGTACGAATGACAGACAAATTTTACTGATGAATAATTTTTACTAGAAGCATAAGCGTTTGTTGACGGATAATTTATAGTATTTATGTATTCTTTTGCTTTTAAACAGAGTGATGGAATGGTCAGATGAACACGACATTATTATGTTGAAAGAAATGGTCAGTCGGGAAATATTTTCGTTTAAGAAAGGAAGTCCTGACCGAGGGAAGACGTGGGAAAGCATTCAGGGATTCCTGAATCAAATAGAGAATCCCAAGTTCCAAATAAAAGATAAAAGAGGAGTCCGAGATAGGTGGAACATCTTGCAAGGAAAGTTCAAGAAGCGAATGAGGGAAGAAGAGGCAGCCACCGGCATTGAGTGCGAAGAAATGTCCGAAAAAGATACTATAATCGAACAGTTAACTGAACAAGAACGAAGCTTTCAGGCGAAAGAGAAAAGCACCGTGAAGGAAAAAGAAGCAGCCGAATCTGTTAGGAAAAAGGCAATGGAAAGGATGAAAGACTCGAAGAAAAAGGCGAGTCAGGATTCAGGTTTGGAGCCAGGCTTAGCAGCTGGAGGTAAAAAACCACGAAAGAGTGCGACCGAGGTCGTAGAGTTCCTGAAGGAAAAGGCGAAGAACGAGCAGACTCAGTGGCAAGAAGAGATGGAATTGAGGAGAAAGGAAAGAGAGGAAAATGCAAAACAACAACAAGGAGTGCTTGAGCTAATGCAAAGGCAGGGTGAGGCTCAGCAACAGATTTGCCAGGCTTTGCTTGTTCTTATACGGAAAGCATATGGAACTGTTTAGAGACTCAGTGTTATGAACTGCTCATTAATTAATGTTTCTGTTTTTCAGCTTACGTAAATCATAAACATATAGTGAGCAGATCATGTAAGTAGCCGCCACTTGGGTTACAGATTAATTAGCAAGAATGCCGGTTTTATTTATTCAGAACTTTAGGACTGTTTGATAACTTGAAAATACATCTGTTTCTTTAAATATTTTGTATGACACTTCACACAAACAAAATAAATAAGCATTCATGTCATTTCATTACATTGTTATTGTTACTGTACTTGAAAACACATTTATTTCTTGAAATATTTTGTATGACATAAACAAAATAAGCTTTCATGTCATTTCATTACATTATTGTTGCTGTACTCTTAATTAAAGAATTCAGTGGAGAGTAGCAAAATCATTGGTGAATCTATTCTTTTCCTGATGCAACCGCTTACATTATTTACAAATGATTGTTTACACAATTTATGGAGTTATTGTTTTCAGAGTATTTTTAAATAGTACATAACTATGTTGTTTGGACTTATAAAACTTATAAAATTAAAATACTGACCTAGAAAAAAATTATTGGCCCTTCACCCAAAAAATGTCTGTGACCATTCTCCAAATTAACAAAATAAAAGACATGGCATATAATACTCAGTTTGATGGTGCAGGTGTTTGACAGGGGGGTGGGGGGAACTCCCATATGAAAAGGATCTGGATGCTCATTGGAAATTTGGAGTTTAACCCCCTAAAGGAGGCTCCTAAAAGATACCACTTTTAAGATGACTGATAAATAGAAGTTGAAATGGCATTATAAATTTCCTCTCTAATATTGCTGTTTCTTCCTGAGCACCCTGAGCCCATTTCTTGATTTGTACCCCTACTGATGAGCATCGCTGTCATTTCCATATGAACCCCCCCCAGCCCACCACGCACACACACAAACACCCCTGTCAGGGTGTTTCAATATTCACATTTCCAAGTAAAGAGACGCCTCCACACGTGACACTCCTATTTTTTAATACAAAAGCAGGCAATTGTCTTGTGTGGTTTCATTTTCCACATGCTGAGCTATACTGTTTTAACAGACTTGAAGGATAACATTCATTGGAAATAGTACTGTAATGATGGTGGCTTTAGGTCAAAGAATTCTGATGTGTTATTGCCATACAAGCAAGTGACTGCATTCTGAAGTAAAGCAGAAACGAGATATAGTTTACCAATACTGCTCATTCCAATTTTGAGGTTCCTTTTAAAATCTAAAAATTTGAAATAGTCCACAATGTCTCCGAAGAGCCATTCCACTGAGACTCTGACTGAGCTCATAGCTTCATTAAAAGCTTCCATGTCAGGTGTTAAAATTCTTTGTCGAAATGGGCACTGTAAATGCACTCGAAGAGGATAGGCAGGGTCCCCGTAAATATACATGGGTTCCCCAGTGGGAGAGAAGGCATTCCTTTCTAAATCTTGAAGAAGGTTGGATTCAACCAACATGAAGGCATCATGTCGCCTACCCTCTGGCAAAAAAAAAAGAAAAATTATGTTATGAAAATTAAAATCAATGAATCGACAAATCTTTATTAATTAATTAAAAATAATGATAATATTAACATTTATAATGCACAAATTTCATGAAATGTTCAAATGTGCATGACAAGATTAAAAGCAGAATAAAAAGGCTAAAAAGCTAAAATTACAATTATAAGTAAACTTAGAATAATTTAAAAGATTCAATAAATCATTGATTAATAAATTGAATGAGTAATTAATTGATTAGTTTAATCAATTAAGAGACAGGGCGGACTAGAGGAGTTTTGGCAGTGGCCTATGTTCCATAATGGAATAGAAAGGCATCAGATCAGATCGGATTAATTAATTAATTTGCATGTTTTCCAGAAAATAAATAAATAGCAAATAAAGTTGATTAATTTAAAATTTACGAAGGCAAGTGAATGAACAAAGTCATAAACATGTAAAAATTACCATTGTTACGAGAATATTTTCCTCACCTATAGGTCCATACATATTTGCAATAAGACCATTTGGTAATGCAAGCGATTGAAACTTTAGAGAATGAACCCTGTTATGACCATTGTAGACCAGTCTTTGGTGCTCCCCAGGTCTTGCAATCGGTCGGACAGTTCCGTCTACAAAACCAAAGCAGTTTTGAAGCGGTGCACCTCGTGCAGACACTGCATCTGCATACATCTGAAGAGCTTGTGAATTCAGAATATCAGGATTCCACTGAGTCAGTTTGTGGGCATGATGATCAAATAAAAAATCCATGACGGTATTGGTGATCATGCAGATCTCTGGGACTGATCTGCCAAAACGGGGAATCATATCAGAGTATCTACAAGGATATGCCAAGCGTCGTAACAGCATACATAGACCTTCAATTCCGTCACATACGGAACGCTGCTCGCATCTCACCGTTTCAGGAATCTGTAATGCTTCTGCCAGAATTGGGACGTCCTCTTTTTTAACTCGAAACTCCGCCAAGCACTCGTCGTCTTGCATGTTTTCAAGCTTAAACCTTGGGTAAGAACTGCAAGGAAACTCTGGATTTTTGGATTGATAAGTTTCAAATAGAACCAAGAATTCTTCGTCGCTGATTATTTTGCTATCATACGCTATAAGAAGAAGGTTTCTGAGCTCTTTAAAAGAGGACATGTTGCTATTTCTAATTTGCTAAAATTCCTCTACGTACCCCGTCTGCGACCGGCCCGCGTCGCCCGCGTTTGCTAGCTTAATTTAATCATTTTGGCGGGAACAACGGCACTCTCTCCCCAGGCCCTTTCTACCACTGGCGTTGCCGTCGCGTGAAAAACGTCGGTGCTTAAGTTCCCTATTAAGAAGCAAAGGGCACCCGATTTTTAAGCGTGGTGCGTAAAACTGATGACCCGTACAAAATACATCATAAGCTCCTGTTCATGTAATTCAAGGACATCATCACAACATCGGTTCAGGTTGCCGATTTTCGGGACTAAGGGAAAGTTCATTTCCAAAAACTTTTCTGGACACCCCAAGGCGGGAGGGGGTCTCTAAAAAATTTTCAGTTACAAGGTTCAAGGGGGGAGGGGGGGGGGCTTTGAGCTTGAGTTTTTTTCTATCCTTCGATACCAATACTACACAAACAATACCCATATTCCACATGCATATAGTCTCAGTAATGATTACTTTCTTGTTTATTATCCCTACCATCCTACCAAAAATGCAAATTGTTTTATTCGATAGCTAAAGCTTTTTACTATAACGAAACCCTAACATGACTCAACAGAATACTATGAAGAATATGATGCTAGGTTTTGCTTTTTCTTAATTGTCGACAATGGGCTCCTGTTGTCGATTACATTCCTTTGCCTTTTCTTTGTTCCAGATTAGGATAATTCATGCAGTGAACAAATAAAAAGAATAAAAATCACACCAAAAACAAATTTACAACACAACGTATGCATTAAGAAGGAAGGCAAACATATAAGCTCCCCTAACCGCCCTGGATGGGAAGCCATTCTTTTGCCCAAACAAATAAGGAATCTAAGCGCTAAGAGGGGTTGCGATAATGTCATGCTACCAATTTCAAAATCTTCACCCCCCACCCTCACCATATCTTTAAATTTGAGGCTTGTTTAAATATGAGGCTAGGAAATTCAGGCAATAAATCTCTGTTCCCTAAAAGTTCCTTCAACTTAAACTTTCAGCCAATTGGGGCGCCTCTGAAACATTACACTACGGCCTGCCTGTCTAAAGGTAACGTTTGATACCAAATTAGGTCACGTTTCTAGTTCGTACTGATCGTGACCTGGCTGCAAATCCTAATATATTCTAATTGGTTGTCGATGTTTGATCTGCGCTCGCTGGGCTTGGACTGCGGAGGCCCGTGGATTGACTAGTAAACATACTATTCGACATTACAGCGACTGCGTTCTTCTTATGATTGTCACCTTCCTAATTTGAAGATATCTTTCACTAAAATTGAAGGTATGCTTATTTTGAGATATTCTCGGGGTTATAATCTTAAGGATTATTAAGAAGGTTTTCTTAACGTTGTAGTTTTTACTTTGACCTTTCTGACCAACAACCTACAGCCGTCTTGCCCGGAATTGATGGCTGTATTCGTATTAAAGACAGTACGAACTTTATCAAAGATACTCAGCTTCCTTTGCGCTAAATGTCAGTCGCCATTTACAGTCGTTTGGCCTTAAGCAATTCCGCGTTCACGTTATATCCTGTTATAACTGTTCAAGTGATGTAGATGGTGGTAGCGTGATCTTGATTAGCATGTCGATCAGACGGTTTCCGCACAGAACATATATGATATCCATGGGTTATATTTCCATAATTGGTTTCCGCTACAGTGCTTTGTCTTTCCTGCTGATCTTCTGATATTTGTCAATGTTTGTCACTGAACCTTAAATTCTGTCGTTTTGGGTAAAAACTGAGGCATTAAGGGATTAGTGCGACAAAGTCAATTCAGACTCAAAGGGAAGACGACACGCTTCGCAAAGCAGGAATGAAAGTTGCCAACTTCGGCAGCGTCACATTGCCATTATTTAACCTTTGTTTACTTATCTATATTTCCGCAGTTCATATATGATTTATCGTATATTCATTGTCATCTCCTATGTTTTATGTGAAGCTCCCTCCTTGATGGAGACATGTAAGTCTCTTAAAGCAATGCTCACGTGTTATAAACATTCGTGACGTCAAACCATCCGATATCCTTAGTGATGAAAACACCGTCCAAAGAGAACAATGGCTCTTTATTGAAACAGTGCTCAAGGCCAAAAAGATAAAACGAATTTAAATAAAGTTAATTGTTCCTGTTCATGGAGTGACGCGACCCGAAATTGTGTTCATTTATCTTCCCTCAACGTTTCTCGCTGCAAACGTAGCTCCTTCATCGACGCTGCGTTCAAAACTATTGTGTGCTTGTCGTCTTTCAACCAAACTATTCTTAACAAGTGTTATTATATCCGGGTATTATAAAGACCTACGTTTCAGAGGCAAGATTCAAAAGGAATTGCAGTGTTAGAAACCACAGACCGAAGGTAAGATTATATTTTGCTTCACCTAAAGAAAAACAGTTAATTTTCTCCGCTGGAATGAGTATAGTAGCAAAGAATACTATCGAGCTGCAGTTAATCGCAGTGATCCAGCCTTTGCAAGAAGGATCTTAGATGCCTGTAACTTGTCACAACACCAACAAAGCTCGGTTATCTGAATGAGTTTGCATTGCCTATTTATATAGCTACCGCTCAGGACAAACTTAACCGCCAGTAATTAATTACGATAGCTAGCACTGATTCAACTGAGACCCGTATGTTCAAAACCGGGAAATTTCAAACGCAGAATTGCATTATATACATCTCGCTGACAGCAAATTAAGGAAGCAACACTGCAAAAATGTCTGAAATGATAGCGATTTTTGTGTTTGCGTGACAATGTAGTAACCGATGACGTCATGATGCAAGTCTTTGTAAGACCCTGAAGAAGAAAGGCCGTGCCTTTCCGAAATATTAAATATTGGATTTTAGAATAGATATCAGTTTTCCTACCATAGAATCAACCTTACTTTTTATCGTATTTGATTCTTTATTTTTTTGCTGATTAGATCTCATCGTTTACAACAGGATTCGGTTATCCGGTACTTTTATTTTGTTACGGTGGTCCATGCAAAGTTACTCTCTTCCGAGTAGGCCTGGGAACTACATTCCTTTGCACGATGGAGAATGCAATATGAATGTCAAATGTGTGACAACTGTTTGCAATCGAGCAATTAGGATTTAATTTTGCTGCAAATGCACTCTGATTTTGTTGAATTTAGGTTTGAGAGGATTTTGATCACCTTGCAGTAACTGCGTTTACTTTACGGTTTTACAAATTATAGCTGCAACAACCATATCAGTCCCTTTTTTTGCAAGGCGGGCTCCGTCGAGTTTGGGATTTATTATTAAACGTGTTATCCGCAAAGTTTGCTTCTGTTTCCTTTTTTTATTTCAAGCCAAAATAATTGTTCTTGAAGGAGAACATGTTGTTCTTCAGCCAGTTTGTCCAAACGTGCAGTTATGTACATTCGCTCGCAATTTGTTTTCACTGAACACGACAGTCACGTTCGTACAATTCGGAAACAACGCAAAAGGTCGAGAAAGGGAAACAAACACACAAAAAAGAAAAAAAGAGAAAAACGGAAAAGACAAACGACATTTTGAGTACCCTGAAATCTTGTTGCAGGTCAATCGGGAAAAGAAACAAAAAGGATCTCCTTTTCGGGTCCGGATTTTACGCATTGGGAGTTGCATCACTCACAAATGTAATGAGATCAACCATAAATGTAATAAATTTTAATTTTACCATGAATGTAATAAATTTCAACCATAAATGTGATAAACAGGACACCAATACCTATTAGGATATTTTCTTGTATAAGGAAATTTCACAAACATTTAGTTAATTTTAAATTATTACATCATGTTACGCATTGTGAGGAAATAAAAAAAGAGAATGTTAGTGCCCTATGTCCTTAATGATACGCAAGTAAACTGCTGGTGGGTAAATGAATTATATTATTGTTTGTTTTTAAGTGTAAGGTGTCATCTTTGACAAACCTGTTATCTAATAATTCCCCTGTTCCGCCAAACTAGCCTTAAACAAATTACCTTCAGCTGTACATTTATCGTTAGTATTACAGTTATGGCTGATTCTTATATTACATTTATTGTGAGTATAACATTTATGGTTGTTATTACATTGCTGCGTGCTACAGACAACAACAACAACGAAAACAACAACTTTATATAGACATATTTAGACATGGTATAAATATCAGTAAATAAAATTAGAGAAATTTATATACTCTATTAACTGGTTTACGTATTTGCCGTGTGGGAGTCCGATGTGGAAATCCATTTATTAATACCTTTTTCAAAGTAACTTAAGGAGTCAGCTGCACCAGCTTCCTCGGAGAGACTGTTCCAGAAAAAAAGCTCCGCTGTGGGAAAAGCTGCGTTTTAGGTAGTCAGTTCTTCGCCTTGGTAAGACCAGCTTATGGGCAGCGTCGCGGTAATCATAGGACGCCATTCTCTCAGTAGACATGTCAAAAAGATAACCTGGGACGACGGCCTATTAATACTCTTAAAAACCATAGAGGCCTTTTGCTCTGCCCTTCTGACTGAAAGGGGGTCCCAGCCAGGCGAGTTGAGAAGGAGCCTAGAGTCCGTATGATACATAGATTTTGTAATAACTCTAGCAGCGCGATTATGCAGTTTCTGAAGTTTCTCGCTTAGCTGTAGAGACAATCCATCTCAAACAGCACTGCAGTTATCAAAGTGTAGTTCAATGAAACCTTTCCTTCCAGGAAAGGTTTCATCTATGTGGTCCTAGAGATTTACTTTGCGTGGTTTGCGTAGACACCGTCTACGTTTATATCTAAGGGATGGGCACTTAAGGACTGTAGTTTCTTTCGCGAGCTAAGGATCAGAAACTCGGTTTTTGCAACATCGAGGCTTAAACAACTTAAAAGTTGTTCGCTTTGAACCAAAGATTTATATATATGTTTTAGTTCACTGTTGATTTAGATCTCAATGACAGTGAGGTTAGATGCAGCAAAAGTAACATACGAATTGTCTGCATACATTCCAGGGGAACCTTGGTTAAGGCAATTTGGTTAGTTATTTAATATATAGATAAAAAGAGTAGCGGCCTAGTATTGACCCTTGTGCTACTCCACTAGACAAGGGATAATTTATTTTGCATCTTTGCATACGATTGGTTTAGTGCGACTTGAACCATTCTAGGGCGTTTTGATCAATGTAAGTCGAGTTGCTTCGTTGCGGCCACGACATTCATATTTAAATCTCAAATTGACGAATCGGTCTTGTGTATAATTTCTGATGTGTTTGCTGCTGTGGAAATTTGTGCCACGGCTACGTAAACGCAGGACTACAACGCCAATAAAACCCTGCCAGACCTGAAGTATACAAAACAGTGCATTCGAAGTAACATTAAATAGTTCCTGTTGATCGCCAAACACTTCAACGCCCGGGGGTTGTTCTCCCATAGCCAATGACGTCATTAGCCAATGACGTCACTTTCGTGACGTCATTGGCTAACAATGAAAACCCACAGGACCTTCAAACCAAACTGTAGCTGCTAGATTTAAACCTCTGAGTTTCAGGGCCTGGCATTTTCAGTAATTTACAATACATTATAAAGAAATGCTACGCGCTTTATAAAACTGCGTTACCTGTATATTTACGCCACCTCTTGCGGAAAGGTACCCTGCGAGGAGAGACCCTTCGATCTTCCTAGATAAGTCGGGAAGAGGAAGGGACCTCTGCCAGCCGCCTCAACTTTCTTTGATTTGCCGCTCATCCACCGAAGCGGATGAGTCAGTCCGGTTTGAAACCATTCTCGTTCCCAGAGCCCGCGTCCCCCTAGACCAGCGGTCGGGAAACGCGAAGCTCTGGGAGCATCGATTTGAAAATAACCGAATTCATTCTCGTCCCCAGAGCCCACGATCCTTTTGGTCTGCGCCAAGGATCGAGACCGGGACCGAAGCAGGAAGTCCGCGAATCACGGACTTCCGGCTTTTGTGCGCAGCCTCAGAAATTTGAACAATAACGGTTACTATCGGTTACAAAAATGGGCAGCTATTGCGCTTGCGCGTTACCTGGCCCCTGCCAGAGGTCTCGATCCTTGGCGCAGACCAAAAGGATCGTGGGCTCTGGGGACGAGAATGAACCGAATTCTGCCCTTCCGGTTTCTACTGCGCAAGCGTAAGATACCATCTGAGCCTATTCTGGGTAGCGGATTTTAAGGTAGCCAAAGGAAAAAAATGGCGTCTCGAAGAGATCTTGAGTCACTGTTCCATGATGGAATTCAATTTTCCATGGAGAAACTCGGTTTTCCCAATCGCGGATTAAGATTAGAGCAGTATGATGCCATACGTTTTTTAGACAGAAAAGACGTGCTAGCTGTTTTGCCAACAGGATTTGGTAAATCGCTGATTTACCAAGTCTTGCCTGCCATCTTCGACTTTATTCAATGCGGATGCGAGCCAACAAAAGAAGAATCGGTTATTATTGTCGTCTCATCGCTAAACGCATTAATGCGCGACCAAGTTGAAAAGCTGCAGCAGAAGCTGAATGTTTGCGTGTTGCAAAGTGCAGACGACGATGAAAGCCAAAATGTCAACATTCCAAAAAATCTTCAACAATCCAGCTTGGTTTTTGGCCATCCAGAAGTGTTTGTAGATGACAGGAATGTCACGAAAATTCTTAGGTGTAAACAGTTCCAAAGAAGAGTCCAGGCCATTGTTGTAGACGAGGCACATTTGGTTCATCAATGGTATTTATACTTTTTGTAGTATTTGTTTAAGTTATAAATGTTACACTTGTGTAATGCTACACTTGTGTAGTTGATTAAAATTTTTTTGTATATCTTTACATGTTGTATATATGCATCTAGATGTTTCAAGACAAATCATTTTTCTTGATAAATAAACCTTCTACAATTTACCATTGCTTTTGTGCGTGGTTGTTTCATTTATGAAAAGTGTCCTTTGGTCCTTGCAGTGATCAATGTGCCATTCCACCTGACTAACTCAACAATTATTTCACCCAAAGCCATAAAATCTCAATGCTGGGGGAGAGAGCTTTTTATTTGAAGAGTTATGGGCAATATGCTATACTGTTTTATAACAGCTCAAATAAGTAGTACAAATTATAATAATTTGTTTATATTATATTCGTAATTATAAAGCAGAAGTTATCTCATGATTAACTATACAACGGAAGCACTTAGTGAATGGGGCTTTTATAAACAAACATAAAAAATACACAGACCTCAACTAAAATGTACAGAGCAGCATATGAAGTTACCTACTACAGTTACTCAAAGTTACATACTGTGAGATAAAACTACAAAATAAAATAGCATGTATAGAGTGGCTGCACAAAGTCAGTTGTTAGGAGAGAAACTGACCTCCCTTGACCCACACTTGAACCACCCGGAGGTAACTGATATTTCTTAAATTCATTATTATTTTGGTCTTAATCCTCCCCATTAGCCCTTAAATTGTGTTTATCATGATAAGTGTACATATTGTTATCATATCTGTTAATGGGATCATACTGGAAAGGTAACTAAAAAGAAATTGAGTCATTTAGTAAACTACTAGAGCCCTGCAAGGGCTTTGTAATTATAAACATCTCTTAAAATAATTTTTATCTTGTGTTTTTAAGGTCCAAGTCAACTTCAGGCCTGCTTATGGGAAAATAGGGTATTTATCAAACATTTTACCCTCTGTACCAGTACTAGCCTTCACTGGCACAGCAACCACAGCCACAAAGAGTCATATAATTGATATCTTGGGTCTGTCCAGCCCAGTGACAATAGAAAGCAATCCTGACAGGCCGAATATTTTTTATGCCTCCCATGTTCGCCCAGATAGAGGTGAAGACAAACTAGAGCCAATTTTAAAACCAATTGTACATGAACTGAAACTAAAGAAGACAGAGATGCCCCTTACTCTTACATACGGAAGTCTCGAAACTATTGCTGATAGTTTCCTGTATTTTACCTCTCACATGGGCAAAGATCAATATTATGTTAAAAGGCAAAGAACAACGTTTCGTTAGTAAGTTAATAAAATCCAACAACAACAGCAGATTAAAGTCAAAATTGAAATCTTTATTTAAAGTGCTACTACGATGAAAATTTCTTGTTTTGTTTTCAACTTTTTTAAACTTCAAACTGTTCAATAGATGCCATATTATGTGAATCGCGATAAATTAGATCGATATATGCTTACACGGCCCAGGAATATATGTCCGAAAACCGCGTTAAACCCGTCCGCCATTACTCAGTTCGCAAAAGAGAAGCCCGCGAATTTCATGGAAGCGGTCTTATCTCTAACCACGTGAATTTTGCTCGTGACGTAGAAGTCTCAACCATCGCCACGAAGAGTATAATGAAGAGTCGAAAATAGAGAGCCAAACATTGCATTATATGGATGTGTTTTCCGTCGAATTTGTCATCCAGTTATTTTGAGAGCGATTTAGGACAAAGTTTTTTTGGCGAAGTCGGCGAACTCGCAGAAGTGGCGCCATACGATGACAGTTTCGAGCCTCTCGCTACCGAAGAGGAAGCCGTCTCAAACTATGCAAGAATGGATCAAGAAGCCGAATAAATATCCCAGTTATCCCAAATCACAAATGCTGAAATCCTTCCAATAATACAACAAATTAACTGTTTCGCATGTCTGTCGTATTGGGGTCCGTCAGCTGTTTCTTACTCGACAGAACGAGGAATACACGGTGATATTCTGTTATCCAGGAACGTTTGTAGTACGCGGAATATACGGTAATGTTTTCCTATTTTCTGCTTACCGCGTACAACGTACCAAGTTGAATAAAAATAATTTCTGCGTATCGCGGAGCCGACTTGGCAGCGACACAGAAAATAGTTCATGTGAAGGGGCATATATTATGCAGTTAAGCCGAAATCTGTTGGGACTTATACATGTATATGCACAAGACAACTGAGCGAAGTATCTCTTAGGTGTGTGAGGAAATGTGTATCTTACCGTACATGTAATGTTAGCAGAAACGGCAGATAAATATTCGCTCACCATTCGACGATCCCGCTCAGATATGATTGCTGATGTTTTTCTTCCTGATGGCTGGAACTGATCTGGTTTTAAATATTTCCTTGTACCTTTCTTATAAAATGCTTGAGTAAACATTTCAGCCGTAAAAATGCACAAAGCAAACAGTGTCCAACAGGATTGAAGTCCTTCCGGTCAGCCACACAAACGAAGCTTTTCCGCTTAAAATAAACGTACCCACTCGTCGGTGAACAGTGAATGGAAATTTCCGATTCATCGATGCTTTCTTTGCCGTAATCTTCAACAACAGAGCGCCGACCACGCATACTGCAGCTCAAAATCGAAGAAATGAATCTTGCGAACCCTTGCACCTCTCCGAATGCATAAGAAAGTAGCCACGTTTGTTTTGTTGAGTTGAGACTTCTACGTCACTTCCTCTCTCGGCCATCTCGGCCCAACTTGTCCCGGTCATTTTTGAATTGAGTAATGGCGGCAAGCCGAATTCGAAAATTACAGTTAAAATAATCGGACTTCCCGTACGAATTTCGACTTAACACTTTGCACGGTGAGTAATATGTACTTATATTTTCGAAATATGGTGAGAACAAAAAATTCATATTTTTGATCATAGTAGCACTTTAAACTCAACAAGATAGAATCGACTGGTGCATGTACATGTACATGCCAGGCTATACAATTTAGCTTAGTTTACAAACCTCACTATTACGGAGGCCAGACTTTGCAAGAATTAACACTCCTTTCGATGGCTGAACAACTGGTGTCGGTTGCAAGAATTCTGGCAGAGATCTTATGGCATTGTCTGGCAGCTGTTCTTGAGAACCACCTTCTTTACACTCTGACAAAACTGACTTTGAAGGCATTGCCTTGCCCGTGGTTCGGTTTCGTCCTGTCAACCACGCTTTTGTTGCCGTTCGTCAGTTGCACTTGGGCTTTCCGCTGACTTTTTGCCTCGCTTAAACCTACCCAAACTTTCCTGTTCTTTACGGGACTTCAAACACAAGTCCTTAAATTCTGCAAACTGTTTCACGCGGTTGTAGCAACTTCTGCATATTTTCTTTGGAAATCCGTCTTCAAACTCGATTGACAAACCTGTAACTTTCTCTAATAGAGCCAATAAATGTTCGGCCTCCGATTTAGCACCAAACAAATCGATCGGATTATTGAAAAAAGAACAATTACAGCATCTACAAACATGCGAGGACAGTCTTTTTTGGAGTTCGCTCCGCCATATTTGTTTTGTTCGCGTATCCTGAACTTGCGGTGAGCACTACAGCGCACGCCCAAAATCGATGCTCCCAGAGCTTCGCGTTTCCCGACCGCTGGTCTAGGGGGACGCGGGCTCTGGGAACGAGAATGGTTTGAAACATTCTCGTTCCCAGAGCCTACGATCTGTTCTGTCAGCGGTGGGATCGTAGGGCTCTGGTATCAGCCATTACCGGATGTCGTGAAATTCACGACATCCGGTAGCGCATGTCTAATTCGTTAAGGTGCTATTGCGCCTGCTCTATTCTCGTCCGTGGAGCTCTGGGAAAGACAATTCTGACAGCCGAGAAATTTGAATTCCTATCGATCGAGTCAGGGAAATGCTGTTCGGAACCCTCTAAATCTCCTGCAATTAGCTGAAAACCTGGAACTTTAAAAGGAGCAAACTTAAAAAGCTGTCTTTCGTGCCGTAGTTGTTCAGAAGAACGATTGTCCCTGCATTTTGCTCACGAGGTTTGGATTTGTATCTTGCCTGAATAAAGGTATTGCATTTGCGTTATACTAAATTGTACAGTTATTTTATTGCATTCGTCTGGTTTCTGATGTGTGAGAATGTCAATTGTGTACTTATCGTTTCGCCACTAAATGCTACATTGTATTACGTTTTACCCCATCGGAAATTTCCAGAAGAATTTGGCGCCCAAGTTTTTAAACATCGACATCAAGAGGTCATTACAAAAGTTGATGAGACAGTTACACGTAAGTTTATTTATGGCAAAGTTGTAGTTTTGTAGAAAATGCAGTAGCGAGAAAAGAATCGCTGGCATTTAGCGACAATCTCTAACGCTTTGAATTCTTATGTGCTTAACCAAACAACAAAATGTGGTCGCTTAATCTGCCCTAAGCCACATTCTTTGCGTGGAAATTGATCAAGTCAATATATTAATTAATGCCCTGATTAATTCAACTGGAAATAAAACGTTATGCGTAGAAGCCAAAAAATTTTAACGTTATTGCGTATACAGTTTGAATCAGCCAATCAAAAAAGATAAATTTTTGGCCGTTACCAAAGCTACAAGAGACGTAATTTAAAAAAATCCGCGTAGCTCTGGGGACGAGAATGGGTTTGAAACCAGTTTTTCCCGTTTTTGCTCAGTGCGCATGTGCCTCGTTAGAAATTGCTGACTAAATACGCGCCCACGGTACGTTCGGTACGCTCGTGAAGTTCACAACAGCGGACGTTTCTCTTTCGAAAGATGTCTTTGATAAAGGCATGAAAAGTGCACTGGGAAGAGTGAATACTCATGGAATAAGCAATCTCACACAACACCAGTCGAAGGCCTTGCTTAATTTCCTATGTGGTAAAGATTCTTTTGTCTGTTTGCCAACCGGCCATGGCAAATCGCTAATTTACCAACTGGAACAAAAGAATCTGGGTTGCGGTTGCTTTCGGACCAAAAAAATTTCACTTCTGGTTTGAGGGCTTATTTTTATGGCGAAATGGGGAAATGACATTTATTTTGGTCAACGGCGAGACAAGCAAACGGCAAGAGAGACAATTATTTGCCGACTGGCGGCCGGTAATTTTGAAGACGAAATGGCCGAGAAGTTTAAATACGAAACAAACTCGACACAAATGCGTTTTGTTGAATGAAAGCCGAGAATGTTGAGGACGAAAGAGACTCGACACGAAAATACTTCTGAATGACAGAGATAAAAAGAGGGACAAAATAAAATAAATATCTCGAAGACCAAGATTTTTATGCGAGCTTTCCGTGACTCGCTAATTGGAAATCACTGGATTGTAACAACATGTTGACAGTCGACAGATCGCAGTTTCTTGATCAACAAAGATATTTCGAGGCTGATAAGTTTTCAACCTGTGACATAAATTCGAACAGAATTATTCTCAGCCTTACGGTTTAATTAAAGCTTTCCTCAAATCCCTTGTGTTACGACCGAAGTCAGAATAGTTCGTTGTGGACGCGGCTGTCATTCACTAAACATGTTAATTGAGCGAGGCCGACAAGGCTCGGTTACATTTGAATTTAGCGCATGCTCAACAGGGAAAGTCGAGGCGGCTGGCAGAGGTCCCTTCCTCTTCCCGACATATCTAGGAAGATCGAAGGGCCTCTGCTCGGAGGGTAGTGGAAAGGTGATCTCCAACTAAACGCCCGTGGTTTTAAGGGTTCCCTTCAATGAATCTTTTGTGAACGGTTAAGTTTGTATACACGTACCGCTAAATGTTTTGATTCGGCAAAACTTACTCAGTGTAGATTCTAGTGTTTTGTTCCCTCTTTAAATGAGCTAGACTTCAAATGGGTGAATTGAAACAAAGGGCCGAACTTTATGACAGACTTTCCATGACCAAATGCGTATAGATGATAGGCTATGATATGATAGGCTATCAATTGTAAAATTTTGCGTTAATTTAAGCCGCGTTAATTTTTGTTAGCGTTAATTTCCGCGTTGTTAATTAAGTGGAGCGTTAATTTCCGCGACTTTAATTTCTATCATTTTATCCGCATATTCTGGATACATTCCAGACATTCTTGACACCCACAAAACAATTATAGCTTTCCTACATTTAGGCACAATTTAATTCACATTGTCTGTAAAGAAGTTGCCTCACACATCTGTAGACCTGCTTTGTTCGTGATTTTTACATTCAGATAGAAATTTGTTCCAGTTGTGACCACAAGGTGTTTCTTTGTGTTAATCGCGTTAATTTCCCTTCTTTTGAAATTTTACCCCCTCTTTCGTGTTAATTCCTTTATTGGGGAGTAATTTTCTTTCAATTCGTGTTAATTTAAGTCAGGTTAATTTCAAATACCTTAATTAACACAAGCGTTAATTTCCTATAATAAGGTTCATTGTTACTGCAGACAAGTATTGTTATGTGATAATAGAAAAATATTTTATGTTTTCTGAGTCATAAATTGTGCATTTTAATGATGGCGCCAACAAACTCACTACACACACATTCTAAGTGAAAGTTTTTATTTCAAAGGGTCAACTAGTACAAAGCAAAGTCGTACCTTCTTCTTCAGGAGGGTTTCACTGACAAATCAATTTTATCTCAGTACGTTTTTTTTTCATAATTTCTGCGTTAGTGTTTTCCGCACAAAAGTTAATTAAATCTGGGGAAAAAACCCGGCTATTAATTCGGTCCCTACTACACTAGTTGAAACGTTTTCGGAAAACAATTTCACCCACCTTTGAGTTGACATAACAGTTAAATCAGTCTGATTTCTGATGCGAATTAAGGACTTCCGAACAGATATTTTAGCCAAGCGAACCGTTGGGTTCCCTTGAAATGTTCAAGATACTACGTACTCGCTTGGCACCCCTTCTAAATTTGCTTTATAAGCACTTGGGTCCTTGGGTCAATAATACGTTTCCCAAATTTGGCCTTTTCATGCTTTTTTTTCCACGATTTCCATAGTTTTCAACTCTAAGTGACTAGATTATACCGCCTTGTCAAATTTGTCAAATTTGACAGTTCTCGGAAGTTTTAGCGTCCATTTTTTTTTTTCAAATTTGGACTGTATGTAGTCCTATTAAATAATCTAGTAATGTAGCACTTGGGTTACAGTTAAAGATTTCAATGAACCTCTAATAATTTTTGTTGCTGATCATTCCTCTTTTTGAAGGGTTGTAAAAAGTTCCGTAGAGGAGCCATGGCATCATCCAGAAAAATGAGAGTAGTACTACTGGCCTTAGAGTGGGGATCAAAGCTTGGCGGGCTGTCCACTTTCAATAGAGAGTTAGCCATACATTTGGCTAAACATCCTGAGGTGCAAGTTTCCGTCTTTGTCCCAAGATGTGACCAGGAAGAAAAGAATGCAGCTCAAAGGGACAATGTCACTCTTGTTCAGGCAACAAGTAGGCCTGGTTATGAAGAAATCGACTGGCTTTGCTTTCCACCAGATGACCTTCAAATTGACTTCGTCATCGGACACGGAGTAACACTTGGTCGCCAAGCGCAAGTAATAAGAAGAATTCGCCAGTGTAAGTGGATTCAATTTGTGCTCACCGAACCAGAGAAGCTAAATTTGATTAAGGATTACTCAGATACAATTTCAAAGGGGAAAGAGGAACATCAAGGTGAAGAAGAACTATGTAAACTGGCTGATTTTGTTGTGGCAGTGGGCCCTAAGCTGGCAGACGCTTATCGCCATTACCTTCGGCGTTACGGGAAAGAGCAGAAAGTGTTTGTTCTGACACCAGGCATTTTTAGTGAGTTTTGTCGAGTAAAGCAGAGGGAACAAGACGGTAGCAAATGTCGAGTGTTAGCGGTTGGCCGCGGCAATGCCGAAGATTTCTCTTTAACAGGATTTGACATCGCTGCCACAGCTGTAGGACTGTTAAAGTATGTTCACCTCATCGTTGTTGGCGCACGAACAGAGCGACGACATGAACTAGCAATTCGCTTCCAAGAAGAATGTGGCATACCTCGAGAGCGACTGAGTATAAGGAACTTTACAGAGACCAGGGAACGTTTAATGGACCAGTTTTCCGACGTGGATCTTGTCATCATGCCATCGAGAATCGGGGATTTCGGTCTGGTTGCTTTGGAAGCAATGTCAGCACATATGCCTGTTCTTGTCAGCGCCAGCTCGGGTTTTGGAGAAGCCCTGAGAAAGGTTGCGTTTGGTTCTACTTGTGTAATTCACTCAGAAAATGCTGACGTTTGGACTGAAGAGATCGAGAAGTTCTGGGAGAAAGAAAGACACGTTCGATTAGAGGAAGCTAAAGCTGTGCGTGACAGTTATGCCCAGAAATACAGCTGGGAGGAGCAGTGCAAGGATTTTGTCGAGGAGATGAGGAACATGCTTGATGGTAGGTTTGTGGTAGCCTTGCATAAAACGCGTGCTTAACTGAGTTAAGCAAATTATTTGACTTAATGCCAGCTCGAATAGTCCCATAACCTAACGTCTACGTTCAGCTTTGCCCCGAGCGCTCCCAAACCTCAGGGCAAATTAGACAGCCTTGCTTAAAAGTATACTGAATAGATGTTTCATCGCGTGAAAAAACATCTGACGTATCTCATGTCACCTCATACACATCACGATGTGGCACATCGTGATCCCAAGAAAAACGAGTTCGAGTGTCGCCAATTTTCAGTCGTATTTAGTTTGTTTTTCTTTACCTTTTGATTTCCAAAACGAATTCCAAACCGTTCGTTTTTGTTCGTTTTACGAGATATTGGAGCGAAGTTGAACGCATCCCTGAGCACATTCCCTTGGTTCGTTTCGTGAACTCTCGTGCAGATTCGCTGATGTTCGAAAAATCTTCGGTATTCCCAAGAGGACGTCGCTTTGTCATAGGGCTATGTGGGAGATATTTTCGTCTTTATAGGCGCCGGTATATCAGGTAACTAAGATGTCTGGGTTGCCTGCTATTTAGAGTAATAACTTGCGTCGTTTATCAATGGCTTTATTTTTAATAATATTCACTATAAAACTGTAAATGGTTTGAACCCAGGAGTCATATCATAATTCTGTAAATTGTGATCGTCCGGGTGAGTGTAGTCCTGAGAAGGACTGTTTGAGGTGACATTGACTGACGTTTCGACAACCTGAGCGGAAGTCATCATCAGAGTCAAGTGCACTGTAAATCGTCAGTAGATGTTATAAGTCTCTGGTCGTTGTTCTGATTGGTCGACGATCTCGTGATGTTATTGGTCGTCTGTCAGTTAAGCCGTGATGTTATTGGCTGTGAAGACTGTAAACGTGATTGGTGCGTTTCGATCCGTCTTTTGTTAGTCAAATGTCCGTTGGTCTATTGTTAGTCAAATGAGTCAGTTTGTCTATTGTTTGTCTGTCTTGTTATTGTCGGCAATCAGTCGTTTGTAAGGTGCAGGTAGCTGTTGACAACGGTTCAGTGGTGTTTGTTCTAAGTTAGTAAACCAGCTTTCCAGAGTGATTCGTTGATAGTAGTCCGTACTGTAGGTAACGCATTCAGCAGAGTCCCAGTCGATTCTGTGGTTTGTTTTTAAATGGTGCTCAGCAATGTGATTGTTGAGGCCACTTATATTGGTGAGACCGGCAGAAATCTGAACGTCCGACTGACTGAACACAAACGAGCGACTAGAAATGGTGATATCAACAATCACATTGCTGAGCACCATTTAAAAACAAACCACAGAATCGACTGGGACTCTGCTGAATGCGTTACCTACAGTACGGACTACTATCAACGAATCACTCTGGAAAGCTGGTTTACTAACTTAGAACAAACACCACTAGCACTGAACCGTTGTCAACAGCTACCTGCACCTTACAAACGACTGATTGCCGACAATAACAAGACAGACAAACAATAGACAAACTGACTCATTTGACTAACAATAGACCAACGGACATTTGACTAACAAAAGACGGATCGAAACGCACCAATCACGTTTACAGTCTTCACAGCCAATATACATCCTCTCTTAATAGCGCTGACCCCAAAGCTGTTTGGGTTACTTTTCTCTGGAGTTTCTGCTCGCGGACGAACATCAGGTCTCATCTCTTCACGTGTGCCGTCCCTAACACTGGAAAAACCTTGTGTACACCATTCTGATTTCGGTCATTTAAAAAGCTTCGACCACTCCAACAGTATAAGTTGTCGACCAATTCGTCATCTGTCAATCCTCGCGTACCATAATCCGCTGGGCTTAACTTTCCTGGAACGTAACGGCATTGGTCAGGGTTGGAATCCTCGCGTATCTACCCTATTCGATGTGCAAAGAAAGCCTTGAAGTTTCGACTTTGACCGAGAATACAGTACCCCACATTACAGCTATCATCTCAGTAGGTTGCTTTGTTTTGTTGAACTGCAAGGGCCTCGCACACCTAATTGTTCAGCCTTAATCCAATGGCAGCTCCCATAAGCCCCAAACGGGCAATGCGTATGGTTTTGAGTGGCGCCATTAGTGCTCTTGCCTCAATAAAACGTGTACCAACAGAACCGTCTTCAAAGTCGTATCGCGCGGAAACAGTTACTGTGTAAGATTTCTAGGATGAGCCAGTAAACAAATGAACTGTAAACTGCCCTTCTCCGCTGTGAAAATCTTTCAAGCATTGTGGAATTTCAAGACTGGGTAGCTCTCCAAACCACGTCAACCATTTCTTCTCTAACTTAAACGACAGAACTTCATCCCATGTTACGTCCAAGCTTGCTGCTTGACTAATTTGCCGCTTACTGTGAAAGGTAAAAGAAATCCGAGCGGATCAAAGATGGTGGACGTTTAATGCCTAAAAAGGAACTCGTCTGGCAAAGCGAATACCGTAACAAAAACTTGCCTTTTCAGGCCATCCACAGCACGCTTAGCGTCTTTGTTGTTGGGAACTCCGTCTTGCTTAAGTCGATTTCAGCCCGCTCAATCCTGTTCTAGAATTTCGTTGACGACTTCTGGTCGATATGAGATCCACTTTCTTACATGGATTCTCGCCTTGTCCTCAAGCTCCGAAATTTGCTTCCTCGTCATCTTAGCTTCTTCAGCACTCTCAATGGACGGAATTAGGTAAATCCATGTAACAGTTGTTTTACACTTCTTTCCCTACAAAAGGACACTGGTCTTTGTGGTCACGTGCGTGTTGCTGCCAAATGTACTGAACACAGAACTGGCAATAGCATCTACTAAAAGCAAAACATCGAAACTTATACGTCTCTGGCTGATTCGGTTGATTAACATCTCGCCAAAGGCCTGGGATTCTATTGAAGGGTGTTTTCTCTGAAACCCCTCCGAACTGCCACACGGTATCTTTTTCATGTCAAAGATTTTCGATTCGCTAACGTTTTTCCACGCTTCTTGCTCCTCCAGAGTGATCTGCTGTGTAGAAGAGAAGATTGCAATTTGCTCTAGCTTCCAGAATTTTCTCAGTGTTTCGCTATCGTCTTCGTCTTCGTCGCTAGAAATCGGGGACATCGGAGCCAACGCCTTTTCGGGCGTCCTACATAGACAGATTTTTAAATGGTGCATACCGCTAATCGAAACGGCATAGTTTGGGCTCATATTTCAGAATGGTGCACGATGCAATACGTCGCCTTACAAAACGATGTTTTGGGCCATGTAAAAACCACTGACCAAACTAAATCGCTTAACATTTGAATGTACTGAAATTTAGCTTTCGAAGGATGGCTTTTGCAGCGTATTTAGAGCATGTTCGCCCGAAAAATCGCAGTTCGAAGCCGGCGGATTTTTGGACTTTAGCGTGGACTTTCAGATGTATCGCCGAATGCTATTTTTTCGTGGTTTTCAAGTGCAAAAGGTAAACATCAAAATCAATCGGATGGAGCTGAAAATCATAAGGTTAGTTTGTTCCATGTATAGTTTTAGTGAATCCACTTGCAAATTTTTCCGATCCCATTATGTTTACCCGTAATCGCCGTTTACAAACTATGAGTTTTCGGTTTTTCGATGAAATCCCCCTTCACGCCTTATATTTTTTGGCCGCTAAACTGCTCACAAAAGTAAACATAAAATTCGAAGTATCAACGTAACCTTATTTTTTGTACTATATCTTTCTTGATACACCAGTTGACCATGAACTGTTTGCACATTTTTACTTTAACTACTTGGTCAAGAGATATTTCTCGAAATTTTTCAATCTCCATACATTTCTTTGTTGTTGTTGCGTTCGCCTCGATGGTCAATTTACCGCAGGATTTGTTGACCGTGGGCTCAAATGTCCCCGATTTCTCCATATGTGTTAGGAAAACTCGTCTGATCACTGGATGTGAAAATTGTGGTTCAATCAAATATTATAGGTTGCTTCTGTGTTTCCATGGCTATTCCACCTATTGCGGTCGATCCTAGAGTACAAAATTGTGTACAGGTTCTTCAAGTCCACTGACGTTTCTAGCAACGAATACACTTTTCCGTTTCCAACAAGCTTCGGAAACGGTATGTCGTGCAAATAACTTCAATTACTCATGAATATTGACCCAATCAACTGGCTTGATCGCTCCGTAGATTTTCTCCGAAGGCTTTGCAACAATCTTAGCGTTAACACTTCCATCAATACTCTCTAACCCAGTGAAAAATGTCTTTGATGGAAAACCTTAGTTGCTGATAATTAGCAACTTTCATTGTTATCAAGTCCTTTTCACCTTGAATACCAAGCTGCTCTCCTTCAATTCTGCTCTCTGCTTTTTTCCCTTACTTTTTGTGCAGTTGTAAGCACAACAGTAATGCTTCGAAACTTGCTATTGTTCTGTTTACCCCTCCTTAACCTCGCTTTTGTGGCTTATTACACAACTCACCCCAGTACCACCTGACTTAAGACCGTGTTTAAGACCCTGGAAAAAAGTTGCATTAACTTGCGACTACGTCTGGATTTTTTTTTTTCGTATACTTGCGACGACTTGCGTCCACTTTGATCGAGCTCAAATTTGCGCTCAAGTCTTTCACTGTTTGGCCATCCAAATAGGCTTGGATAAATCCTGCTCGTAAAATGGCTTATTCTGCCTGCTGGCAGTGATCGTAAAAATCGCTTATTCTGCTCGAACTCTGCACCATCACCTAAATTCTGCTTGAATTCTGCTTGGTACCCGAAATTTTTGGCCCTGTGGGCCTTATATATTTTGGCAAATATCGAAGGAAGCTTGGGCCTCACCCCTAAATGCTAAGTAGATATTCATTATGTATAGCAAAATTGTAATTCACCTTAGTTTGTGAGCGCATTTTAGCTAATGATGACATTAATCACAGGGTATTTTCCATTTGTTTTGTATTTAGTTTTCAATTTTTCTTACAACTGTTATGCAAATCATTCGGTGTTACTGATTTTCCGTTATGCTCGAAAAGGCCTTATTCTGCCGGCAGAATGCTCGCCTCAAAAATCGCTTATTCGGCTCGAAATTCTGCCGGCAGAATTTACCCAAGCCTACATTCAAAGCAAGTTGGTCTCAGTATTGTTTTCGTTAGTACGGGCGCGCGCAAAAATGCACTGAAATGGCTTTTTGGCGAATTGTGTTGAACTTTCGTGTACTCGCGAGTCCGTTTGGCCACCCATTGCAAGTCTGTTGTTGCTGGTGGTATAGTGTAACAGTTATTCAATTGAAAGACCCCAAATAAAACTAGTACATGATAATTCTAAATGGTGCAATTTTTATTTCCCTTTCACTAGGTGATAGTATCACTCACGATCCTGAGCGACCAGCACCTTCGATTGTAGAGACCGAAGGTCAGAGAATATTTTATATATTATAGTCTGAATAAAATGTATCATCACAAAGTATTTATGAATGCGTAGTTTGTTGAACTTTATCTCTCTTTCATTTTTAAAGGTGTGCCTACATCAAAAAGAAAACTGTATTCTCCAGACGGTAGGTCGTCAGTATTTCATACAAAAAAAACATGTTTTCGTTTGTGTCATGATGTGGTCACTTGAATTGTAGATCACGGCGTTTCGACTTCGTACTGCTAGTTTTCATCAGGCGATGAGGTCGACTGATTACGCGTCATTAGGGAGTTTAAGCAACCACGACGGCGACGGCAACAAGAACGTCAAAAAACAATAGGCTTTAATGAGCAAAACAATGGCTCTGCGCGTGCGTTAGACATTCTGGTTCATTTCTTTGCTGTTCTCTGCAAAACAGCAACTTGAAATGACCAGTTTTAAGGTTTTTTGGAGAACGAGAACACACGAAGGTGAATTTTCTTTCTCTTTCTGAACTTGAGCGCCGTCACTACGAATTCAGCTCCCGGATACTTCGGCCACATTAGACAAGTTAAACCAGTTGGAATAATCGTGAAGAAGAACAAAAGAACCGAAAACCACAATTTCAATGACGTTTTCCTTTGTGTTGCCGTCGTCGTTGCTTAATTAAAGCCCCTACTATGTGTATCACGATGGTCGGCTGTGATTGGCGGGTTTAGATCCTCGTTGTTCCGTAAAGAAGTTGTTTCCTCGGCGGCTCACTGACCTACAGGTCTCTAGTTGTTTCTTGATCGCTGGTATCCACGGGCGCTTTCCTTTCAACCAAAATTTCCGGAAATTTCGGTCCGAAACTGAAATGGAATGGTGCTGTCCAACCGGAAAATGTTCGGAAAGGAAGGTCCACCTTTCGAGGTGGGACCGCCTTTTTCGGTTGGACGTTCTGATCGGAAATTACTGTTCCATTCGAAAAATTTCGGTTTCTAGTACCGCTCTGTCGTAAATTTCTGGAAATGTTCATCCGAACTGAATGGAACGGTTTGGTCCAACCGGGCGGGTGTAACCAACCGGAAAATTTCCAGATTTGCTGTTCCATTTGACACGTGAAATTTTCGAAATTTCAAATGGAATTTTTGGTCCAATGGAACGCGCACCACGTTTCAGGAATTTCGATTCCCATTATCACTGTTGATGTTATTAGGGTGAAGTCTTATGTGGATAGCTTCCTTGACTCTACGGGTGTACCAGTGTGAGTCTCGATCTGTAAAGCTTAACCTGGTCTTATTTACTGGTGTCCTTCGAAACGGCGGAGATCTGGGTGCGGGCGAGTCGTATTTCCCTGTCATGCTTGTTGATCCTCTCCTGCACAGATCTTCTCGTTTCGATTCAAATGACAATATTGTTATATATTCACCAGGTTTAAAAAAAATTCAACATCACATTTGTAACATTGCGAATATGCCACCTATCGACATTTCCGACCTAGCAGTATGCAGGACGTTTGTCACATCCAGCTCCTACGAATCTCCTGTAGCTCAGTGGTAGAGCATCTGGACTAGTAACCAGAAGGTTATAGGTTCGACTCATGTTATGGGAACTCGGATTTTTTTTCTGAGTCGCCTGTGTCATTAACTGAACAAACATCTTTCTCAATATTGTTATTATATATACTACGATGACCAATAATAACGTCACATGCTGAGTTCGAACCGTATCTATTTGAAAAAACGTCCGGGTCCGAATTAGTCTAGTCGATTAAATCCAACACTGATAAGGAAGACTAAAGACGAAACATTTGCTAGGGAACAAGTTTGCCGATTTGAAAAATGAATTTTTGTTCTAGATTTTTACAGCTTTCCGTTTTACCCTGGTGAAGGGAATTTAAGGGAAAGGCTGCAGGTCGTCGTGTGTTGGCTAGAATGATAGGGAGATTGAAGTTTCGGGCGACTGGTTTGGACGCGTCCTTGCCATTCCTTTGAACGTCTCGTAAGTGTTCACGGAAACGGTCGCCTAGTCTCCTTCCTGTTTCGCCATTGTATATCTTTTTTTCATAAAGTGCATGTCATGCAATAGATAACATTTGCAGATGTGCATGTAAAGCGATCAGTGAGGATTATAATCGATCGCTTGGGTCCTGTTATTTTGTCCGCATTGCGAATGAAAGTGCAAGTGTTGCATCATTTGCGCGCGCATTTAAAAGTACCGGGTTGAAAATCAGATCTAAATTTCTTTAAACTCACCCCCTCGTTAAACACTGTCTTCGAAACGTCGTAACCTAAAGAAGTAAAAAAAATGTCCATCGCCTACCAGTGGTCGCAAGTATATGTGCTTATTGGCTGAGTGGGAGGGCCGGACGGGAAAATATTTGGCTCGAGGTCCGTACGCCATGACCAAGAGACAAATATTTTCCCGTCCGGCCCGACCTAACTCAGTCAATAAGCATTTTATCATATGACCGTCCCGTTTTTTCTTTCAATCTTTTGTCTTTCATCTTTTTCCTTGGGAAGGGCAGCGTTTGTTTAGTTTCGCCTGCATTTTCAAATAGCCAATGATATCACGCCATTCATTCATGATGTCGGTAAAGTGTATTTCCACAGTTTAAGCTGCAAAGTACAGAATATTTCAATATTTTCGACAAACTTTTCAAGCAAAAGCTCTAATTTTTGCTAAATGCAATAACGGCATTCAAATTTTTATACAATATATGAAAGGAAATCTTACAACAATGTAATAATGTACCGAGAACGTCGATTACAAAGAAACTCAGCAGTCCTCTTCGTCTGAAGGTTCGATAACATGACGGCGACGCTTCTTCGGAGCTGAAATTTGTGCAGCGTGTTTCGAGCCAGAGGCTTCAGGAAGGACAAGATTCTGGATGTTAATCACACTGATGCTTGCTCCTGAAAATATGCCATTTGTTTGGAGGGACTCTTGAACGGTACCACTTGACTGATTTTGCGGTTTTTCCTCCGCTGTTTCTGCCTTTGGTATGGGCCTGGAGTTTTCTTTCCCGCTGAGTATTTGAGACATCTGGTGCTGGTGTTGATGGAATGCTACGGCATAACTATCGAGACTCTTGTGGCTACTCAGTTGCGCCACATTGTTGTGCGAAACACCGGAATCAAGAAGCGTTTTGATGCACGTTTTTCTCACTGAGTGGTTGGTGAATTTCCCGCTTGTAGACAATGGCAGGTTTTTCGTGACGCTTGAAAGGAATTGGCCGATTTTGTTTTTCCCCATTGGTCTTTTTGAAAACCAAATCCTTTCTTCTGGTTTTCGTTGGTGATGAACAGCCAGGAAAAAAGGACTTTCCGGTGATTTGGCCTCTTCTGGTCGCCTGTAAACAAACTCTTTATAGCAAACTACTGGACATTTTCGGTCGCCTGTTTCGTACGCTTTAGGACGGAAAGATCGTCGATGCTCATTTTCATCTCCGTGGCGGGTCTTACTCTCCCTTTCGGTTGACCATTCCAAGTACTCTTCGCCGCTCGCTTCATCTCTTCTCAAAACGATATAGCCAAATTTCATCTGCCTTGCTTCGTGTCTGGCTCGGTGGCCGAAGTGGAGAGTGAGCAAGAACCACATCGTACGTGAAAGGACATCAGGATCATGGATGCCAAACTGATTCTCATCAAAGATGCGCTCAATATCTTCGTTTGCCAGGGCTACTGTGGCATTTGGTTTGTTCCCTTTGCCCTGCTTCCTGAGTTCTCGACGCTTGGATTTAAGGACTTCCCTTGAGACTTTGAATTCTTCGTCTTTGAGGTTGTTTATCTTTGCACTGTTATCATCCAAGTAGCGCTGGAAACTGCGCGAGAAAGCGGACATTGTATCAGGTTCGTATTCTGTGTTGTCCTTCTTTTTTGCTGTAATGTAGAAATTGCATAACAGACTGTCGAGCTCAGCCGGAGGAATTTCCGTTATCTTTCGTTTCTCGCAACATTCATTAAGAAATCTCTGAAATACATCTGTGAGGAGTTTTGACTTTTTTTCTTCGCTTTCGAAGTAAGTTGGCTTTTGAAGAAGTTCCATATCGGACAGATCGTCAGGGTAGTAAAACTCGTTGTCGTAATGTTCACTTACATCGCTCTTTTTCAAGGAAAAGTTAGGAATTATACTGCAACAAAATTGTTTCAGCTCAACTATCGGAGGGCCGTACGCAATGCTCGCAGGGCCGGACGGCTTTTTCCGGCCCGCTTACGCCATCGCGTACGGCCCTCATACGGGACTTGCATCAATGGTTTTGCAAAGAATAAGCTAGCGGGGTCGTACGGGTCATATGATAATAGCTATTTCGGATCATTGCTTTCAAACACCCTCTATTAAAGAGAAAGTTCTGTAGTCTGATAAATAAGCCTTTGTTTGGTGAGCAATGCTCCTGTTGGCGGAGCAAAGATTTATTTGGCATTTGTATTCACGAGTTGGCTCAGGAGCCTTTGAATTATCTTGTGAATGGGGCTATCCCGTAAGTAAGCAGCAAGCAAGTCCGAACACCTGCGCGTAACGCTTGAATCATGTTACCGCGTTCAATCATATGTACAGCGCAATTTTGGGCCCTGTTTAGTTGGGGGCGCAGTGGAGTAGCGGTTAGCGCGTTGGACTTGAGATCTGAAGGTTGGTGGTTCGACGCCCAGTCCCTGTCATCGTGTTTGTTTCCTTAGACAAGAAACTTTACCCCCACATTGTCTCTCTCCACCCAGGTGTATAAATGGGTATCACCGACATACTGCTGGGGGTAACCCTGCGATGAACCAGCATCCCATTCAGGGGGGAGTAGCAATACTCTCAGTTGCCTTATGCTACAGAAACCGGGATAAGCTCCGGCCATGTGGGCCTCCTTGGCTCGTGTGCGACTTAACCTTACCTTAGTTTCGTCAGATTATCATTGCTGTTTTAGCTCCATTAACGCTTAGGAAGCGTGCCAGAAATTTTAGGTTTTATTGACGTTACTTTAGGTTGTAAATTTGTGGGCAAATTTTGGTTCATTTGGGCCCATCTATGGATTAAAATCTATAGCCTGATTTAGGCTCCTATCAAAGTCTTAATTTTCGTACGGGAGGTTATTGAGATCTATCCACATGGACGTTCCAGTGGGCACCCAAGAAAGCACCCAAAAAAAGCGTTTGTCAGTCCATCATACTGCTAAAAAATGGCGACGGACCACTTATCGTATATGTTAAACATTTATCCCATATTAAAACTGGGAAACCATCACCTTCTGTACGCAGTGATGAAAAAGCTAACTATATCTACACAGACACTAGTTATTACGAGTATTTCTTCTTCACCAGTTGGCTGATAGAAGCATTTGATTCTTTCTTACGAGATAGTTAACAATTTGTTTTGCAGAGCAGTTTGTGAAAGTGCTTAGACCAATTGAATTTAGTTTTCATTTTCTTTCATTTTTTAAAGGTGCTTCCGTACCAAAAAAGACGAAGTCTTCTCAAGGTGACCAGCCTTTAATAATGATATAGCTTAAAAATGTCTCTAACCCAAAAAATAAGCCAAGGTATTTAACAACTTTTGAAGTTGTATTTAACAACGTCAATGCGGGCTAATTCTAAATGATGCAACCAGGTGAATTCATGTTTTAAATACATCCTGAGTTAAGAATACAAAGTCTTCCTTCCTCTGTGATTATCTAATTTTTTGGATTTTTCTTTATCGTATCATAATCGCTACTGTTATCATTATTTGATCAATTAATATAATATATATCCACATGGCTCTTGATATCTAATATTATTATTATTATTATTACTATTATTTTTATTTTTATTACTACTATTATGATTATGATTATGATTATGATTATTATTAGCAGTAGCAGTAGTAGTAGCAGTAGCAGTAGCAGTAGTAGTAGCAGTAGTAGTAGTAGTAGTAGTAGTAGTAGTAGCAGTAGTAGTAGTAGTAGTAGCAGCAGCAGCAGCAGTAGTAGTAGCAGTAGTAGTAGTAGTAGTAGTAGTAGTAGCAGCAGCAGCAGTGTAACAGTAGCAGTAGCAATAGCAGTAGCAGTAGCAGTAGTAGCAGTAGCAGTAGCAGTAGTAGTAGCCGTAGCAGTAGTAGTAGCCGTAGCAGTAGCAGTAGTAGCAGTAGTAACAGCAGCAGCAGCAGAAGTAGTAGTAGCAGTAGCAGTAGCAGTAGTAGTAGTAGTAGTAGTAGTAGCAGTAGCAGTAGCAGTAGCAGTAGCAGTAGTAGTAGTAGTAGTAGTAGCAGTAGCAGTAGCAGTAGTAGCAGTAGTAGCAGCAGCAGCAGCAGCAGTAGTAGTAGTAGTAGCAGTAGCAGTAGCAGTAGCAGTAGCAGTAGCAGTAGGAGTAGGAGTAGGAGTAGGAGTGGGAGTAGAGGTAGGAGTAGCAGTAGTAGTAGTAGTTATTATTAGTAGTAGTAGTAGTAGTAGTAGTAGTAGTAGTAGTAGCAGTAGCAGTAGCAGTAGCAGTAGTAGCAGTAGTAGCAGCAGCAGCAGCAGCAGTAGTAGTAGCAGTAGCAGTAGGAGTAGGAGTAAGAGTAGGAGTAGGAGTGGGAGTAGAGGTAGGAGGAGGAGTAGTAGTAGTAGTAGTAGTAGCAGTAGCAGTAGCAGTAGCAGTAGCAGTAGCAGTAGCAGTAGCAGTAGCAGTAGCAGTAGCAGTAGCAGTAGGAGTAGGAGTAGGAGTAGGAGTGGGAGTAGAGGTAGGAGTAGTAGTAGTAGTAGTTATTATTATTAGTAGTAGTAGTAGTAGTAGTAGTAGCAGCAGCAGCAGTAGTAGTAGTAGTAGTAGTAGTAGCAGTAGCAGTAGCAGTAGCAGTAGCAGTAGCAGTAGCAGTAGGAGTAGGAGTGGGAGTAGAGGTAGGAGGAGTCGTAGTAGTAGTAGTTATTATTAGTAGTAGTAGTAGTAGTAGTAGCAGTAGCAGTAGTAGCAGTAGTAGCAGCAGCAGCAGTAGTAGGAGTAGCAGTAGCAGTAGGAGTAGGAATAGAAGTAGGAGTAGGAGTGGGAGTAGAGGTTGGAGTAGTAGTAGTAGTAGTAGTTATTATTATTATTATTAGTAGTAGTAGTAGTAGTAGCAGCAGCAGCAGCAGCAGCAGCAGCAGCAGCAGTAGTAGTAGTAGTAGTAGTAGTAGTAGTAGTAGTAGTAGTAGCAGTAGCAGTAGGAATAGGAGTAGCAGTAGGAGTAGGAGTAGTAGTGGCAGTAGTAGTAGTAGTAGTAGTAGCAGCAGCAGCAGCAGTAGTAGTAGTAGCAGTAGTTGCAGCAGCAGCAGCAGTAGTAGTAGTAGTCGTAGTAGCAGTAGCAGTAGTAGTAGCAGTAGTAGTAGCAGTAGTAGCAGTAGGAGTAGCAGTAGGAGTAGGAGTAGGAGTAGAGGTAGGAGTAGTAGTAGTAGTAGTAGTAGTAGTAGTAGTAGTAGCAGTAGCAGTAGCAGTAGCAGTAGCAGTAGCAGTAGCAGTAGCGGTAGCAGCAGTAGTAGTAGTAGTAGCAGAAGTAGTAGTAGCAGTAGCAGTAGTAGTAGTAGTAGTAGTAGTAGTAGTAGTAGTAGTAGTAGCAGCAGTAGTAGTAGTAGTAGTAGTAGTAGTAGTAGCAGCAGCAGCAGCAGCAGCAGTAGTAGTAGTAGCAGTAGTAGTATCAGCAGCAGCAGCAGCAGCAGTAGTAGTAGTAGTAGTAGTAGTAGTAGTAGTAGTAGTAGCAGCAGCAACCATAGTCCTAAGGAATGTTTTTTTTTTTCATTACTTGATGGATAGCACTTTACGCAGGATGTGCGTTGTTCCTAAGAGTGCCGTCCTTTGAACTTCCTGGAGGTTGATGTTCCCTGGAACTTTACCGATAAACTTCTCTAGTCCTTTCTTTATCAGTCCAAGGGCTTCTGTAACCAATGGAACGACTTCTGCTTTCGTTTGCCACATTCTCTGACAAGGGTTCGTACGGGTCCTGGAAATCCTGCAAAGTCCTGGAATTTTATTCTGGCATTTTCAAGGACTAGTTCTATAAACTCTTGTAAAAAAGGTTTCTCTAAAAAGAATTGTCTCAGTATTATTTTTGGATCTCTATTTCGTAAGGTTTTATTGCTTCAATTATTGTGTATTTGGTATACCTGGAGAAGTCCTTGAAAAGCCCTGGGAAATTGTTTCTGCAAAGGGGTCCGAACCCTGTCTCTCGATTTCAAGGTCTTTATTATTTGACAGCTTTTCTACCACTTTGATGGAGGTGTACCTGTCAGATGGTATGGACACATCGAAAAGGGTTCAAATCTTTTGCTCTTGACAATGATTTCTGGCCGCTTATTTGATATCGTTCTATCTGCGTGGATGGGGATGTCCAACAGGATGGTGATATTGTCCATTTCCACTATTGTTGTTGGGGTGTGGTCATACCATTTGTCAACAGTATCTATCTCGTGCTCCCTGCAGATCTTCCAATTAAGGTAAGCTGCAACCTTGTTGTGCCGTTGGATATATTCCGTCTTAGCAAACTCCGGGCAACCCGATACGAGGTGTTCCACGGTTTCTTCATAGCTATTGCAGAGTCGGCAATGTGGGTCTGTGCCTTCTTTTATGATGTGATGGCGGTGGTACGTTCTAGTGGCAAGGCTTTGATCTTGTGCTCCTGTGATGAGTCCCTCTGTTTCCGCTTTAAGCCTTGCGGATTTGAGCCGCTGGTTTGTTTTCTTTGCGTCCACATCAGCCTCTTTGATTTGTTGGGTGTACTTTCCGTACATTGCCTTTTCTTCCCACTTTGTTTTAAGTTGTTGTCGGCCCTATTGTTTCGCAGCTACCTTGAGCTGTTTTGCGTACACTACTGTAGACTTGTCACCTTTGGGTGGAATCTCGGGGAGGTCTAATTCACGCTTGAATTTTGCAGCTTCGTTTGGGATCGAAAAGAGCTTCTCTTGCTTTCATGTTGTTGAACCAAGGGAAAGAGTAGGTCCTTAGTGGACGATACATATAGGTCCAGGCCTATGGTGGTAACCTTGTAGCTCAGCTCAAGTTGGAAAAGGTCTCTCCCACCGTCCTTTCTTGGGAGATAAAGTCGGTCGACCTCAGCTTTTGGATGGTGCATTTTTGCCATCGTCAACAACTTTCTGGTCCTGACGTCTAGTCTCCTAATCTCAGTTACTTTGCAGTTGATGATATTGAAGCTGTAGGTGATAACGGGTACAGCTAAGGTATAAATGGCTTGGAATCTGTTTCCAGAATTGAGCTCACTCCTCAGTATTAGTCTGATCCTCCTGTAATATTCTTTCCTGATCTTCTCTTTTATAGGTGCGTGTTGGATACCATCCCCTTCATAATACCCTTGATATTTGTATGTCCTTCTTGTTCCAACTCTTTGATGGTAGTGGTGATTTCGAGGTCAACGTGGCGGTGTTGGGAAGCCCTCCTCTCATGAACGTTGCCTTGGCACATTTGTCCAGCCCAAACTCCACCCTAATGACATCACTGAACGTCTTTACGACAGTGAGGAGACCTGTTGCTGCTTGTCATCCTTTGCGAATGCTTTAGGGTGATCCATGTAAAACAAGTGGTTAAGCTTGCCCTGTGTGGACACCCGTAAGAACTTTCATTGAGAAGCGAGCTGAGCGGAGCGAGTGCAAGGCACAAGAGTAGACGTGATAAAGAATCCCCCTGGAAGATGCCACATTTGATACTAATTGGTTTGGATGACATCGATCCGATGGAGTGTTGGAGGTGCAGGGTTGTTTTCCAGGCTTTCATGTTATCTAAGTATGGGGCACACTATCAAAAGGCTTTCTGTGATCAGTCCGCGCTGTTGATAGATTTCTCTTCTTCGATTTCACTTCTTCAAGTACCATCTTATTGATAAGTAGCTGGTCTTTACAGCCGTAACTGCCTCTTCTACAATCTTCTTGTTCAACTGGTAGTAGGTTGATATGTTCAAGGAAATGTTAAGTCCTTTTAGTGATTGTAGATGCGAGAATCTTGAACATGGTTGGTAGACAGGTGATAGACCCGTAGTTCTTTGGGTTCTTCGTGTCTTCACACTTAAGGAGTGAGTAGGTGATGCCTTGTGTTAACCATTCAGGGCAACTGTCTGGATTCCTAACAACATTGTTTTATTCTCTAGCAAGATTCCCATGGATACTATGGAGATTCTTTATCCAGAATTTGGCGATTCCATAAACCTGGGGATTTCCAGTTGCTGGTCTTATTAATGGCAGAGGCTGATTCATTTGGCATAATATCTGACCACTCCTGGTACTCCAAGTGTATGTTCGCATCCATCTGCTGCCGGATCCATGCTGCGGCTTCATTGTGGTTTTTGCTGTTCTCCCAGATATTTCTCCAGAACTTCTCAATCTCTTCAGTGGAGGGGGATTGTCCACCTCAATTTTTCTCTCCACAAGCTCACAGTAGAACATCTTTGCATTTTCTTTGAACATCTTGTTCTGTCTGAGGCAGCCACTTTTTTCGCAAATCGCCTAAATAGGCGTTGTACTTTAGCCTGAGTCTTTTGCTACTGTATTTCTTTAGCGGTGAGAAAGTTCTCCGTTTTTCTGATGTTAAGCTTTCGTTATAGTTGTTTCCTTTTCCATGCTTTTATGTTTGAGCCATTCTCAAGCTTGGTAAAGATAAAGAGGTCGCTCCTAAGTTTTCTTATCTCTTTTTGGATCTTCTCTTTCCAAGCAGGCTGTTTTCATTGTTGATAGCGGTGCTGACGTGGGTTTTCAGCTAATTTTTGTGCAATACCCGTTGGAGTTGCCTGGACAAGTTGGTTAATCCCGTTCAAGTTCAAGGGGATAGGGATCTCTTTTTTGATGTCAGATATGGCATCGTTAGCATGTTCAATGATGGTTTTCGCACGATAGTCATTCTTGATCCTTGGAATGACTGGTCTTTCATTGATGGGCAATTCCTTTACAATTTCCTAGTTCTGAAATGTGAGGGTTTTCATGTCATATGTTTCTCTGCATTCTGGTCCCTGTTGGGGGGTTGAATCCGGGAGCTGGAGGTTAGATCTTTCTTCCTTTTCTATTGCGCCCATTGCTTGGGTGTCAGTTTGGCCATGAATTGCTATTTACCTGTTCAGTTCTGCAGAGCTAACACCAGAAGCAGTCCGGGTTACTTTTTCTTGGATGGTGTCAAGTTCCAGTTTTGTGAGCCTTTTAGTTTTGATGATATCACTCTGGGCATTAGCGCGTATGTTAGCGTCTAGGTTAGGTCTGCCTGTGGGGTATTGCTGTCGCCAGATGCTATATGCAGCATTCGTAGTGGAACTTTCTGTTGGATCGTTAACAGCAGTGTAGAAAGCTTCCATCACTTGTTTGTACTCCTCTCTCGTCGACTTCTTTCTACTTTGCTTTGAGGGGATTGAGTGGGTGTCACTAGGGGGCCTCTTCGAGGGGGCTCCTCGGCGTGGATATCCCCTAGTTCTTGCTGGGAGGAGTGTGTTCCAGTCGCAGACTTTTCGACCTCAGCCTGGTTCCCCACTGAGGGACGCGATCCTTGTTCACCGACGCGACGACCGATGCAGTATGAAACTCTATTAGTACAACTTGTCATCCCACATGATTAGTGCTCGTAACCCGGAACAGGGGCCCTTTCTGGGCACTGACAGCCGGAACCAGCTGAACCCGGGGCTCGCTTGGGCTGGGGCGACCACTCCCTGACGTGGCAATTAATCTCTACCTAAAGTAGCAACTAATCAGTACCTAATCACAATGTGTGGTCCAGAGCAGTTTTTGAAAGTGCTTAGACTAACTGAATTTGGTTTTCATTTTCTTTCATTTTTTAAAGGTGCTTCCGTATCAAAAAAGACGAAGTCTTCTCCAGGTGATCAGCTTTTAATAATGATATAGCTTAAATATCTCTCCCGTAACCCAAAAAATAAGCCAAGGTATTTAACAACTTCAATGCGCGCAAATTCTAAATGATGCAACTAGGTAAATTCATGTTGTAAATACGTCCTGAGTTAAGAATACATAGTCTTCCTTCCTCTGTAACTATCTAATTTTTTTGATTTTTCTTTATCGTATCATAATCGCTACAGCTATCATTACTTGATCAATTAATATAATATATATCCACATGGCTCTTGATATCTATTATTATTATTATTATTATTATTATTGTTATTAAAAGAGGATAGTCACTTGTGGAATAAGTGACTTGTATCTCTGCGGTATTTTATGATTCCTCCCTTTCCTTAAACGCAGTTAAAAGTGCGAATAGCCTTCATATGTTTCTTAAATCTTTTTTTCTTAAACGTAACGAAATATGCTCACAATGCCTGTGTAGTCCGTTGGGTCTTCAGTCTCTGTACAGTTACAGGTGGCGTATCTTGCAAGTCGTTCTGTCTACTTTCCGGGATGATTTATTATTGTTTATGTCTAAAGCAAAAAATTATGTGGAATAAAGTGCTTTTCTTCAATTATAACGACTGTTATTGTGTTTTCCGTTAACAGATCACCGTTCATCCGCAGCACAAAGTTCTGAAGGAGTGACAGGTATCATATCAAGAAGAGAAAAATCAATAGACGTAACGCTACCTCCAACTCTTGTACATAGGCCATGTTCTACTTACTTACAACTATAATTGGAGCACTACGTCATTGCTTAGTTTGTGGTATCCGGCTTTCTTCGGCCGTCGATAGATATTAATAACGATCGATTATTGATTTGTCCGATATCTCGTCGGTATCGATTTCTCAAAACAAGAATTAACTATAATGCAATTCATTTTATTTCCTTTTCATCTTTTTAAAGCTGTTCCGGTGTTTAAAGTTGTGCCTGTACCAAAAAGTCCAAGAAAGGAAAAGCATTTACCAGGTTGTTAGCCGTTAACAGCATAACTAAAAGACATTTTCGTTTTTCTATTCATATACTATTTATATGTATTGTGTTACTGCAAATTGTAAACGGGCCATCCTACCGACTGAACTCGTTCTTCTTGTCATCTTTTTAAAAGGTGTTTCAGAACAAACGCAAACGGAACCTTCACTGGGTGGTTAGTAGTTCAAACTACAACTTATACTATTGACATAGACGAACTATTATTTTTTCTTTTTTCGATATATCTTTCAATTCAGCCAAGGGTCTCATCAATTACCTAAGACTACAACTGAGAGCATTATGTCAGTTATTCAGCAGTATCTGGCTATCTTCGGCCGTCGCCGGAAATTAGTAACAATCGATGATTGATTTGCAAATGACGAAACAAGATTTACGCTGAGATTTCTAAGTGGTTTAACTTATTCAATTTTAAATTTATTTATTTTGTCATCCTTTTAAAGCTGTACCAGTGTTTAACGTTGTGTCCGTATCAGAAAAGGAGAAACCTTCACCGGGTTGTTAGCTGTTAATAACATAACTAACTTGTTTTCCTATTTATACCCATTTGCAAAGTGTGAAAAGGAAAAAAGCCAAATAGGAATAAATCAGGCACGCTTACTTGATTAAGGAATTGCTCTAACGAAAGGCTAAAGATCAAAAGGTCTATACAGAGAACAATTTACCTTGTATTAACTCAATTGATACCACAGTGCATAAGTGCTTTGAGAATTATAACAATCCGAGAGCGTGTTTTGTATGGCTAGTTAATTCCTATTTGGCTTTTGTCTTGATTCTTTTTTTTTTTTTTCATTTTTTGTATGATGTTATTTCAATTAGGTGTACATATCTTGTGTTACTGAAAATTCTTAATGGACCATCTCACTGACTGAACTCATTCTTCTTTTCATCTTTTTAAAGGTGTTTCAGAACAAACGCAAACGGAATCTCCACTGGGCGGTTAGTAAATTGCAGTTCAATTACCTTATACAATAATTGAACTATTATTGTTCCTTTTTGGATATCTCTTTCAATACAGCCAAGGTTCTTATTAACATGACTAGGATATTTTAAATGATGTAACATTGTAATTTTTGTTTATACATTGTAAACACATTGTAATTCACTTTTAATGGGAAAATGTGGTTATTAAACATAATTGATTGATTGATTGATTGATTTAAAAAATTATACAATAACTGAAGATAATGCGCGCGCTGTGATTGGTACCTATTGATTGTTATACCAGTAAACAACATGGAAAATGTAGTTATTATATAATAGCAATATACCACACATTTCTATTGTTTATTGGCTCAATAAGCCACTTGGGACGTTAGAATAACACTCGAAAAGTTTGTAAATCACTCACCTTCGACTCGTGACTTACAATCTCTTCTCGTTTTCCTCCAGCATCCCGCGTGGTTTATTGAGCCAATAAACCATAGAAATGTGTGGTATATTGCCTAACTAAATAAGAAAAAAACTGGATGAACTATTAACAAACATAATTATCGATTTATTAGAGATTCCGGGAAGCCTAGGAAAGTCAGAGGACAACAATACACAAAATGCCGGCAAATTTATTTCACCAGTCACCACCCTGATTAAGAGTCACAGATATTGTTGGTCAGGAATATTTTTCTGAAATGTTTTTCATCCTTAGCTTGTAGCTTTATTCAATAAATTTGTGGTTGTGTTATCTGTCTGTTTACAGAACACCGTTCAACTACAACACAAAGTTCTGGGGACCAAACAGGTATTATTATCGTGAGAAAACAATCCTCCTTCTCCTCCTTCTCGTCCTCCTCCTCCTCCTCCTCCTCCTCTTCCTCCTCCTCTTTCTTCTTCTTCTTCATCATCATCATAACAATAATCATCATCCTCATCCTCATCATCATCATCATCATCATCATCATCATCATCATCATCATCATCATCATCATCATCATCATCATCATCTTCTTCTTCTTCTTCTTCTTCTTCTTCTCCTTCTTCTTCTTCTTCTTCTTCTCATTCTTCTTCTCCTTTATTCTTCTTCTTCTTCTTCTTCTTCTTCTTCTTCTTCTTCTTCGCCTTCTTCGTCGTCTTCTTCTTCTTCTTCTTCTTCTTCTTCGTCTTCTTCTTCTTCTTCTTCTTCTTCTTCTTCTTCTGCAAATTTATTGGACAATCAATAGGATAGATCACAAGGATATTAAGAGTCACAGATATTGTTTGTGAGAAATAATTTCTCAAATTGTTTTCACTCGTGCATTTTTTTTTCAATAACTCTTCTGAAAAAATCAAAGCAGTTAAAACGATCATTTCTGTATTTTCTGTTAACAGAGGACCGTTTATCTGCAACTCCAAGGGACGTAGCAGGTCATTATCATTGTCGCTAGTATCCTGGACAAAAAAATTCAGGATTTGGTTTAGTGATTATAATCTTTAAATGCTGAACTTAAATTCCATAAAAAGTGGAAACTAACAGACAAGAATTTCTTGAAACACCCGGGTGTTTTTCTTAAGACCACAAAAAAAGTGCGGCAAAATAGGCGCAGTCACATGGATTCTCGAGCCAAAATTGAAATTTGTCGTAGTCTAGTGAACGTCATCCTCAGAGACCCAGGAGCAGATAGTGGGGTGAGGGAAAGTCGGATCTGGCGAAAAAAAAAAAACAGTGGACGAAGACACTTCAAAGTCAAGGGATGGTTTGCTCTTGACTTTTCTTTGCCCACTTTTTTTCGTCCGTTCTGACTTTTCCTCGCCCCAATATCTGCCCCTGGGTCTCCGAGGTTGCGTGAACGTCTACAAAGTCCCCAGTTTAGTTTCCTTCACCGCAGAATTTGTTTAAAAAACGTTATGAAGATCTTTCTTCGTCTTTTTGAGAGAGCTGGCAATAAAGAGTCGTCTTATTAATTTCAACAAGTACATCTGTTTGGCAAGCAAACAAATTGGCTCTGGCAGGCTTCTTTGTCCTGGAATCGCTCCAGTAATTTCTCTCATGAGACGAGTGTTGCTGTGGCTCTCCTTATTCCCTGTGACATGTTTTTCAAATGACGTATGTATTACCTGTTATTAAGAAGTATTTTTCAACTTTTTGCACTATTTTTAACTTAAGGACGGTGCCTCCTAATAGCGATGTACTTTTGCAAAGGTTATAACTATGGGGAAAGAGTAGATCTTAGCAAGGGTTATTGGAATCCAAAAAGAAAAATGTGGGTAACCACGCATTTTTCAGAGATAATCTAGCAACCATAATTCTAAAAAAGCGTTAAAATAGAAAGAATGTATGGCACTTTCTTTCTAAATTTAAACTCAATTATCTCTGAAAAATGCTTGGTTACCCCCAATTTTCTTTTTGGATTCTGATAGCCCTTGTTAAGATCTGCTTTTTCCATATAGTCATAAAGCGCGCAAAAATGTTGTTGTATTAGTGGGCAAATTCCTTAGAAACCTGAATGTCCCGAGATGCGCAGAACGTATGCGCAGTACCAAAAGGAGGCACCGTCCTTAATGTTATAATCGAGCTTCTGCAAGTGCACTGCCTATTGCACTGGTTTGATGCGTTCAAGAACTTCTATGTGGTTGAGGAGAACATTCCCAGCTTTTGTGCTTTCTCTTGTGATTATGGGACAAATCTTTTGAAATTTTGTTTCTGTTTGTAGAAAAGATTGTTCATAGATTACCTTTAAAGAGCGAAAATTTGGTGGATATTGTAGCCATGGATCATTTTTTAAAATTAAAATGACCGGGTCTGATCTTAAAATACAAATAAAATATAAACATTGCTCAAGCAGTGCGCAGGTCTTTCCATGTGTGAAATTTCCATTTTAATTTTGTTGTTGTTGTTGTTGTTATTTAATGAAATTTAGGTTAAGCATTTTCCTTATCCTGAATCGTGTTGTCCAATTTACTGTTCATTTATTTTCAATTACTTACTTAATTACTTACTTACTTACTTACTTAATTAATTAATTATTGATTTATTTATTTATTTATTTATTTTGCTTCGCCTGGGAGTTACGTATATAAAAAAAAAAAACATTGATGACAATTACAAAACCAGGCAGGGACACCACAACAGTAAGAACCAATTATTTATTCTTCGCATCCCGTCTTTCCAGTTGTGGCAGTACGTTCGGTCGTAAGCGCCAGTTAGTATTGACTCTCCCAGTGATTTTCTTTTTCATCTAATTAAATGTGTCTTCTTTATCTTGTAGACAGGGCACTCAGTCCTTTGGCGATTGAGTTGGAGAAAACACTGGGGAAGCTTGGGGATGAATAGAGAGGAAGCTGACAGGAAGCCTTGGGATCAAAAGACCAAAGATAGTGGGAAATTGTTGGGGAAAGCGCATGAAGTGCATTTATGACAATGGTTGGGAGGAAAGTTAATACACTGTGGCCACGTTTAGATTTTATATAAAGCTTCAGCCTCGGCTAAACGATTAAACATTTTGGTGCAACATGGCGTTTGTTACACGAAACGTTCGCTGGCTAAACGGCGCAAACAATGTTTGACCAAACATCGGACAATGAAAAACCATGCAAAGTTGGGAGAGGCGGCTAAACAGTAAAACATGACTATCCAACACGATGCTGGACTGGACGGAAATGTTTGATCGTTTAGCCGGGGCTTGAGTTCTCACTTTAGCCAAAATGTTTATCCACGGCACGTCTTTTAGGTTTGTGTTCACAGTAAATTAAACTCGCTATACAGTAAAATGTGAACACAGCCTGACAGAAAGTAAAACTTATTAAATATACTTGTAGTCTTGAAATTAAGGGAAAGACTTGAAGTAAAGACAACCAGAAAGGGAGTTAAGTGTTATCCTAGAAACTCCAAGCATAATGCACCTATTTCCGTACCTAAAAAAAATGACGAAACGTGGCATTATTGTCTACTATCGCTACACCGTGCTTGTATGCAGTGATGAGTTGCTGCAAATTTAAACTTTGCTCATTAGTCCTAGCAACACTTGTTGAGATCCCGCGTTACGATAATGCAGCCCTCATACAGTATGTTAAAAGCTGAATATATTCTCTCCTTTCATGTAAATTAATTTATTGTAATTTAATCATGGGTGTCCCCAGTTAGTAGGCCACTAATGGCCGGCTAGTAGACGTTGACACTTTAATAAAGTATTTCATTCCTTCATCATGGCGAAGAAAAATCTTCTCTTTATTTACATATAATCTAGAAGTACTGTGCGTGAAGGACCTTCGTGGCTCTTGACTATGGATACTCTCCCTTCCGTTTAAAGATGTACAGTCGATCAAGAAGACTTCATTTCCGCCCTAGCCCGCGTGTGCTTCTTGTTCCGTAATTATCCCTGATCAGCGGTCAGAGACTGCTCAAAGTCTACCACTAATCTAAGGCTTATTTTTGACGAATCCGCGTAAAATGGCCAACAAAGGACTCCTCATTAAAAAACCTTTGTGTCTTACCACAGGTGCCCTAGGCCAGTGGTGTGATAATCCTAGTTGTATAACAGCGTGCAAAATTAAAGGGCTTGTTTTGGGAATTTATCGCTGTAATTAAGGAGTTAGAAATAAAGACAAGGCATGGAATGAGTGACCTTTAAAACTGTCTGTATACAGCGTGTATATACCTTGTTACTCCCCTCGTTTTTCCTCCTAGTCTTCATTCTTAGTTTCATTGTACAATCTTAAATCATACGGCCAAATCACCTTTGCGTTTCTGCACCGAGACTAGGAAATCTTCTTCCTTTCGAAATCATACATAGTCCTTTTGTGGATTCTTAGAAGAGATCTTTTAAGAATTATTTATTTAAAACTGCGTATTCTCTTTAGATTTTATATTAGAGATGTACCTTTTTAAAATGTATTATCTGTAAAGCGCTCTGAACATTTCATTCATTCATTCATTCATTCGTTAGTTCTTTCGTTCGTTCGCTTATTCATTCATTTTAGCCTGAATTTCTATATTTATTACGTATTTATAGAGGCTAACTTGCCACTCGCTACGAAGAGGATGAGTGATTGAGTTATGTATTTATATTTAAAAACAACAATGTTACAATGCCTTATTATCGCACCAGTAGCTATGCTGTTTATTGTTACAGTGAAGCCCACCTATCTAGAACCCCGGCCATCTCGAGTCTCCCCTATATCGAACTGAAACCTGGTTTCCTTAACTAGTGATGTTGCTTACTTGCCGCTATTGGCTCCCATTATTTCGAACATTTCTGGCCGTTCCTCTAGCCGGGGTCTACTGTAGTTGAACAATCCCAATTCTAGCCTGCGTCGCAGACAGTCTACACTGCCGGTGTAGTCTAGTTTTTGACCGAGGTTTTGAATGACCATGTCCGGCTGCACCGCAGGCTATAACAATAGCCCAATTTCGATATATTAAAATTCAGTCTTAAACAAAAGGCATCATTTCGAGGCTTAGGGGAATAAACCCATTTAGTATAACTGCTCAGGTGATTATAGAGAAGCGCGCGCTCTGATTGGTCGAGGATTACGTCATATCTTGCTTTAATCACCCTGCGCAAGGTGATTATAATACTGAAGCACTAATTTTCAAAATGGCCACTGCGCAATTTTTGATGTTTCTGGAGAAAAGAGGAAAGAAAATGCATTTGTTCTGATAATCACCTGAGCAATTCTACTAAAACAATTATTCTCCTCATCCTCAGCGAATATTGTGGAATAATCCACAATATTCACTTCACCTTCGGCGAATAATTGTTAAGTAAATCCTTATGTTATTCCCGTAAGCCTCGTAGTGATGTCTGTTGTTTTAAGTTGAATTTTAATATATCGAAATTGGCTATTCGTACTCTCTTGGTATTATACACCTGATTGAAAAAACGTTGTCTGGTAAAAGTATAAACTATTAACGATGCGACACAATAGAATTCTGGAAAAAAGAACAGCACTGGAAAGCTTGTTACTCCGACCCGTTTATTGACATTCAAGGTATTTGCCAATCATAGAGAGATTTTAGAGTGCATCTATCAGTTTTATTTTTCCATGTAATTATGATGTGCACGGTGTCAAAGCAGGTTCTTCTGCTTCCCAGAAAACCATTGGGTCGCATAGTTCATGGTTTCTGGATGTTTTCTTTTTAACAATACTGATTCAAATATTAGCAGGCTAACTGCTACTTTCATTTTTCAAGCATTTGAAAGACGAAAGAAACATAATAATATTTAATTATACCATTCAATTATATTTGTATTTCCTTTTTCACTATTCTTAACTCCCATAGTTGTTTATTGTATTTCAATCGGTAACACCATGTATAGAAATGGTAATACTGAATAAACTTGTTGATGTTGTTGTTGTTGTTGTTTTTACCCGACGTTTATTCAATTAGGTGTATACTCATTGCGAACCTATGATATATTGTTTTCGTTTGGGGTCGGATGAATTCGGGCAACTTCGGCCTTCGTGTGATGCAAAAGAGGCGCGGCTCCTAAGTAAGACGAAACACGAAAACAAAATATAAAGGAAGCTCAAGTGGAGATGTTGTTTTGTCGCATTCATATACCGCTATTCATTTCATTTTGATAGACCTTGGAGCATCCTTGGGGCAGCATCTTAAGACAATGGAATTCACCAACCGATGACGATTTTTTTTGTGGTTTTAAGGGCTCTGATAGGGAGATGTGTCTTTGAAAAATGTCCGATCTTTTAGAAAGGGTCTAAACCTGACCATGAATCGCCAATCAAGTTCACAGCCTTCACAGAAACCACCGAGAATGAACGGAAACCAACCAGGTGGACCAAGCAATGCCGACTTGGCGAGTATCTTTGAGTGTCCTGTGTGTTTTGACTATGTTCTTCCTCCAATTCTTCAGTGCAGTAGCGGCCATTTAGTTTGCTCGAACTGCCGCCCCAAATTATCATGCTGCCCAACATGTCGTGGTCCTTTGGGCAGTATACGAAATCTGGCGATGGAAAAAGTTGCCAACACGGTTTCTTTTCCCTGCAAATATGCTTCAGCTGGATGTGAAGTGAACTTGCCACACACTGAAAAACCGGAACACGAAGAATCCTGTGAATTTCGGCCGTACTCTTGCCCCTGCCCCGGGGCTTCTTGTAAATGGCAGGGATCGTTGGATTCAGTTATGCCTCATCTTATGCACGCCCATAAATCTATCACAACTCTACAAGGAGAAGACATTGTTTTCTTGGCTACTGATATAAATCTTCCCGGAGCTGTGGACTGGGTAATGATGCAATCTTGCTTTGGACAGCATTTTATGCTTGTTCTGGAAAAACAAGAGAAGTACGAGGGACTCCAACAGTTTTATGCCATTGTTCAGTTAATTGGAACACGTAAACAAGCTGAAAACTTTGTATATCGACTGGAATTGAATGGAAACCGAAGGCGGCTAGCTTGGGAAGCTACCCCAAGGAGTATCCATGAAGGGATTGCCTCTGCCATTTTAAACAGTGATTGTCTTGTGTTTGATACCAATATTGCTCACTTGTTTGCTGATAATGGCAACCTAGGAATTAATGTTACTATTTCAATGGTCAGTTGAAAGGGTTTGTTGCTTTCTATCTCTTATGCATGTCTTATTATTGGGCGACATTGGTGGCACCTAAGTGCTGAAAAGTGTGCTTGAATTTTTATCTGTTCTATTAAAAGCAACAAATTATTTGATTTTTGATTTCCCAGGATGAATCTGACAGTCTGTATGTACTTGGTAATCATTATCAGTTTCCATCCTTGATGACTGAAATGTAAACATTTTTATGATACTATTGTTGGTCATAAGTTTGTCGTATACTGTAGTGGCATTTGCTAGATTAATTAGTGGTTTTCATCTTCCACAAAGCAGCTTACTTAACAATAAACTACTTTAGTAGACGAATTGCTGTAAGGTAAAAAATCAACCATGTCCCAAAGTTAAGTCATTTGAAAGATACTGCAAATGTTAACACAAATGCAAAAGATGAGGGCCTCCTTTATGCTAGAAGCAGAGAAAGGAAAAGGCCAAAGTAAGTTCATAGAAAGCTGCAGTCTGATCTGATATATACATGTACTGCTCGTGTTGACAGCAATTTTGCATTAAGTTACATTCCAACTCACAAAATTCTGGAAACAGTTTTGGCGAAGTTGCAGAAAAAGGCCAAAATGCTTTTACAATATGTTTCCAAAAGCCGCCTGTTACGGCCATCTGCACTAAGCTGTTGTCTCAATCTAATGTCATAATAAAATTTGACTCTACCAAGTTTATAAGTTTTTGGGTATAATTTGTGTCCCCCTTTTCTTTGCCAAAAAATGTTAAAAACCCTCACATGTTATACAAAATGAAATGGCTCCCGTACTGATCTCTAATGTTTTTCCTGAAACCTCCTCGTCTTATATTTAAAGAAAAGAAAATAAATTCTAGATGTGTTCTTATGATGGAATTTTGAAAGTTCAAAATGTTTTGCCTGGTGATGAATGAACCTCCTGACACTGTCTTGCATGTCTTGTAAATTTCCTAGTGTAGCTACTTAATTTTGCTTACATCTTCCTTGATTGTTAAAATAACATTTAAAGGAGATGTTTAATATACTAGTTGTAATAAAAAACATGTGCCTCTAATTAAAAGCTTCAAATATGTTTTGTCATTGCCCCTTTGGTGGCACTCCCCAGTGTTTGATTCTTTAGGCCATCCAAATGTAAAAAATAGTGAACTGGTCTGCGACCCACCGGTAGGGATTTTCAAAATGGCTGATAGTATTGCCAATATTAGCACAAAGTGCTTATGTGCTTTAGCACCTAGAAGGCAGTGTGGCTGAGTGGTTGGGGCGCTGGACTGAAATCCGGAGGTCCTGGGTTCAGGTCCCACTCTGACCGCTGGGTTCAACTCCTCCGCCACACTTGTAAATAGCCAACTGGTCAGCCTCCTGCCATTTGGGATTTTTTTGACAGTTTGAAGTATTTGTTTCTAAGGTTTAAATGCTTGGCCCCACTAGCACCTTGCTAAAATCACTTGCCAAGGTTAAATAAAGGACATTTATTTTATTTTATTTTTTTAATCCCTTGGCTTTTCTAAAAGAACTTGAAAAGTCCCAAGGGAATCAAAGCCCTGCTGTCATGCCCCCCCAACCCCCCTCCCCCCACCCTCACACAGGGTAAAAAAGGTAATAGCATCACTAATTTAGCTCACATGAGGAGTTTAACTTTGTTGTGAGTACATTTCATGTATGACACGTGGCTACCACAAAGCTAACAGTAGTTAGTCTGATGGATTTCAATTTTCAGATTTTCAGGTTTGCGTTGGCAAATAAACTGAATAAATACATCATAGCAAGTATATAGAGAAAGGCACAGTGATTTTGTTTTAGGGAGTCAACCTGTTCGCAAGCTTGTCCATGATTGGCTGATATGTGTGTAACAAACTAATGAAAAGTTTATTTCCTTGTTTTTGTTGAAGTTCAACCAGCCATCATTCATATCTTTAGGAAATCATATCATTGTCCACAAACATACTAACAAGCATGAGTTTTTGACAATTCATGTTAGTCATTAGATTTGGCTGGTATGATGACTATGGTTAATTTGTTATTCAAACTGGTGATCATGGAGGTCATTGCTGGGTCAGTGTTGGGGGTGGTTGTGGCAGGTACAGTAGTTGTAGGAGTTTGTGCAATCTGTAGGTCACATTGCACCCAGTGCTTTTTAGTTTTTTGTTTTGTTGTTGTTATTGTTTTCAAGTTTGTCAGGGCTCCAAGGCAGCTCCACCCTTAAAAAAAATTTGGCTCCATGGCAAAAATGTGGGGCTCCAGGTTCACAAGAGTACTCCCTTATATGGCTTATATGAGGATATGCTGCTGGTACAGGGTATGGTTTTGGGCCTCTCTGTCCTAAACAGGATAAATAATTTTTGTTTCTGTGAAACAAAAGAGTGTAGTTTTTTATTTGTCCTAAACATGGACCTAGAATGGAGGGTGTTATCCTACACAGGGTTAGTCTCCTCTGCAACCTTTTTTTGTGTCGTCATGCAATGCTCCTCTCCTAAAAACGGCTGGGTAGGAGACTAACAGAGGGTAAATATTTTACGGTTTTTTTTTTTTTGTCCTAAACAGGGTCAGGGTTTCAAACCCTGTGGTGGCTCCCCTTAACCAAAACACGGGTGAAGTACCCCCCCCCCCCCCAAAAGGGGGTACAGGGCTCCAAAATTCCCCTTTGTTACTGGAAAGAGAGTTTACAACAGTGATCAACATTTGATCATTTCATTTCTTCCAAATATGATTCTTTCTACTTGCTAGATTGTTGTTGGTGCTAGGCCAACAAGAGAAAAGGTAACTGAAATTCTCTTGGTGGTTTCTGGGCTCCACTCTAAACATTTTGAGCATCTTATGACGTCATTTTTATGGTCCATGAGAGTGGTGACCATGAAAAAATGGAGTCAATTTGTTAAAGTGGCCATAAATCGGGCTTTACCTCGGTGTAAGAACCTGTGAAACTCACGGATGACGTAAAACAAAGGAAACAAAAACATTTTAAACAATACCGTACAGCAAAACAAAAGCTAACAAACAAAGAAAATCTTGTCAGGTTCTTACACCGAGGTAAACCCATAAGCTCCGTGCAAGGGAGAATGTGACGTGAGTACGAAACACGAGTTGCGTGATCAGCCGTTGGTTGTCTGACGTACTGTCACGCAAGGCGATGTACCATTTTGAGAGAGAAGCCTGGGAATGATCACATCATAAAGGGCAGCATTTCAGTATTTTTCCTTTTTGTTTTAGATAGTTTTCTACCAAAATCGCTCAATTCTGTGCGATATTTTGGTGTCATTCTTGTCTTCTGAAGCTGATACCAATTACGGGTAAGTCAGAGAAAAAACGATCGTTCATTGTCGTCAAAACAGGCCACTATACACCCGTCAGTACCGTAATGGACATTGAAGCGTTTCGAGATAGCGTTGTTTTAGGTTTCTTTATCTTGTATGTTGTGTTTTTCATGTATGTCCCGTTATCCTACCCCATTCCAGGATGAAAACAATCTTTGGAAAACGTAAGGCTTGCATATGAATGAGAAAATAGCACTGATCTAAAATGACTCTGACTCATGCTGATATATGAGATTCTTGACCAGCACCATAAAACTAATCGCGCCCTTAATTAGGGACTGTGCGTAGCCTTAAATAAGCACCTGATAATATTATGGATACAACTGATAGTGTGGTTGCGGAAGAACAAGTCACATCTTAACTACACATCTTGCATGACTAATTACTTCATGTAGCAAAGTGTCTAAACAAAAAAGAATGCTTTTGAATATGTGCAGCTTCAACCTAACTCCTGATTTTGGCCTTGAACAATATTAATGATAAGTCTTGCCTAAGCACTGGTGTCTGTGGTTTCTTAACGTTTATTATACTTGTTGAATATTGTAACATCCATTTTTGGGAATATGTGACCTGACCAGAAAGACCACATGCTAGTCTAATTAAGTATCATAAAAAATGTCACAAAGCATAAAGTTTAGTGAGTGCACATTTCTTCACGTCTTGTGACAAATTACATCATGCACGAGGAATGTGCAAACTGACAAACATGCTGACAATGGGCGGTGTGATGACAAAGGAATGAGCCTGCTCATTCCAATAAATGTATAGCCAAAAGAACTGAGATAAACTCATACCTGTACCATCACGATCTTTGTTGTACCTGTGTCATGATGTAAACACCACTTTATGACGTGTTATTAGCAATTGATTGTTTACCATTTAAACCAAGGTTCATTTTAATTTACACTGAGATCAAGCTACTTAACCTTAGTTCATAGAGCATTTGTACTACTTTAAATAACCCAAGCTTTATCAGGCTTGTTTTGTGTCATCACTGGAGAAAGAGCTGAGATCACAGCACACCTGGGAAGAGAAATAGGTGCCTGATCATGGCATAATAAAAACGTTGTGCATATTGTACATGTACGTTGGTTAACTTAGCAATTTATTGTCTTGGGCTGCATTTAATTTTGAATAACAGGGCATATAGTATTACAATACCTTGAAAAGTATTCATTTGTAAAAATGCGGTCAAATTCTGCTTTTTGACCATCTGGAAATAAAGTAGCAGAATTTCATTTAAATTTGTTTTTCATTGTTTTTGTTTCAGTGAAGAATCCCAAAATCCTAATTTTTGACGTTTGTTTATGACACTTTTGCTTAGATCTGAATTTACGAGCATCATCATCTGATGGTCAGTGGCTCTGATTACATTGCAGGTTTGTTTCTTCTGGCTTTTGGCTAGCAACCGAAATGTAATCAGCATTTCATTGGAGAATAATTCTACCTTATCAATAGGATGCAGTCTGTTACCAAAAAGAAAGCGTAAGTATTACATTTCAGAGATAAAAAGTGTGGCGTTTACACAGGCAGAACTTGTTGCAGACGCTACAGGGAATTTTGGAGAAATTGAAAGTTTATTTAAACCTGTATCGTTGAGCCAAGATCTGCATACCGGTTACACTGGAGGCACAGGTTAAGTCAGCAGTAACACACAAGGGAATTTAGATGCTCATTGTGGCACAATTGCTTGCGAGCAATTTTCACTGAATTGCAAGTTAAGTTAATATTTCCCATTATCCAGAGATTTCAACCCTTTGAAAGAAAAAAGGGAGGTTTTGGGAGTGGCAAAGCCTCTACCATGAGCGCGGAAGGCGTAAGCCTCTAGGGGGGCAGGGCATGCCCCCCTGGAAAATTTAAAAAAGTATAGGCCTCTAAGATGCCATTTCCTGCATTTTGAATTCAGTTTTGAGACCACGAAGTCAACGCAATCCAGTGCATTAACGCTCCCAAAAACCATGGCCTTATGCCTTAAAGCTGCAAGAAACTCAAGATATCACAGAAAAATGGCAAAGGTTGTGCTTAAAAGACTAGTGATGCAGGAAAAACATCTTCCTTTGCCAGAGAAAAGTTACAAAAAACGGGAGAATATTGAGCAAAAATGGGAGGTTTCCGGCCAAAACAGGAGGGTTGGGATCTTGGAATATCTGACATGCCAGATATCATCATGTGTAATTGCTTCTTGTAGCAATCAAAATTGCAGTTGCAGTAGTGGTATCACTGGCTTTATGTGACCACACAGCAGTCATTAGAATTGCTACAAAATGTTATTTGACATGTCAAATCAAAAGCTGATCTAACTACAAACTTATATCAGAGTACTTGATATTTGATTAAAATTTTATAGAAAAAAAAAACAGTTGGGGATCCAGAACTTTGTGTGAGGGAGAGCAGGGGAAAGGCAAGTTAAACATAAAAGTAGGTTTGCTGGGCCTCCCCTAGGTCTGTAACTGATAGATGCCACATGCCCTGACCTGAGAAACAGGTGTCCTGAACTGGAGCTTTGGTGATCATGACGTAATGTTGTGGCTCTGAGTATACAGGATCCTTTTCAGAACCACAGTGTATGCTGGATAGATTTAGTACAGAGGTTTTCTGGTTATTGTTGTTTATTTTTTTGGGTCAAATCCTGTTCAACACTGGTGCACACTCTTGTGTAGATTCCTTAGACAAGAATCTGATAACTCCACATTGTTTCTTTTTACCCAGTTACATTTAAATGAATTTTGATGACAAAATGCTAAGGGCTTAAATCCCTCCCATTTAGGGGGTGTAGAAATACTCCAAGTTGCATCATGCAACCAGGGTTTTCAATAAGGGCCGGCAGCCGGCAAAACTCACCGGCTATTCTACATTAACTCACCGCCTATTTGATTCAGAAATTACCTCATAATTTACCACTTACATGAGAAACATTCGCCACAAAAAACGAGCCCTGGATCGGCCAAGATTTATTCATGAAAAACGGAAGAATCTTGCCTGAATTCAGAATAATTTCAGGGGTGATTTGTGTTTCCCGTTCTGTTCAAATACCCTAATTCTTGCTCTAGAATGCAAGGAAATGCATTCTAAGAGGGCTAAATTTTCGAAATTTTCTGGGGGAGAATACCCCCGGACCCCCCTAGAATCTTGCACCCTCAGCACGAGTATTTCATTCTCCGCCTACTTCTAAAATTTTGCCACCTACTCAGATTCTTATTGAAAACCCTGTGCAACAGAAACAGGAGTTACGCCAACCCCTGCGGGCCACTTGGGGCCCTTGCATAAATTTATTCCTTCTTGTTATTACAATTGACTGAATGGAGGTCTTCTTGTCAAAACACTGAGATTGAATTGACTGGGAACAAAATTCTTGTTTACAGATGACAATAATTTTGAGTATATTATTTTCCTCTTTAACAGGGATCTAAAAATTGTCATTCTTGGTGATGCTAGTGTGGGAAAAACATCATTGATTCATAGATATCTACAGGGAGTGTTCACTGAAGATCATGTTAGTGTAAGTTTTAGTTGACTGACTTTCTTTGATAACTCTTACTAGTAATTATTTGTGGGCCAATAAATTTGACTTGTTTCATTTCAGTGAAACAAGCCTCTATTAAACGGTCACCCCCTATTAAATGGTCAGTCCACATACAAATTCCTGAAAATTGCTCCCCTTAAAATAATGTGACCTTCACTGAGGAGTCATCTCTATGACGTGGTCACCATCAATGGTTGGAAAGTTCCAGCAAGTGTATTGCATTTTACCTGTAGTACTGTTCTGATCACTACCAAGATTTTTTACTGGTGATACCTTCTTTTCAACAGACTATTGGAGCTTCTTTTTTTCTAAAACAGTGGGGACCATACAATGTCGCTATTTGGGTAAGGTTGATAACAGTGTTAAACAGGCCCGGCCAGGGGAGGGGGGTAGTGGAATACCAATATACCTCATTTCTTCCCCCTGGGATACCAATATACCTTAAAAATGCAAAAACGTTGATAACAAATACCTAAAATTATTGAAATACAGAATACCCTATACCTGAAAATTTTGGCACAAAATACCGAATACCTTGGCAAAAAACGTCCTAGATACCGTATACCCAAAACCCCTGGCCGGGCCTGGTTAAAGGAGTATTCTGACAAGGACATCTTTATTGGCTTAAATTCCAGCTAGAAACAATCCGGTATTAACCTCTTTCAGTGCCGCCAAATTACCATTATTTTGATAATACAATTAAAATGATTATTTTCTGGAGTCCTTCAACTTTTGATTTGTGATGACCATCCATATGAATGGTCAGACTGTGCAATACAGAATGCAACTATGATGTAAAACCACTGGTGGCAAAGCCATTGCAAATTTGTATGTGTCTCTGGAGTCAGTGGTAGTAATTAATGGAACTATGTCATGGCATTTTCATTCATTTTTCTGATCTGACAAAATTATTTTCTCAGTGTAGGAAACCTCCAAATGACAAACTTGAAAAACGTGCCAATTTTTTCAAGATGCGTTATCCGTGACATAGCTCCTTTAAGGTCCTTTAATGTGGTAGCTGCTCCCGCCTAACTGCCACTTCATGGCTACGTGCATGCCTCCTGGTTTAAGCCAAACAACAATAGGAGGTGTGTTCTATGTGTATCTTGTGATAGAGGTCTGTATGAAATTGTTGTGTTAGCTGGTCATGTGCAAGATATGGTGTTTCAAACACAGGTTCAACTTCTTATACCAGTGGTCCCACTGCTTGATGCCTAGTTCCACCCCTTTGATATCCGGTCTCACCCTTTTAATACCAGCCCCCACCCCTTTATCACCTGGGGCCCATTTCTGGAAAGTCCCGATAACTTTTCAGGCCCGGAAAGCATTAAAGCATGTTAAAGATTCAAATTTTGTTGGTTTTTAAAGCTAAGCAGTAAAATTGTAAGTTGATGAAACAAGTCGAGCTGGTTTTCAGGCTAAAAGCTACACCACCATTCTATAGACTTTGATTTTTAAATGTAGCTTTGGGCCTACCGGGACTTTTGAGAAATGGACCCTGGTTACCCGGTTCCACTCCCTTCATCCCCAGTCCCACTCCTTTGATGCATGAACCCACATACAGTGTAGCTGGTTTCGATTCGTTCCCAGCAATCCTCCTCTTTTTAGGCACAAACCCAGTCTTTCTGAATCAACTTGTGGAGATATAACTGATCAGAATTCACAGTGTTGTGTTGGTTCCCTTGTCAGGACACTGCAGGTGAAGAGAGATTCTCAGGTTTGTCATCATTCTACTGTCGAGGGGCCTCGGCAGCCATCATAGCGTATGACATCACACAAGGAAGGTCTCTTCAAGCCCTCAAGGAGCGCCAATTGCAACTGCTGGAGGGAGCAGAGCCGAACTGTCTTGTAGTTGTCGTAGGGACCAAAGCGGACCTTGTAACAAAAGACACACGAGAAATTCCGTTCGCTGTGGGTGAAAAATTAGCTCTGGAACAGAACGAAAAGAAAGGAAGGCCAACGAACAGTTTTAAGGTCAATCCGTTCTTTGAAACAAGTGCAAAGACGGGTAAAAACGTGGAGAAAGTTTTTGATTTTATTTTGAACACTTGCCTTCCACTGAATGATGAGGAGACTGCAATGAAATCAATCCGAAAATCTTCGGGTCTTGATCTTGAACGGAGGTCATCCAAACCAGAAAACCAAGACTCAAAAAAGTGCTGCTGACTATAATAGTATGTAGTAAGATTTTTAATAATTTGAAATCCCCTTCCCACAAATTACGCGAGATCGCACTTCTCAGTGGCCTGCGAATACAGCCGCCTCTCTTCGCTCCCGGGTGTTGTCGTAATAATTTAGAAGCATGTAGGTCCTATAGCTCCCAGATAGTAAAAAAACTTAGGTCATTGTAATTTTCCTGAATTTTATCAAATGTTTACCAAAAAGAGAGGGATGCCAATAATACTCGGGCGCGATGCAGATGTCGTATCTTTCGCATGCACTATATGCCGTAGCAAGCGACTCTACAGTTGCTTTGTTGTCGTATTCCCGTATTGTACGGAAAATGCTGCTGTACCCCAGATTTTCCCTCGTGCCCATGTGCCCGCGGGGAAAAAGAGCACCTGATCGCAGGTTAATGATAGCTTTGCCCGTCTTACAATTACTCAAATAAGAGCAATCTTTGAATAAGAAACACCCTCTCAATAAATTGCTCCCCATTTTGAGGTCGTCATCCTCATTCTTCCTTTACTTACCTAGTGTTGCATATAGGATACAAACCGAATTTCTCCACCTTGTTCCGCTTTTGGCTTGTTAAGTGAACGTCTGGTGTACCTCTCCAGGCTGAGACAGTTAGCCCTCTTGTTACACGTCCTTGTCCCACGGTAAAAAAGGTAAAATTTAGCTGGAAAAATCGCCTTCCTTGATTAATCGCCCCCTTCTAACCCCCCCCCCCCCCCCCGCCCCCCCGATGGTTATTCGAGGAAATACAGTAAAAACCCGCGTATGAGAACCTAGATTTTTCCAACTTAGCCTAAATAGGTTCTTATAGAAATGGTGTTTAGTGGGATTTTAGGCTACGTAGGTTCTTAAATAGGTTCTTAATTTGATATGGGCACTAGTGATCAGCACAGATAACTACAGGGCATATGTGGTATGGAATATATTGCTGTATTAAATAATTATCTAGAATACAGTTTAGATGATAACCATACAGTAAATTTATCTTTCCAAAGTACTAGCATGCATGTCTTTCATGCTGCAGTGTCCATAAAATGCTGTGTTACATTTTGTGATGCCTTCATTTTTGTAAAATAAGAACCTATTGAGAATTTTAGGCTAAATAGGTTCTAACGAAAAGGGGGTTTAAAATGAAAATTTTAGCCTAACAGGTTCTTAAATGTTAGGTCCTTATAAGCCGGTTTTTACTGTACCGTAAATGCATGGTAAACCCTGCCAATTTTGATTAGAGCGAAATACAATACAATTTGCTATAAGCGACACTTGGTCTCCTGACTGCATAAAAACTCCTTTGTCACAGTCCCCATGTTTATCATGTAAGGGAGTGCTGTTGGCTGGCTACAAGGTGCCTGTTTAGTCTTTCTTATAATATTAGTAAGAAGTTTAGTACCTTACATATTGTATATGTTCAGTTTGAGTGTTTTATAGAAATATATCCAAACGCTAAAAAGGAGAACTTTGTTACGGTAGGATTGAGGTAGGAATCTAAATAAACACTGAGATGCGTTCAAAACTCATCAAATAATTCTTTATCACCCATCAAATCAACGACAATACGTCACGATTGCGTGCACTTTATCCTGGATAAACACCCTTACCGTATTTACTGGATTAAGCGCCACATGTGAGAGCAAAAATATTAAAGAGCGCCGCCCTCGAATAAGCGCCGCATTCATTCACAACAATGCGGCGCCTTATCGAAGCATTATCAGACTGAATCAGTGTTAGAGGAGCCAAACTAATAAACAAGTACGGTACAAGTCAATCTAAACCAGCCTCCGAAATTTATTTTCCTGTATTTTCATGTTTTTCAGTTGGAAGTAAATTATTAGAGTTTGCCACTAAGAAGAGCCATTTTATTTTTGATGGCCAATACTACGACCAGATTGATGGTGTAGTCATGGGTTCGCCTTTCGCCTTTACGCCCAGTTTTGGCTAACATTTTCATGTGCCACTTTGACGAAAAATGGGTAATGAACGGTAGAGTCTGTCCTGGTCTTTGGTATAGATACGTTGATGACACGTTCACCATGTTTGATAGTAAAGACGCTGCTAATGAGTTTAGACGGTATTTGAACAGTCGACACAACAGCATCAAATTCACTATTGAATTTGAACAGGACAATGAGATTCCGTTTTTAGACATCCTTGTCAAACGCTGCACTGACAAAACGTTTGTGACCTCCATTTACCGTAAGAAGACATTCACAGGCCTCTACACTAAATGGGATTCATTCACACCTCGCAAGTACAAAATTAATCTCATCCGCACGCTCACCTATCACTGCTTCCGAATCTGCTCCTCGGCTTCATTGTTGCAGTCCGCTCTGAATGATCTTAAGAAACTTTTGCTACAAAATGGTTACCCTCAAGGTGTCATCACGTACAACATTAACGATGTGTTGAACAGAAATAAAAACAAGCCTAACGACCCGGTTGTGACAGTTCCCAAGAAAGATATCATTATCATGTCACCTTACTTAGGTCTTCACAGCAATCAAGTCGCTAAACGTTTGAAATCCTGTGTATACAAATTCTAGATTATTTTTCAGAACACACGCCGCATCAAATCCTACTTTCCTTACAAGGATCGCTTGAACCGCTCGCAAATGTCTAGAATTATCGACAAAGCTGGTTACTGGGATTGCGATGAATTCTATATAGGCAAGACAAAACGTAGTGCTTCATGACAGAAAAACTGAACATTTCAAGGCCCTCTCCAAATGTGACCACACATCAGCTGTAGCTGATCATATCACGCGAAAACCACTGGTCACAACATTAAATGGGATCATTTTGACATTTTAGCGTCCGGCAAAACGGACTTTCATTGTAAAATGAAGGAGACTTTGCTGATTCAAGAATTACAACCATCTTTGAATGTTAACGTTAGCAGTGAGTAGCTGTAGCTAAAAAAGCAACAGGACAGACAGTCCGAAGTATTAAATTACTGTTAAGAGCGTTTTTCTTAATCTCGGTTCCAGCCCCTTATTGTAAACTTAACTATATAAACAGTTTTCAAACACTGTAACGGTTACTTTTGAAAATGTATGTTGACTAGCATACGAAACACGAAACGTCAAGTTTATCAAAATGCGTTTCTTCACTATGTTTATCACCGCTGTTTGTGTTTTATTCTTAATCATGGGTATATTTCATTATTTTTCTTTGTTAACATTTGTTTGTTATCGTTTACAAATATTGTGTTTTTTTAAAGAGCGCCGCCTTCAAATAAGCGCCGCTCCCGAATAAGCGCCGCATCTGAAACACTAAAAATTTAAAGAGCGCCGCGGCGCTTCTTCTAGTAAATACGGTATTGGTACAATCATGTATTTAAATCGGCTAATGAATTGGGAACTTTCTGAAGTAATTCTTTATAATAAGCGTCCTGTATTCCTGAACAAATGTCAATAAAAACTCTTTTTCAGTGGTAATCCAAGTGCCCTTTGGGTAGGTGAAGTAATCCATAAGGAGAAACTTTCTTTAAAGACTTAGAAAAACCACAAATCAAAGTCTTCTCGATACTTCTTGTCTATTACACTTTTAACATTTGCAAGTGATGATTGAAGCCTCAAATGAATTCACCGTTAGCCTCCAAAAATACAACAGAAGGTAAAATTTACCAAAAAGTCCATTGTTAAAAATAAAGCACAATGAATTAAGCTACCTTTAGGAACTTTTTCTCTGGGACAAGTTAAAGAGTAGTATAGAAAACGAAGCTTTGGGATTCGAATGCTATGCCACCAACAGGAAAGCTAGACAAGCATCCGGCCCGTTCCTACTGCTTTTCCCTTCTAAAGTTGGAGGGGCGGAAAACGACTAGTGAGCAAATTCACCTCCCCCCCCCCCTGCCCCGTGTAGTATATACCCAAAACCCAAAACCTGGCTAATCGACCCCCGACAGCTAGGACGACTAGTTTCACTGATTGTATTTTCACATGAAAAAAAGTTCCAGTAGATTGATGCTCAACCAGCTGAGCATCAAACCCCTCCCGGGGGTACTTCCTCTACAGTGGGCTACACGGGAAGGCTCCGCCCGAAAGGGGTGCCTTTTTGAAGCTCGTAACGTACTAAAGGGTAGGGAAAATTGCCACTTTAGTAGATGGAAGGGTCACAAAATCGGCTGCAGAGTGGAAAAAATGGTGGCTAAAGCGAAATATATCAAAGGGTGCCAAGTTTTGGCAGAACTGTTAACGCGAAACACATAAAAGCTTGCACCCTTTTAGAAACTGAACCAGAATGACTGAAAGCCCGTAAAAAACATAGCCTGATTCTCAGACGGTCCGAGGTCGCTCGCCCAGAGAGAAGGGGGAGTTTCGGTGAGCGACCTCGGACCGTCTGAACAGCAGGCTACAAAAACATGGCGATTATAGGAAATTCTATTGTTTTGTCTTACCTTGAGGTACAAGAAAGGGGTGCAATTTTGCTCTAGGCATATGAAAAGGGTACCATTTTGGTAGAATTAGTATATTTACCCATTGAAAAGGGTAAGGTTTTGAACCTCCGCGCGGAACCACCCAGAATTAAACTTTATTGAGTACCCCCCCCCCCCCCCACAGGTTCCAAGGTTTGAAAGGAGAGATGAAACATGACACTTTTTCCGGTTTGTCATCCTTCGTGTTTTCTTTTTTTTTTTTTGTATTTGTTTGGTATGTTTCCAAGTGCACTTTCTAATGTCGAATTGTAACGTATTTAGAGTTTGACGCTGTACTGTTATCCCTGTCACGCTTATGTTATTATTAGCTTCTTTAAATATAAATTTCAAATCGTAACGGTTTTAGTTTTTACACCAGTTTTTTAACGTTGTAATATAAGCTGTTATATGTTGTTATTCTAGTATCATATTGTATACCCTTATAAGGTTTAAATTGTACCGTTTTTGCCCTTAGAGTCATTCTCTGTAAGACCCTGAAGAAGAAAGGTTGTGACTTTTGAAATATTGGTATACAGTTTCCCTACCGTTGAATCAGCATTGCTTTTCTATCCGTATTTGCTTTATTATACCGTAATCGTTCAGTAAACTAAATACAAGTCAATGGGCTTATATTCAGGGGGGTCTGTTATCGGAGGGCTTGTGGCGATCGAAATTTGGGGGGCTTATATTCGGGAGGGCTTATTTTCGGGTGTGTGTGTTTGTGTGTGTGTGTGGGGGGGGGGGGGGGGGCTAATTTGATGGAATTTTACGGCAGTTTGCGAAGCGCAATACCTGGTTAGCCTGTGGTTTGCGTTGATGAGGTGAGAGTCGTGAAAGACTGATTTCTGAGAGACTGGGTTGAGTGCCGCGTTGCTAAGAAACTGGCGCCGTCATAACAGGGCGCCATATTGAAAATTTGATAGAGAGAGCTACAGGATCGCTTCGTTTTACCGGCCAAAATCTGCGTTTCGACCATGCCAACTGCCGTTTTAACGGAAGAACAACCGAAAAAAGAAGACGACAGATATCCCAGGTAACGTACATGACAAATTAAGCCACATTCGAGAGCTATAACGCGTCTAACACACACTCAGTTGATGTTCACTAACTTCTTAAAACGTTTCAAAATAAGCTTTCGGTTAACAGTTTGTTTCCGCTCACATTGCAGAATAACAAAGAAGCTTCTATTTCAACTCTGCAAAGATCATAAATTGTACAGGACACCATATCTAAATGATGTTCTCTACCTACACTACAAAGGTAAGTGAAGTAACAAAAAAATAATTAATTATTGGGGCCATGTTTGGCGGGGGCTGTCTGGATTTAAAAGCTTTTATAGCTTAAATCATTCTCAGTCAGATTTTGTCTAGTGACATGTACAGTATAACGAACGTTAGGCATATAGGATGGACGTCGACCTCATGAACGCTGTTGTCCTAGTCCGCTTCTTTTCTAGTAGTTCTTAGAAACAGAAAAGAAGCTAAGCTTATTTCATGCTTGCTAGAGGCAAAGGACGGTGTCATATCATTCCTCTGAAGTGTGCTCACTTCGCTGTAAAAATGTTTCCTGTAGTGCTTTGTTTCCCGTAGTGTGCCTTGGTGTGGTATAAAAATAATATGCTTTGTTTCCTTTTATGTGCTACCAAATTATGCTAAAGACAAAAAAAAGTACATGCATGTACATGTGTGCTTTGTTTCCTGTTTAAGGTGTCTGAACACAGTTTGCGCGCACTCTGCGATTTGTACTGCTGACGTAAATAAGCGCGCACACAAGGCTTTGAGAAAAACAAACATGACGCCTGTACAGCGATCATTTCATTTTGTTTAGTGAAGTTTGTGCAAGGGATTTTTCCATCTTAACAATCAAACAGTTTGTTATGTGTCAAAAACGTTTGTTTTGCAATGCATTAAAGGTAATACTATTGGAAAATACCCTGCCTTTCTGGGATTGTTTGTATGAATCGAGAAAGATCGAGAATCCTGTCAAATGCAGCGCATGCGCAGTTAACCAGAAAATTGTGACTGCACGATTTAGTGGAATTGCACTGATTTCTATGGAACCGCTCGTTAAAATTTCATGAAATTTGGTAGAGTAATAGTTCAGAACACGCTTAACTCGTCTACAAACAAAAGTTGAGATCTGACAGAGGACATGTTCAGAAAACGTTAAAATGCAAAACACAAAATAACAGAAGATCTCTCTGTCAAAATTTCATGAGACCAGTACTTGTCAATAGGCCAATATCTTTCAGAGTTTTCTAGAGACAAATGATGGAAAAAATCTAACGACTGGATTTTCTACAAATAAATCAAACCCGTTATTTAATGCTGGTTTACTACCAGCTGTGTTGCCATGGTAACGGTACCTAGTCCAATGAAACACACCAAAATACAATCTTTTTAGTTGAACTTGCACCTTGCCAATTTTGGCTGCCCAAATGCCAGTGGTTTGAAAATAACGATGAATAAGGCATAGGTACAAGAAAACTGTGTTCGCCACCTTAAATGGTAGAGTTCCTTTGTCAAAGGCACTGTCATGTGATAGGTTGCCTGAGGAAATTTGATGTTCACAACAAATATTAGCCCAAGAACATGGTTCGAGGGCTAATGTATGAAGTTTGAACATGAAATTTCCAAGGGAACATGTCACTCAAAGGGCCTGAGACAGAAAGACTCTATTGTTTTTGCTGTACAATACTAAATTTTGAGCAAAAATTGCCCCTCTGAGGAGAGACACTGTTGTGTTATGTGATCGATTTCAACCATTGGGAGCTCGCCAAAATTTAGCGCTGTGCTATAAAATGCCATGCTTTTATTACTAGATTAGCCATAATTACTGATTGAGTTGTATTTTTGAGCAGGTTTTGCTAAAATAGAAAACCTTGAAGAATATACGGGACTTAAGTGTCTGTGGCTGGAATGCAATGGAATTCACAAAATTGAAAATCTGGATAACCAGAAAGAATTACGATGCTTGTAAGTATGTTAATGTGAAACAGCTATGCCAATCCTGTGTCATGTGGTTTATGTGTACCCTTTTTGAATAGGTACCACAACGAACATTAAAGAATCAACTCAAGTATAACATCTCAAAGGCAAATTAAGCACAAGCACGCACAGTATTGCACTGAGTTTTCGGACTTGTACCCCAAACTGCAGGGCTGTAGAGTGGTCTATCAAGAATGATGAATATGACCTCACTCACCACAAGTCTCCTAGTGGTTAGGGTACCCGACTGGTGTACACGAAGTGAAGGTTACTATTCCAGTCAGGGACTCACATTTTTTCTTTGTCCCATGCTTCTGACAACTGAATACTTCCATCTTTCTTATTTTTTTCCAAGCATAAAAATACCATCTTTCTTTCTTTATTAGCACTCACAGTGCTTTTGACATCGCTGACATTAACAGTATGCCGGAGAGTCATGACAATGAACCTACTAGTAGGAGTAAATTAATGTGACCTCACTCACCACAAGTCTCCCAGTAGCTGAGTGGTTAGAGCACCTGGCTGGTGTACAGGAGGTCATGGATTTGACTCCCATTGGGGGCTCACAATGTAAATTCTTTGTCCCATACTCTTGACAACTGAATTTTCCATCTCTCTTAAGAGTGATGAATGTTCACTTGGTAAAGTCATACACATACAAAAAGATGAGTATCTTCACAGTACAGCTGTACTCTCCTTCTTTCTTATATTTCCAAAGAAAAGAAATAATTTGAAAGATTGAATATCTTGATTTACCAATTCAGGTATCTACAGCAGAACTTACTGACAAAACTGGAAAATGTAGAGCATTTGGAACACCTGGACACACTCAATGTCAGCAATAATACCATTTCCAAGATTGAAAACATCAGTAAGTTATTTAACGTTTTATTGTATAATTGCTCTAAATTATAACAAAGTACTTGTTAATCATAAGTTGGGTAAACAATTGTGCGGTTACTGACAAATTTGAATTTACGGTTGACATGGTGACCAATCAGGTTTGGTACCCAAGTTATTACTGTTATTGTAAAGTGTAATTCTTTGAATTCATGCTCTGCATGTTTCAGTTACTACAGTATTTGATATTTGTCTTTTTCTCTATAGGTGCAATACCTAAACTGAGCACACTACAGATATCACACAACTGGTTGTCAACTGCAGATGACATTAGACACTTGTCAGAATGCCACTATCTCAGGTCGGTTTAAAAAACATAGCAACTTAAAACATAACGTCTGGAAGCAGTTGTCAATTAATTAAAAGCACGTGAGGCAACAGTGTTTTCATTGCTTAAGCTGGTGCCATCCTTAATAATCAACATAATTTTGTAGAGAAACCCCTTCAGTCCCCCCATAGGTATATTATTGGAGGATACTGGTAAATACACTGTAATCGAGGTTGAAAGATAATGTTAGGAAATAAGTTGGTTTGAAGAGTGAAGCTTCAAGGACTGTCAACTGTGAAAATTTGAGGACAGTCAGAATCTTTTGTCCAAGGGCATTGTCATTCATTTAATTACAAGAGACCTAAAAAGGGGTTTATATATTTCAGTAATATAACGTCCCTCTGATTAGTCTCAGTCTATAATACAGTAAAGAGAAAGCAGCCAGTAATGGTCGTTGCATGATTGCAGCTAAACAAATGCAAGTTGATTTTAAGTTTACTTGATTTTATTATGTTGTTTTTAGATTTAAAAAATTGTAAAAGAGCTGATAATAATTATGACTTCCTAATTCTTGTTTTGTTCTCATCAAAAAAGTCACTGAGACTATGGATATCATTCATCAGACAGGGTGTATTTTCAGATTCCCACCTATTCCAAATGGTACCACATGATGTGTTTCAAAATTAATCAGGGGGCTGAACTTGAACAGTTATCCACTTTCCTACACTGTTTGTCTATACTGAGCATGTGTACTAGGACCACTTCTTATTAATTTTAATTTGTGATTCATGCAGTGTTTTAGATGTCTCACATAACAGAATAGATGATCCAGAAGTTCTAGAAGTCTTTGCATCCATGGAAAACCTTGTAAGGCATTTTGTATTGACAATTTAGTTTTTTAATTTTTAATACTGTGCTAGGAGAGAGATCTAATTGATCACACTCACAACAAATGTTGTGACCCTACACCTGAAATATTCATGATATTAAAACCAGTTTTATTATACCATACCAGTGGATAGTGTTCTTTGTGCACTCTGATTGGCTACTCAAACTTGGACAGTATAATGCTATTCACCTTCCAGCATTGCTCTGGGTTTCGTGCACAAGTTTTTCCTCATATCTCGGAAAAATTGGAACTCTTTGGTGCTGGCTATCCACTGGTTTGGTATGTACTAAAACAATTACTCACCTCCACTTCAATGAATTATTGTGGTCAACACTTGATAACATTTATGAAACAATAAGGGTTTAAAGACTCGGTATACATGTATGACACACATGCTGCTGCTATACAGCTGTACATGCTGCAGTGATTTGGTGAAAACCATTTTTCATATCGTTTTCCTTGTATATGGATTAAAAGCTATCAAAAGCGACCACAGTTGTCCACTCTTGCTATCATAATTGTGTATGTTGTAGGTTAAAATGAATTTCAGGTCAAAATGATTTCAAACTAGTTTGATTTGTATTTCCTTTGTTTTATAGTCATTATCATCAAACTGAAACAAAGGAAAATACAAATCAAACTAATTTGAAATCACTTTGGCCTGAAATTCATTTTAAACTACAACATGTACATGTACCTGCCATCCTGCTAGTCTTCTCTCTGCTTCCATCGTGATGGTCCTTTTCCATGTTGTTTCAGCTATAATTTGCTTTCTTTGTTTTGGGCCTCCATCCTATTACATGTATACATTAACTGTATGTTACTCATGTTTCTCCATTTGTTCTTAAATCAGCGTGTTCTCAACATGATCGGTAATCCTGTTATCAAGAAAATCAAGAATTACAGGAAAAATTTCATCATAAAAATAGTGAGTGAAGTTTGAGTTCAGTTCATGTTAATGTACTTCCTTTACATGTAATTATTCTTTAATGCATGATATTCCGGGAACTTGAAAGGATTTGTAAAGGCCAAGTTTACATACATGTACACTGTAATATAAATATCACTCCCCAGATACATGTAATCTCAATGTGCGAGGTTAACTGCTGCCCCATGGATATTTACAGACTGTGTATGGTTGGATCACGTTGGTGAAAAACTGAGGGCTTACAGCAATGAGGATACAAAGGTCTTGGGCACATAAAGTCACCTATTGTGTCACTGGCTTAAATCAGGCCTCTGTTATAACTGATGTCTTGAACTACACACAACAATCTTATGGCTGCTGTCAATCTTTCTGTTCCATCTAGAGAGGTCTCCAGTATCTTGATGACCGACCAGTCTTTCCAAGGGAGAGAGCCTGTGCAGAAGCATGGTGAGTGTGATCAATATCTGATTTCTCCATACATATGACAAAACCTGTTATTGTTTATAAACTCTCAGTCTTTCTAATCTTATAAAATCACCTTTTTTGGAATATTTGCAAGCAAATGGTGCTTGCCTGTTTTATAATAGACCCCAATACATTTTAAACTGGATTTTTTTCTGTCTCCTTTGAGTTAAAAAGAATGAAATATCGCCCATGTAATTAAGTTCTGGTGCACTTACAACCCAGCTTATGCTGAGATTAATGATTTTTTTAATATTATGTTTTCTGTAATTGAAAGGGAGAAAGGAGGAGTGGAAGCTGAAAGGGAAGAAAGGGAACGCTGGATCACAAGGGAACAACAAAAAATCATGGAAAGTGTTAATGGTAAGGTTGTCTGAAACTTTGTGATCTTTTATCCTGCTAAACAATCGCTTTTGGAGAAAGGCAAATTTCAAATAACTTAATTACTGATTGAACTGCCAATAATGAGGCTTAAAATTGCATGCAGAAAACAAGGGTGTAAACCTGTAACTGTTTATGTTAAGCTTTTTGTGTCCATTCTTTCCATAGCTTTGTCAAAACTGAGAGAAAACAGAAAAGGACAAGAAAATGTAAGCACGTTAGTCTGTTAATTGTTGCCTGGTAGCCTGTTGCAGGCATTGAGATAGTGGTGCATGAACAAAAAATATTGAGAGTGGAGAAAGAGAGTAGCTCATGCCCACTAAAGCAATGCTTTTAAAATAATGATGGTACTCGCTCAAAAGTAGAGGAAGAGAACATCTGGTACCTGATATTGCCCAGGGGAGTTTTAGGCTAACAGAAGTTATAAATTCATTTATTGCCACAAACTTGAGTTCTTTACCCATTTTTTCTTTAATTTTTTTTTTTTAGTTTTCATAATATCAGCTGTGGCAAAAGTCCTCTGACTTATTTAATTTAATGTTGCTAACAGCTACCAATGCATGTTTTCGAAGAGAAAAAACTATGATTGCACGTTGAATAAAAAGAAATAAAAATAAAAATTATGTATGCAGTTTGAAAAGAAAGAGTGGTGAGCTGGGTTGCAATGGACTGGGAAGCCTGGTGAGAGAAAACTGGCACATTGATCCACAGGCCTACCATCCTCTGTTTGTGTGGTGCATTTATAATTAGTGTATTGATTTATCAAACTACCAAAACTAAAGCCGAAAATAAGGCCATTTAAAGGTGATGGAAATAAACTAAAAACTCACAAAATTGCTACCATGATGTTTTGCTTTGTGTTTCTCTGTTTATTTTGGCAATTTAAGGCTTGAGAAGCGATGTTTTTAAAACAACAGTGGGACTCGCTCAAGAGTAGAGAAAGAGAACAACCAGGCTGCGATTCCGTCGTTTTTCTCCTTTCCCCAGTCTCACTTACCTATTTCACGCTCGCTCTAGACCTTTCACGCGAAGACCGCACGTTTCCACGGACCATTCCAACACAAAAAATGCGACTGTTTTGCAGTCTTGAGAACAACTTGTTCTCTTTCTCTACTTTGATGGGTGATGAGATGGGATGGGAAGGTCCTTTAAAATTTTCCCACAGGAGAAAAAGAAATGATTCAATTGGTCATTGTTACGTGACAAAGTCTTTTTTTGAAATCACATTGCAGAATGCTTCAGCTTCAGAGAAAGAGCAAGAGATGGAATCCCCAGATATCAGTGAAGATCTGAGTGGCAAAAGTGACGATGAAGGCAGTGACGACACAGAAGAACCAGACATACTGGCTGATGAAAAACAGGAGGCTGGGATCAAGTCGTGTGATAAACTTAGCCACGAGAGAGGAGTTGATGAATTGAAGTCCAAGCATTCACCACCAGTGCCACCCGAGCACAATGTCGAGGAAATGGCGACTATTACCATGGGGGGCTCATCAGTTCAGAACCATGCTGTCCAAGGCATCTTCAGTGGATCCCAAACTACTGAAAGAAAAAGGACTGGTCCTTTGATAACAGAAATTGTCATGGAAGGAGGTACAGTGCAACTCAATACCAGCGCTGCAAAAAATGATTTTTTTCTCTTTAATCCTTCATGTCCCGGCAGCAAACACTCTCTTGCAAAAACTAATAAGTACAAACCGGAAAATTATGTGCAGTGTACTTTACAAAGGTTACTGAGGAGTGTATTTTGTTTATCAACTCCACATAACAAAGGGAAGTTGTGGGTTTCAAAAAAGTGAAAAGAAATCAGGCCCCAGTTGTTCAAAAGGTGGATAGCGCTATCCAACGGATAAACCACTATCCAGTGGATAAGTGTTAGGGAAACCACTATTTGGTATCCACTGGATAGTTATTTATCCGGTGGATAGCGCTATCCAACTTTTGAACAACTGGGGCCAGGACTATAGATCATTTTGTAGCTCTGGCTGCACATAATAATGAGGCAAATTTTCAGACTTTCAGACCAAAATTGTTAAAAATTCATCCCCATTTTCGGACCAAAACGACTCAAAAACCATATCTCTTGGGGCGGAACATTCCTGTATAGCCGAGGAGAAGGGGTGTTGATCACCGAGCTAGATGGTATGTACACGTACAGATGTTCAATGGACCTTAAACCTTTTAGCATTTCCTTTCTCCCATGCTGGGGGGGGGAGGGGTTTATTCTTTCGACAGAGTGTGGATGTCGAGTCATTTTGGATTAAAATTAAGGTGTGGATGTACATGTCCTGTCTGTTATCTACCTGCATCAGGAGCTATCCCAGGCCCTTTCTGGCGACGAAGACAATCTTGCGACAATCTTGTCTGAGACATCTCCGGCGGTACGCCTGAGGTACAAACTTGTCACGTGACTGCTTGAGCTATCCCCCATTTCCTTAGATTTCTGAACTTATTTTTTCTCTCCTTTCACTGGTCGGTGTTACGTCGCAGATCAGCACCTGCGATACCGTATAGACGTGCCCTGCGATAAATTGGTCAAACGCTTGGAGATGTTGTCGTGGTCATGCTTGCAGCATATGTGAACAAGGCTTACGCTGTACCAGTCCGAACAAAATACAATGGGAACCTTATTTCGTGTTTCCTTCCTCAGAGGACGACATTGAAACAATATCCCTGAAGGAGGAATCAAGGTACACACCAAACAGTTTTCCAGATCCTCAAGAGGTTTGTTCCTAGCATCAGAATTTGTTTGTTACTGCTAATTTTCCAGCCTGTCCCAAGCTCCAAGATAGTTATAGTTTCCTAGGCAGCCAGGAGCGTTGCGTGACAACCCCAAGAACTGCTGCGAAGGAGACTACAAGATAGTGGGATAAGCGAAAAAAGAAAGCAGACACAAAGGCAAAACGCGTTGGGGGCTGGGGCTCGGTCCTTACTCTCTTTCCCAGTCAGTCTCCACGCGAATAAGCTAGAAATTTCCGTGACAACAGTTTTGTTTTCGCATTTGTTAAGTCGAGAAAATTCACTGTCAGAAGAAGTGTTCAACAAATTCTTCAAACTTGCAAGAATTTAGTGCTATCACCGTTTCAAAATCGCGAATCAAGTGATAGCGAAGATTTCCTTTAACTCAAGATAATCATCATTTCATTTCAGCCCGAAAAATTCGTAGTAGCCTTCGAAAATAGCCTTAAGTGGGAACCCTGTGCTCTTTGCGTTTCTTGTTAATGAGCCTTTGGCCTGGAACACAGGGCAGCTTTGCAGTTATCCTTATGTCCTGTGATGAAGACGCTTTGTGGTTAGTTTATTTGTAGCTGCGAATACAGCTACCCCTAGCAGCCGAGAGCTGTGAGAGACGGCTGTACTCGCAGCGTGTTTAATGGTAGAGTACTCTTCTGTTGCAGGAATTACCTGAGCTAGAGGAAGTTGATGTCGAAGATCCTTTGTTCATCCGCAGTTTAAATTCGTCCCACGTCAGGGTAAGATTTAATGTTTCACAACTACTGCACGTACTTTGGGAGGGTGGGAGTTTGAAATAGCTAGTATTTTAATTGTGCAGCAGTGACTAAGGGAAAAGATGTAGTTACTAAGAATGTAACCAGTTAATCTTGTACTCGAGTCTTACTTGCATGTACTGAACGCGGAAGGTCTGGGTACAAGATTAATAACCAGTTGTGGAGCAGTACCCGAAGGGAAAGGGTTTCTGCCAGGTCACAGCAAAATACTGGTGAAATGGGTTTTTCAACACGTTCATTTTGCAAATTGCGATTTTTTTTTATCTTTTTACCGCGAGACACTTTAGGCGTAGCATGCGTGCGAACAACTGCAACTGCCAACAGGTTTTGTTCCTAGACTAATTGAACGAGAATTGCTACATGTTTAAACAAAATCTAATTTGGTCGTACCTTCTGAATCTCTATGTTTTACCAAGTGTCATGTTCTCTTGATTTTGCTTTTAATTTTTTTTAGAGGAGACCCCTTATCGAAGAGGTAGGCGACAAACTGGAGACGAAAGGAAGACCTCTTATAGAAGAATGCAGAGAACAGGACGTCTCAACTAATAGCAAGACCTCGAACTCGAATGCGACGATTCCTGTAATTGAAGAAATAAACGAAAGGTTTTCTCAGTTAGATCACCTACCCAAGAAACCTGGCAGACCTCTTATTGAGGAACTTGGAACTGTAGGTGATGGAGATTACATTGAAGCTGAAAGACACAGCACAAAGCCCCTAGTCACAGAGGTATTACGAGATTCATCTGAAGGGAAAGACCCAGGGCATGACGCCGCTGACAAACAAAGTACTGATTTGGAGTCACCTCTCGGTCCTACTTGGGCAACACTTCAAAAACTCGCAGAACAAGTTGGATCGACAATCGAGCGAGAGCCGATTGATATAACCAAGGAAAAGAAGGCTTTTGTTAAACGAATGCATCCCACTAATCTAGGTGACTTAGACTAACAGGGGTGTATTTTTTAAAGCATTTTCCTTGGTTGAACTGTGCTTAGGTAAATTAACTTGTAATTAGCTCCATGCTGCCTCGATTACCAGTCGTTTGGTGAGACCGGCTTTTGTTCGTCTCCCCTCCATGGAGCGCGAAAAACGCTCAAGCCTGGCAAAATAACATGATTTTGTCATATGAGAGCATCATCTAAGCTTTAAGAGTTTCTATCTTATAAACGTTTTCTCTGTTTGAATGACTGGATGCTTTGCATGGTGGCTAGTATATAGAAACGCTATGATGGCCAGCTCGGGCGAAACATCTTTCATTTCGGGCGAAACGACCACAAGAGAAGAAATTAAGAGAAATACTATACTACATTACAAATACTACATTACAAAATTTCCATTTTACTTTGGGTCGGATGAGTTCCATGGTTTTTGAGTAGTTGTAACATTTTGTGTCTAGTTGTATGTGATCATTCTTACAGTACAGTGTGTAAATAGTCTTACCGTTATCAGATTTTGCTCAGTGAAAGGTACTAATAAATAAGTAATGAAAAATTAATTTAAGTCTTGGTGGTAATTCAGCTGAATCACCCTTTTCGTTTTAAAAGAACTCGCCACCATTCCCAGTAAAGACCAAAGGAGTCTGTCAGGCTAGACAGGAATAGTCTCCAAATCTATTTTGCTCATTGTTTCGAAAACGAAATTTCCAGAAATCTAGCGCACATTGAAAGTTCGTTTGTTTGTTTAAGTTCGCACTGACCGAGCTTTTAACCGTTCAAACCCAAATTTAGCAAGAATGTTACCACATAACTTGGCTCTATAACCGTGTCTTATACAAGTATTTAGCATAAAATTATGAATATATGAAACTCATATATATGAACTGCGGAATGAAGAAATAAGTGTGAAGAAGATCCTCGCAGTTATTAACGCAACTTATGCAGTTGCGAAAAGAAAGCCTTTCTTTTCGCAACTGCATAAGTTGCGTTAATAACTGCGAGGATCTTCTTCACACTTAGTATTTAGCTTAAGAAAATAGACGACTTTTCGCGCTTGCCACCAATGGTCCTCCCGCGGGAGGAATGTTGTTGGCGCGCGCGAAACGTCGTCTGTTTCTTCAGGCTAATATGTATTCCCCTTCATTCCAAATTAGGAAGGAAAGGTTTTTTTTTCATTGGATGCACAAATCAAACTATACAATTCTCCAACACGGTTTTTGAGCCGAAAGCCTCCGCACAATGTTCGGTCTTTTACCATTTCTCTCATTTCCGAACAGAAACAACAAATGACTGTTCAAACGGTTCCTAAAATCGCTTCAATTGCATACCAGAGTTTTAGCCTCTAGACTATTTTCAAAGTTGGTCCATAACATGCATATCCTCACATTAAACGAGCACTGACTGTATTGTAGTCTTAATTCGCAAAATCTTTGCCTAAACAGAGCTTCTACCCAATCGGCTTAACCCATGTAAAACAGCGCTTGTTAAAGGCCGCCGCATTATTGAAGTAGGCGCAAACGAAAATCAGCCAAGAACGGAACAGGTGTTTGTAAACGATGTCTTTCGGAATTAAAAAATCGCTCACTTTTATTATTAGTGATGCAGTAACTTCTTGATATTGAAACGTTTTCTTTATCGTTAATTATTAAGCTTTCATATTTTATTAATGCGATTGTTAAGGTCTTTTGAATCTTCTAGCACTGAAATGAAATGTCCTGCATTTGGAGAACTCGCTACCTTACTATATTTTTTAAATTCAGTTTTTACAATCAGTTTTTATTTTAATTTTGCAATTTTTACATCAATTTATTTAATAATGCGATGCACATGTGAAAAAATCTAGTAATTTCGGTAATGGAAATACTTTGAATTATTATTAATTATTGTTGGTTTCTGACGCCACATGTCCCGCTGTTTAGCTTCGTCGTCGCCATTTTGAAACACCCTGGGGCAAAATTGGCTCTCTGAAGCGAAGAATGTTTGCTTTCATTGTCTCCGAATCTGTCAAACCCAGCTATATGCCAAAACTGGTGAAATGAAAAGGAGCACTTGTTTATTTGTTGATGAAAAAAATAACAAGCTCACACTCGGTTCAATAAGATCAAAGACTGGTGCGCATCACGTACCAAAGCTACACCTGTCCAATCATATCACGCTTTCTCAGCTCCACGCCATTAAACTTTAATTTCACAGAATTATCCTCCTTGTATTCGGCAGAAGATGGCTCACTAACTGAGAGGTAAATACTAGTTTCCTGATTTTATATTTGTCACGGTTCAAATCGACACTGAATGATAGTAATGTTATAAAAAAAAAAACAAGGTACAACTGTGATACTTGTCAAGAAACGAAAATCGATAGATTTATTTCAGTTAGACCAATCAGTAAGGTGTTGGTTACTTATTACACGTCTGACTGCTTTCGCAAGGTATTTTCCTTAATATTTATTTGCAACTGAGTACACCATGATACTTCATAGGTTGTAATCGATAGATGAAATATACACCAACAAACGATAGAATTCTCATCCTTTTGTTTTTAATTTTAATTGCCATTAAATTTCACTCAGTTTTGAAGCCCAAAATCAGATTCTTATGATCAAATCCATGTAATACGTAACATCTGCATATTATAATTTGAGCACAACATTGCCCGCATAGATAAATGATATCCCAATTGTCAATTTTTTCTGACAAGCAACTTCGACAAAGCGTCTTTCGGAAAAGGCTTCATTCGTTTGCAAGTAATACACAATTTTTTTTCCAGGTTTAGTTAATGCTGAAAAATATTTTTTGGGGATGGAGATAGTCCATTTTAAAGTTACTTATAGACTAGTATTTTTGTTTATTCCTAGCTAGCGGGACGGAAAGGTATTTCATCGAAGTCATATAAAAATTCATTTGTCTATGCACTGCCTGCTCAAGGGTCACTTTATTCTTATTCACCATGCATGAGCACACTTTATTCCGTACTTACGTCATAACGATGCTTTAAACAAGTGAAAAGAATACGCAATACCGCCTTTTAATCTCCACTTAAGGGTTTTCTAATTTAAAAAGAAACTATTTTTCACAATATATCAAAGCACTACGTAACAGCTTACATTTCAATGATCCCATTAAAGGATTTTCATCTACAGACGTAAAAGCCAAGTTCATATCGTGATAAACATCTCCACAGGAAAGTGCCGCTCAATAGCTTTCAATTGAATGATCTCAATCTAGGAAATTATCTAGAGTCGCAAAAGTTAGAATCAGCTTGAACTTACAGCATATTTAACAGCACCACGGGAAAATACGGCTCAATAACTTTCATTTGAGTAGACGTAATTTAGGATTTCATCCTCACATTGAAATAAATGGCGCCACAGGACGTTACTACTCAATATCTTTCCCTTTACCAGTCATACCTTGGGATTCAAATAGGATTTTTTAGACTCAAAATTTAGAGGTACAGCATAACGGACAATCTAAACCACACTGGTCAAAACCAGGAGCCACGGAAACCGCAAAGCTGAGGGTATGCCTACGATGGACTACAATTGTAGTATGTGAATCAGGCCTTACGTTGATCGACCTCCGGCCGACAGATCGCCCATCAGCCGATGACCGTTTCATAAAAGAATGCAAAAGAAATCTCTGGTATCCAAGGTATGACAACCCACACGCAAAAATAAAATTGAGAAAAATCTGCGGAGTTGGAGGTTGATAGTCTTTATTTTAACGGCTGATTGTAGTGATCAATCATGGTCGAAATAATGCATGATTCATTTTTTCCGTGAAGGAAAAACGATAAGAGAGCAAGTGAATTAAGTAAAAAGGGAAATTTGAATCGCTGTCTTCTCTCACTCGGATACAGAGTCAGAGTCCATAGCTCCGAGCTTCAATCCTAAAAACAAACAAACAAGGCCAATTGACCACTTCCAGTTAGGGGCTTTTCAGGGACAATGAATCAAACAATGTAAAGTGAACAGACCAGTTGTCTATTTGCAAACATGGCCAAGGAGTTAAGCCCAGGAGTTCCAAGAAACACCTTCAGCTAGTTGTCAGTAAAAATGAAACTTGCACGGGGGAGTTCTGGTAGGTTACAAGCCCAGCGCCCTAACCACTCGGCCACGCTGCCTCATATGAACGAACGCAGGAGCACGGTTTACCCGTAACGTCCAACTCCCGGACTAAGTTTCCATTCGTCTCTTGTCTGTCTGGACTCGCTCACCAGGGTTGATGAGAAGGAGAAAAGCGAGGCGACTGAGGACGAGTCAGTCCAACTCCCACGTACTAGTGCAATAGCGCTTTCAAAAGTTGAGGTTATGATCTTTAGATAAGCCTTTCCCACGACTCTGGCAGAGGATTCTCGTCAGTCACCCTTGGAAAAATTCGAGTGATCATCGGAAATCTTCGGAACAATTCGGGTCATCTAAAAATGACCCAACTTGAGAAAACACTGTTTCACAGAGTAGTGTGGAACTTGCACGCTCCGGGTAATGGTCTCCTGGAAAAGCGTGTAGGGGACACAAACTCAGTCCTCGTACGTCCCTGCCATCGCGCTCTAGCAAGATAGCCAACAACTATAAGGCTTTGAAAAAAATCTTTCGATGCTACGTAACCAGTAATGCGACGTACTCCCATGACGTCAAAGCGTGTATTTCTCTTTATTCAATTCCGCATCCAGTGACAGTCAAACTGGTACGTTGAGTCAGCAGTTTCCGTGAAGTCAGTTCTTTAGCCACAGTCCTGAGATTGACTAAGTACGAGACTGAATATACAAAAGTGGAACTCGACTTAACGAAGGGCCAAGGGACTGGGACTGGTTCGTTATATCGAGGGTTCGCTATATCAAGGTTCTTTTCCATACATTACACTATTACTGGGCTGAAAAATATCCTTCGTTATACCGAGGACTTCGTTATATGGAGGTTCGTTAAATCGAGGTTCGACTGAGAGAATATATTTCCGTGGGGTACTTCCTTACATAGCGTATACGGGGATGTGTTTTTGCGACTAGGATTCAAAAACACGGTATCGCTTTTTGACACTGTTGACAATTTTTAATATAGTAAGGAAACAAGATTCTTAATCAACCAGTAAAATGTTTTTGCTGGTTGATGTAGTTTATAGAGAAAGGCTACAACGTAAGAACAATAACCGGTAAAAAAAAAGCACTTAAGCGATCTCGAACCAGTTTTGATAGGCTACAATTTAAAATGTGTGTATATTTATAATGCACGAAGGAGAGCTGTGAAGCAAAAAAGGCATGTGCGCAGCTAAATTTCCCCCGACCCACTGGCTCTTTCGTCTATTTACAGAAACCTACGTTGCTGTTCTCATTGTTTCCTAAAAATTATAATGTCATTTACTCAAACACGCATCACTCATCGATTACCAGAAAGATTGGTAAGAATTGCATTTTGTGATTCAATAAAAGAGCTTGTAAACACTACCGGTTACTCTGAAACGGAAGCCTTCGCTCTTTAAGGACTAGCCGCCAATGACGAGCGCTATCTATCACCGTGTTGACATATTATTCTGATCTTGCAGATGTACAATTTCTTAAGCAGCTAACGACTCTTTTTTGGGAAGAAATCTGTATCGAGTGGATATTCTATGGATTTTGGCGACACATGGATACAGGATTCGTCCTCAGGTACTTATAATTTGTTGATGAAGTCGTTGCTAGAGATCGCTTAACATGGGGATATATATTTCGTTCCCCTGGTGTTTCGAAAACGTTAATTTTAACCTGCATGCTAAAGATAACAAAATTGACAGAAGCATTAAAATTAAAAGCAGCAATAAAAACTATCAAAAAACTCACAAAATTCACAGCATTTGACACTGTTTAGCGTGACCCAACACCAGCAGATATCGTGCTCAATAAATTTAGTTGAATCCTGGTCATTTTGACATTTATCGGTTTGCGTAGCCTTACGATCAGAACACACACACACAAAAAACTTGTAATTATAATGAGTTTCAAATGTACTGAGTTTTCTCCTTATAATATATGCAGTAGTTACTAGCGTCCGTGTTCGATTATTTTTTCGATATTCGTCGTTTGTGAAATAGAAATGCCTGACACGAGATCATTACTGTTGTTTCACTCACACAGAAATCTTTAGACAAATTTTGCTGCATATCTTTATTTATGCCCCTAATTATACTATTTTTTTCACTCTGGGCGGAAGTCAGGTTCAAAGCTAGTTCATTTTTACAACTGATTTAACAATACACTTTCTGACTCAAAGCACTACATGGAAAGAAATGCGGCATTGAAACTTTTCCCATTTTGCATATTTATGTTAACAAAACAAAAGCCTAAAAATGCAAGCTGAAATTATTAGCAAAACCAGGAAAGTGTTAAATTAAATTGGCTCTTTTTTCATATCACTGTCAATCATGATGAATTGTTAGCTCTAATTTTCTTAAAGCGATTAAAAAAACTGTATTGTTCGTTGTCAAGGCCCATGTTAAATCAATGGTCGTTATGATTGCAAACTTATTTAAGTTTCATGGCGTCGCACGGAATAACAACTTTCATCCCTGTTGTTTTCGTCGAATTTCATAAAGGGTAAGACGTGACTCTAATTGAATATCGATCTCTCAAACCGTAATGGGATTCGCTTTTCGAATTAACGAAAGTTGTCGTGGATTGTTCAGTTTGTTGTTCGCTAAAATATCGTTGATGGGTAAACTGCTTTTACTTTGAGTTAGCGTGGAGTGTAAGTTTGAAGGTTAAAGAGTGTGTTGTTTGCAAGCATGTGAGCACAGGTTTTTTCTGCGAGGAATTTCTTTGGTCAAGTTTCGGCCTTGCTTTTAGCTGCTTTTAAACCAAAAATTAGCAGACATAACATGGCGCACCGACTATTCAGCTGACTCACATTAAGCATTTGAGTATCCTTTCACAAGAATCCAAACTTGCGACCACTGGCGAAAATTTTGCTAGCACAAACAAACGTGCACGCTTCGAATTCTGCGAACAGTTTCAGCACAAGCCTTTCAAGCGAGCGCTCAGTGAAAGGCAATATTTTCAAGTGAGCGCTTGAAACCGTTCGAGCACAACTCTTTCAAGCGAGCGCTTGAAAATTTTTAAAATTTTTAAGGTCGCTTGTGCTTGTGAACTGACCGTGCTTGGAGTTACCAACAAAGAGTTAAGTATTTTTTTCTTTTTTTGTATGACTGTTGCAACAGTCGCTTCAAGAACTAGTGTTAAATTTAATATTTTTATATCTGGGCATAATTGAATTCATTCATCATTATCACAGGGAAAAAATCTGTACTCCTTTCAATTCCGATTTTTCTCGTTCTTAGACGCAACAAACTAAGGCAACTATGAAACTGGGCGAAATGTTTTACACCGAGATTACATTTGTAGTTCTCTCTCAAAACGATGAGCGCAATTCATTCACCGAGACTTTACCTTTCTCATTCTCAACAAATACAACTTTCCAGTTTTCAATCTTGGCGGTCACATCAGGTTCTTTGGGGTGAGAAAAATGTTAATTCAACTTTTGTTATTCGACTGCTGGCGATAAAGAACCAAACACTCGATTAATGCTTTACAGGCTTTTCGAACAACAATCCACTTTTCGCTTCGGATCATTAGTAACCAACAAAAACCTGCATAATTTAGGTTTTGTGCGAGAATTAATTTGTTAAGTTTAAAAGAAGAGATTCAGGAGTCCAAATTTGTAATGACCCTGGTATTGTAGCATGGCTATCACAAGCTTTTGTAGTAAAGCCTTCTTATAATTAGATGATGCACACGAAGCCCAGTAACAACTAAGATAAGGGGCTTCAAATTTTAAACTTTACTGCATCCAAAGTTTCTATTTCTTGCAGTCTCTTTCAAGCCAGCATACTGCTGCCGCCTTATTTACTTTTCTGTTTGCTCCTGTCAGTAACTGTACGTATAGCCCCGTGCCGCAAGTTCCGTAAATAACAAAATTTCCTGTCCGGGAGAAAGCGAGTGTTTTAGATCAACACAACATATTCCACAGACGTTTCCTAGGGGGGGTGGAAATTATTCCTCACCCTCAGTCTCGTGCCTGCCACGCGACGAATTGAGTCGTTTCGGCACGTTTGTATTTATTAAACTACGGTTATTTGTAACCAAAGAACCGTCATAACTAGCCTCTGACCGGCTTCATTAATGCACGTTTTTTGCCTTTGACCCTATACATACTGTGAAGAAAAGTTTAAATCTGTGAGAGCCCTTAACGAGAAACTCGTTTGTATCTTTGCCCTTATTAGAGGGTTAGTCAGTTTGAGCAAAGTACCCCACAGGGGCACCCAGCGAGAACATTTTAGCAAAATACTTGAAATATCATTTTTCTGCTTTCTTAGATTGTTTCAGAGCTTTTCAAAGGCATATTTGTGTAAGCTAATTGATCTGTTCGGATTTTTTAGCTGAAAATTTAGGCCGCAGAAAATTTCAGGAAACAGAATCATATCCGCCGAATTTCCGAGCTGCTGGTGGCTCTCCGAAAATGCTAGATGACCTTATTTTGCACTCTAAACGACATATTTGTCCCTTCGAAAACAATAGCAACTAGTAAGTCCTCTTATTACGAAAGTCCGACGTAATGTGTCGCCAAAGAAAACTCTAGCTTTCACTGCAATTGAATCCGAAAATCTCAGGCGATTCAGGCCTTACGAACTGATATTCCCCGGAACGAGCCGTTGGGTGCCCCTGACCCGCCCTATATATCAATTTTATGTTTATAGAGTGTAATGAGTGTAGGAACCTGTAAAATAAGAATCTTAGGGATCTAGGAAAAAATATGGCCGCTAGCAAGACATTAAGCATACATTTATCTCAATAACTGTGTCAGAAATTTTTGAGATCAATTTTCCGAACCGCCCAAGTCATTAACTGATTGAAACATCTTTCTCATATATTCACCAGGCTTAAAACTCACCATCACATTTATGTCATTGCAAATATGCCACCTATCGACATTTCAGACATTTCAGTCCTAGCAGTATGCAGGACGTTTGTCACATGAACCTTGCTATATAGTTTAATAACCTTAGCTCCCACGAGTCTCCTGTAGGTCAATGGTACAGCATCTGGACTAGTAACCAGAAGGTCACAGGTTCGACTCCTGCTGGGAGAACTCGGATTTTTTTCCGAGCCGCCTGTGTCATTATTAACTGATTAAAACATCTTTCTCTGTTAAGGTGGTCTTATACCCAAAAAGTGAATTTCTTTAGAAAAGAACTTTGCGGGAGACTTTTACCATCCTTTTATAGGGATTCACGCCCTGACTTCAAACTGAGTCTTTTCAGGTCACATGACATAATAGTTAATGATTAACCAGCCTTCTCAGTAAAAAAAATAGGGGGTTCATTGTAAGCACGATATCTAACTAATGCACGGTTGGATAAGTATGAAATCAACTTAGATCTGTCCACAGATGAATTCTTCAGGGGCTAAACCTCGAAAATTAAGCAGCTTGGCCTCTTTCGAATTTATTTTTATTCTTTTTTTCCAGAAAGTAAGGTAGAAGGAAATAAAAAAGAGGGCAAGGATTCACTTACTGAGAAGCAGTTCAAGATCGTGAGCATTTTTTAGGTTTACGACCTAGGAAATTAAGTCCTTTAATCTTGCTGAAAATTTCAGAACACCAGGTTACAATGCCCCGGAGATATCGTGTTCAAAAGTTCATTCAGTTCGAGAAATTCTGTTATTGGAGAAAAACAGTCTTAAAGATAATAGAACGGATTCTAGACAGCTTATCCGTCGCTCATTATCCTAAAACTATTGTCAAATTCAAGTTGCCACACTATAATACAAGCTGAACGGTAATTTGATGCAAAAACCATCGTTTCTGTAAGATTTGGGTCATGTTTTGCCGGTTAAAACTCGGACCTCAGGACTCTCTCCTCAGTCAGGTGTTTCTCCACAGTAGTACCAGATGTCATTTTACAGAGAGGCGGCGGGGGGGGGGGGGGGGGGGGTGGTGGTAATGTTCTTATTGAGGCTTGTTTGTGCGCATTTAATAAATGTAAACAATTGTTGCTATGGCCGTTGCTATGGAAAAAGTCGCATACTCCTGATTGGATTTCTTAAATCTCGCTGCTTTAATGCTGGAAATCGAGTGAGATTATTTCAAGACAGCATTCCCAAGTGTTTAAAGTTTACAATTTTGCCATTTAAAAAAAAAGTGACTTTTGCAACCTAACATCACCTTTTTTGAGTATAAGACCACCTTAAGTAAACAGTTAAGTAATTAATTTCTCTTCCGTACTTTTGGTATTGAAAGGCTATAATTCTAAACTGGCTAAATGCCCAACACAGTTTTTAGAAAAGCAGAGAAAAACAACTATGTAGATTTTGTTAACATATTAAGAAGCATCTTTCGGTCGTGACAGACATGATACCTAAGCCCTCCAATCAGTCAGAGTCGGAACTTCTCCAATAACAATCCTTACGTACGGGTATTTGTTTCCTCGAAGTACGGTGGCTGAACACAAATGAAAGTGGTATTATATTTCAAAAGAACTCATTACTTGCCGACAAAAGTCTAAAACATCTGTTCGACTCGACTGTGTGCTAATCGTCCACTCAAATGCGAATGGCCAGTGTTTCGCCGGACTTGGCCATAAATTAATGCACTCATTCGCTTGCTGATTAGCTCTTTGCTCCGCAGAGGCTCCTGTTGGTAAACACCAGTGAAAGAAAAATACGGGAGCGGGAGCGCTGGAAGGAGAAAACGGGAACGCGAGGAACGATGGGAAGACGGAAAATTTTTCCCTTCCCAGCGTTCCCCGCGCGCTTTAATTTTTCTCTCTTCCCAGCCTCCGCGCGTTTTTCTGTCCGCGCGTTTTTCTGTAGCAGGCCTTTGCGGAGGAGAGAGCTTGATTAGCAACAATGTCAATTAATAAGAGATACTTTTGACTCAGCAAAGGTGAGGGCTGAAAGGTGAAAGTCAAGGAAAATTTGGTGAAAGGGTAAATTATTTCTTCCGCTCACAAATCAGAAAAATACATTCCAGTTTTACAATACGAATCTATAAGTGAATTGTGTTTCGAAACTTCTAAAGACAATTCGAAACCGAAACTTTCCGATAACGAAAAGCGATTCTAAAGAAGCCTTAACGACATGGAAGTTCAAGATAGTTTCTCACAAAGGAAGTTAGATCCTATCAGTTTTGAAACCTGGACACGTTGTTGAGAGCTTGGGGGAAAAGGGGGGGGGGGGGGGGGTGACAGGGGGAGTGGACCGTCCTAAGGATAAACCAGCCCGTAAAACCCTATGAAATTGGGATCAGTTTTTCAGTGAAGGGGAAGGGGTAGGGAATCCAGAAAGTGTGAGAAAAAATGGGGGACTGGGGGGTTAGGATTTTCCTCCCTACTTTCTTGCTCCCCCTACCCCACCCCGGTTACGCCTGCTATGCGGGCTATCAATTATGTAAAGCAGTAGTTTTCTAGACTGATTATGCCTGTGTAAATAAGAGAATAACTTTAAACAGAAAACAGTTGATCTTTGCACGTGTTTATAAAAAGTTCAGCGTTACGTAGCAACTGAGCGAGTATAGTGTCCTCACTGTTGCTTTCTGATGAATTGGAACAATGCAGGTGAAATATACTGTTTTGAGGCGTTCAAAAATTCAAAACGATCACCAAAGTTAAGAGTTAATAAACTAAACACAGCCATTCCATGTGAACTTGTTGAATATGAGGTGTTTAGAACTAACTCGATGCTCTTTGGTTGAAGGGAAATACCCTGTGAACGAGTTTGTTATTACCTCATATCCGACGCCTTTCTTAGTTTTTCAAAATTGTTCAAGAGTAATCGTTTACCTCATCCGGGGTCTGAGTGGCGTATAAGGATATATCGATTTTACCGGTGGCGTTTACTCCATTCCATTGTCAGGTTTAGAAAAGAGCATTTCTAGAAACAACCTGCTAGACAAAGTGTCTTGTTCAGAATCATTCTGTAGACAACGGGTCTAGGTAGTCATCCGACGCCTGCTGAGTAAAAAGACACTTTCCTAATCTATTCTAAAAGTAAACATAGAGTATCCATGAATGCGTGAATTCTAAACATCTTTTCCTTGACGAAACTAGAGCCTCGCATTATGCAAATTTTCAATTAATACTTCAGTTGCAAAATATTAAAATATTCAGTTTGCAGCTGGATTGCCGAATGCGCAAAAAATTGCACTCACAAGTTTATATTTGTTTGGTTGTTTGTTTTAAAATGGCACTTTAACAGCAACACACTGAAGAGAACAAAAATAGAGACCTATCAAGGGATAGGGATAAAGGGATAAAGTTTACGCACTTTGGTTAGTTTAAATGGAATTTTTTAAACAGAACGTTGTAATGTTTTTACAGATTGTTATATATATGCACCCCCGTATTGACTCGTGTTTTCCTGTGAGCCAAGCGACGGCGCGTTTGAAATTTGACAAGAGTCTCGTTAAATTTATTAAGAATTAAAAATGACGTCTGCACTTGCTTAATGCAAATGATGAGAGTCTTTTAGAGAGTAAATAGAAATCGGTGGTTACTTTTTTCCGCTAATGCAGATGTGTAAAATTGCCAAAAAATTACTTTTTATTAGATAGAAAAGCTCAAGAATAAATTTATAAAAGCAAGAATAGATGAAGAAGATAAACGGGAATATGTTAATCAGGCTGGTGTCACGAATACCCTTAACAGCAGTATTCATTTTATTTTCTGCGAGGACAATACTGTCTGCATGATAATTGTAGTGATAAACAAAATGGTTTTTTCCATATGCAAGTGCAATGACAGTTTAAGGCATTTCAGACATAAAATCCTCACGATGTTTTGTGCCCATATTTCACACTCTCTACATAAGGGCCTAGATGGGTATTTTAAATTTGCATTTACAGGTCACTTCTTCCCACCTTAGTCCGAATCCCTCGTTTCCTTGTTTTGCTGCACCTGTATGTTTATAGAATAGAAACGTAAATTTGCTAATAGCCCTCTAATTTTTATGAAAAATTGGTATAACCATTTTGGAAATCCTTTTTGACCACTAATTCCATTTCAATGGATCATAATATTTCTCTGGCCTGTCATTAGCCAAAACTCGTCTCGAGGCGGGCATCATATCTTCCAACTAAAACTGTGGGATATCCGAGATTATTATGTATCCTCGTGAACATGAGCAGCAAGCAGGTTATCAGATTTTTAAATTATTTCGATTTAATTGACAATAATTCTACGGGCACGCCGGGGATCTGAGATGATAAAAAATACGCGCCGAGCATCAAGCCAAGCGGGAGTGCAATAATTCTTTTCAAATATTCTCAATTTCGGTAATAGCTGCCGAATTTTGTTTGCTATATTTTAGACAAACGTTTTGCATCGCGTCGGAAACGTTTGAACGCTGCAACAGCTGTCATGACATCCAATTTCCTTATAAGGCAAAACGCAAGGCTATTCGCTGATAATCTATGGGCGGTGAACCAAGCAGATAGCTGGAAATTCAATGATCGAGATCGAGAAAGGAATACACTACGTCGCTCGAGAAAGGCTAGCCGGAGAAAAATGCTTTTTAAAGTTTGTTTTGGACTAAAGTAAAAAACATTTCTCATAAAATAGAGTTATCTATACAAAACCAAAACTATTACAGTTTGTGTTATCGAACTGGAGTCGAACTATTCGCTCAACCGTTCTTGAATTTCACAATTTTTCTTGAGTGAAATCCTCACTAAAAAAGATGGTGTGTGAGGACAAATATCTGTAGGGGAAAATTTTTGTGCCAAGTAGAAATATATACAGATCACCGCTAACAAGGTCACAATATACATCATTTATTTTTTGCGTGAATGTTTGGGTTTCATGTATTCTTTCATTTGCCCATTTGATCATAGGTTCGACTCCTGTTGGGAGAATTCAGATTATCTTTTTCTCTGAGAATGCGCCCACTATAAACGGCCGAAGACTGTGTTCCGATAGCTTTATAGAAAATCGTGGGTTATTTTCTGTTTTCTTGGAGGTTGGAAAACTACGAACAGCTGTAGAAGTGTTTGTCTCTACAGCATCTTTTGCGCTGTCAGAAGCTTTCATTGTCTTTCTATAACACTATTTATACATGAATAATGTTCGCTTTTTCTTAATTACCCAATCTCTTTACTAACATAATACTACAGTCTTGTCTTTGTGCGCATTCAATGCGTAATTAGCATGAAATTATTCTGTAGTATTCACCTTAAGCTATTTACAAATTGTTTTGGATTGTGTTGGGTTCGAATTCATTTCCTCAAGGGTGTTAAGAGCAGCCGGCAGCTGTCTTTTAGACTATCTGCTCGTTTTAAATGGGATTATAATTCAGGGTCTTGTTGCACTGTCGTCTGTAAAGTGAAGCAGTTTTTTAACCAGACATAAGAAGAAAATCAAGCAACGTCACAAAATAAGAGAAAGGTCAGCTGAATTTTGTTGGTATTCTGATATGTGTCGGCTTATTAACAAAGTTTGCCTTAAAGAACTTCCACACAATGAAAACGTCTAAGATAAACAATCCCCCCAAAAAACTTGACATCCGTTTGAAGAATAATCTAAAGACTTTACATGCTTAAAATTCGGTTGCTGTTTTTTTAATCTTTTAGCAATATCATTCTACTTTCTTATTTCAATAGTTAAAATCATGCCGCCCCTCTCTCGACTCTCGGGTTATTAGTATCAGCTGGCGGTATGATAAAGAACCTTTTGGTCCACAATTTCCAGGCATATTTGCAATTTATCACGTTTGTTGAGGACAACTAGCGACACCGGAATGAAACAGAGGACAATTGTTGTGTTTCAGTATGAAGCACAAGCGAGACGAGTGTGAGCGAGGCGTAACCGGTTTCGAGTTGTCTCAAAGATTCACATCGCTTAGTTTAAAAATACCGTACAATAATAAATGATTGAAATCTTGAGAAGCAAATACTGGCAACATTTTTTAACTAAATTATAAACAGGGGCTTTCTTTTTTACACCTAAATGCTCGATTTTTAAAAGCTATTTATCGGACACAAAATTTTGGATTTATCAACTGAGTTGATAAGGTAAACTGGCCACCGTAAAGAGATTGAAAGCTGACGTTTCGAGCGTTAGCCCTTCGCCAGCTCGAAACGTCAGCTTTCAATCTCTTTACGGTGGCCAATATACCTTATCAACTCAGTTGATAAATCCAAAATTTTGTGTTTACGGTGTTGAGCTCTGACGAAGGGCTAACGCTCGAAACGTCAGCTTTCAATCTCTTTACGGTGGCCAATTTACCTTATCAACTCAGTTGATAAATCCAAAATTTTGTGTTTCGCGTCCCCACCGACGCTGTACCACAGTTTCTTTAGAAACTAATCCCCTTGCTTATTTATCGGACAATTTGTTTTTGTGGATTTGTTAGCTCCACATTAGGGCTGAATTCTAAAGCAGCCTTCACACGTCAAACTAATGTTGGCCAACTCGTATTGGCAAATTCAAATTGGTGTGTGTGTGAACGACACAACAACATGTTGGCAAACTGTTGGCGAAAAATTGGGGAGAATAGAAACAAGCTCTATTTTTCGCCAACAGTTTGCCAACATGTTGTGTCGTTCACACACACCAATTTGAGATATACTTGAACACGAGGGCGAATCTTCACGCGCGAGTCAGTTTCCGCGCAGCAAGCGCAGCAGGCGATTATCGCGATCGCTCGCATGTCAGTTCGTTTTGCTGTACTGTCCCTGAGAGGAAAGAGAGACTGTTTGAAGTCTACTCTGAGCCTGAAGGAGTGAAAAACAAAGTCCCTGTGAAAAAGAATTAAGACCAATAAGAATGAAATTTCCTAACTTTCTCAGACTTGCGATTCGCGAACAATTCTATTCAAACCATCAGTCTGAACAGTCAAATTACCTATTTATCAGACTGGTCTACTTTCAGCCGAATTCTCTGTTCCGTAGCAAGTGAGTGAAAGTCATATATTGGATCTCTTGGTACAACTTGTGTACATGTCACACACAACTTGTGTCCAACCGACCACACAAACCACCTAGACGAAAGGAAAACTGAAAGCTGTGGTCCATTAGGGATCTTCTTCGAGCTTGGTTCGTTGTTTAGCAACACTTTTATGTTACCGGCTACTAACGTATACGGCCGTGTAATAACACTAGAGTTCGGAATTATACCTGTTGTTAATTGTTCTTACCGTAGCCAGCTTTGCAATTGGTGCTTACCGTATCTCGATTAAACACCGGACCCCGAATAAACGCCGGGTATAAAAGAGGGAATTGTAAATAAGCCCCTCAGACATGTATTTGGTGTATAATAAACTTAAGATTTAAGGGCAAGATGCACGGCTGCCAAGAAAAACCAATATTAACCCTTTCTTAAAAAATGGAGGGTCCGAATAAACTGCTGATTCAAAGAAAGCCGGGTCCACCAAATAAACGCCGGGGGCGTTTAAATGAGAAACTACGATAACTGAAGTAACGCTTATCTCACCGCTTTATAGGCGTAGTACGTAATAAGCCGTATTCCGTAACTGTTTTTTTTTTAGTTAGAGAATCTATGTAGAAAAGAAAAAGTGAGGGATTGGTGACTTTTAGGGATTTTAAAGGTCATTTAACTAAAAGTTTAGGTTTTAACCAAAGTGTTTGCTCTTATGAATTTTCCGACTGTGGTCAAGTCTTAAGTAGAGCAAAACTTTTCCAATTTCTCTGCCAAATGTTAGGGAATTTTACCTAAGAAAACTCGATGCTAGAGAAAATCCAGAGGTCGCCGGAAAGCACACGTCATAGAATAGGTTGTTTGGAATTTGTCAAGATGGCTATTTGAGTATGAGTAAAATTCAGAATTTCTTTTCTGGGCATTTCACGAAAAACCACTCATCTTTAAATGTTCAAAAAATATATATATTTGGGTATACTTCACTGAGATAGGACACTTGTAAGACTGATGTTTCTCCTTTTTCGAATTTATTTTTTCTTCTTCACGGTGTTGTGATTTGTTGTTTTCGTTGGCAAAAGAAGTATACTGCAGTTGTCTTTGCAGAAAGCCAAGGTAGAACACTTTTTTTAGGTAAATACGTGTATATAATATACGACGCTAAAAGAGGGTCCTCAAATGCGTTCGAAAAACATTGGCTATTTTTGCCAACTTGTACTAGTTGTGCAACCATGCTAGAGTGGTTTCACTCTGTGAAACAAAATTTAGCCACTAAAGTCTAACAGTCAAAACTAACAACAGAAAGCAACGGAATTAGTGTGTATAATAGTAAAACGCTAAATTTTGGCGCGCTCCCATTGGTCGAAATCGATCATGTGACGTGATAGTGTCTCTCCTCAGCGGGCGCCTATCAGCGCATAGCGCCCATTTTTGGCGATAGTATTTCACGGTTAAGTAAAGCGCGTAAGATTTACTGTAAAAATCAATAATGGTAATTCGCGTTTGCCTTCTTGCGAGCAACAAGGCCAAATAAGCAGAGAAATTTTGCAGAAATTATGGATAAGATAATCACGTTTCTTTTTAGCCCACAGGTAGAATAAGATCAAGAAAGGAAAGCTGAAAAATCCTAACTTCGGGGACCCTTTTCAGGAATATATAATCGATCCTATCTGGAGACGTAATGTTTGCACTTTTCATGGTAAGAAAAACTCCACTTATAGAAATGTTGCTAGAATTCACTTTAGTTGTTCGATCGTTCTTTCCTTTTTTCTTTTTTTCTATTTTAAGATTATGATTTACTTTTTTTTTACTTTAGCTGATTGCTGTTGTGGCTGTCACTGCACCTTTAGTGCTAAGCAAAGGTAAGCTGACTCAACTTAACTCAATACTAAGGACGGTGCCTCCTAATACAGAGTTATGTTTGCAAAGGTTATGACCATGAGGAAAAAGCAGATCTTACCAAGGGTTATTGTAATGGAAAAAGAAAAAATGTTGCTAACCACGCATTTTTCAGCGATAATTTAGCAACCATAATTCTAAAAAAGCTTTAAAATACAAAGACTGGTACGGTAATTTCTTTCCAAATTTAAGCTCAATTATCTCTGAAAAATGCGAGCTACCCCCCAATTTTCTTTTTGGATTCGGATAGGCCTTGCTAAGATCTGCTTTTTCCACACAGTCATAAACCGCGCAAAAATGTTGTTGTATTAATGGACAAATTCCTTAAGAAACCAGAGTATCCCGAGATGCGCAGAACGTACAGTGGTAACAAAAGGAGGCACCGTCCTTAATAACAGAAGAAGGGTTTGATGCACATAAAAATGAAGCAAGAGACCATCCCTTTATGCTCTCTTGATTGAAGCAAATACCAGAGTCTTCAGAAAAGTCTCAAAATGGGAATAGTAGGATTCTCAGTGTAACTAGGATGCCGCTGATCAAGTTATCAAACAATGTGGGCGCAACAGAATGGACAAGACTTAACTGTCACTCAAAAAAATGTCTTTTATTATGTTCTACGTTCTCAGAAATCAATCTCGGCGTATTGTTACCAATGACAGGACGCTGGCCAATTGGAACGCGAATAGCCGCCGCCGTTCCCATGGCAATTCATGATGTCATGAACGACTCATCGTTATTGCCAGGATACAATATTACGTACAAGATTGTAGATAGCTCGTGTGAACCAGAAAAGGGACTTCGTGCCATGGTAGGGTTCCAATCAGTTGACTTATTCATCGGGCCCGCGTGCTCTGTAGTAACCGAGCCAGCGGCGTTATTGGCAAAGATCTGGAATAAGCCCATTGTAACATATGCTGCATCTTCGAATAAATTCATCAACAAAGCTGTTTACAGCACGCTGAGTACAATAACAGCTTATGCACGGAGAAGTGAACGCTACACTCCAAAGTTTGTGCTTCAGATTCTCAAAGCGTTTAACTGGACTATTTTTGCCATTTTGAGTTCCTCTGAGGTCGAATGGAAAACTATGGCTGTTAAAATTCGAAGCGAAGTTGAACCCGATGTAAAAGTTTCTTTGTTTGAGAATTACGACAACAAGAACCCTCAGTTTCCGAAAGTTTTAGAAAGAGGAAAAGAAGTGACAAGAGGTAAGTGTGTACATTGTTACGAGCCCGGCTACGAGCCCAGTTCCACTAAAGTTGTTTAACACTGTAAATCCGGGATTAACAATTCAGGAGATTTAAAACAGACTCTCTCCTCCGCAGAGGCTCCTGTTAGTAAACACCAGTGAAAGAAAAAATCGGGAGCGGGGGCGCGGGGAACGTGCCCCACGCACTTTAATTTTTCCCTCTTCCCAGCCTCTGCGCGTTTTTCCCAAGCGTGCAGTCAAGGCGCGACTATAGGAAGCCTCTTCGGGCTAATTTTCTTTTTACGCCCACATCAAGATGGCTACCGATTAACGTTTTTAGCAGAAAAAGAGAAACAACTGTTTAAACCACAGGCAGCCCAAATTGGCAGTATGTGTACTAGAAGATTTCATTGACAGCCTAAATATAATAAACGAACAAGTTGAAATGAAAACACAAATAAAGAAACGTATAAATAAAACATTGCTTACGTTTTATTTGTTTTTGCTTGATGTGTCTTGACTGTCCTGGGAGCTATTTACACAAGTTTTAAATTTCGATGATTAGTACCGTATGTTCTCATCCTTTATATAGCGATTTTTGAGTATTTTGAGTGCTTTTGCCGAGCTCCGTTGGAAAGTCGGATCATTATCAGTAGCTGGGCAAAGTCCCTTATGTAAATTCAACTAAAAATATTTATTAAAAACCACCTATGTAGCTCGAGTCATCAAAATCGCCCTATGTAACAAACGCATATACAAATAGCTTTGTTTAAATGTCGTAAAAAAGTACAGCACACTTTCAAGGGTGTACATTTATAAAACGAATAAAGTAGCTAAAAGTGCAGCTTGTATGAGTCCTTAAAAGTCGTGCTTTTAAGAGTCTTTAAAAGTTGAGCTTTTTAGAGTTCTTTAAAGCCGACTTTTTAGGTCTTAAAAGTCGAGCTTTTAGGGTCCTTAAAAATCTAGCTTTTTAGAGTCCTTAAAAATATGACTAGCTTTTTAGAGTCCTTAAAAGTCGAGCTTTTTAGAGTCCTTAAAAGTTGACCTTTTTAGAGTTCTTTAAAGCCGACTTTTTAGGTCTTAAAAGTCGAGCTTTTAAGAGTCCTTAAAAATCTAGCTTTTTAGAGTCCTTAAAAATATGACTAGCTTTTTAGAGTCCTTAACAGTCGAGCTTTTTAGAGTCATTAAAAGTCGAGCTTTCTGGGGTCCTTAAATGTCGCGCTTTTTAGAGTCCTTAAAAGTCGAGCTTTTTAGACTCTTAAAAGTCGAGCTTTTGTAGAGTTCTTAAAAGTCGAGCTTTTAAGAGTCCTTAAAAGTCAAGCTTTTAAGAGTCCCAAAAGTCGAGCTTTTTAACGTCGTTAAAAGTCGCGCTTTTAAGGGTCTTTTAGAGTCTTAAAAGTCTTTAGTCGAGCTTTTAAGAGTCCTTAAATGTCGAGCTTTTTAGAGTTCTTAAAAGTCCAGCTTTTTAACGTCCTTAAAAGTCGAGCTTTTTAGAGTCCTTAAAAGTCGAGCTTTTTAGACTCTTAAAAGTCGAGCTTTTGTAGAGTTCTTAAAAGTCGAGCTTTTAAGAGTCCTTAAAAGTCGAGCTTTTAAGAGTCCCAAAAGTCGAGCTTTTTAACGTCCTTAAAAGTCGCGCTTTTAAGGGTCCTCAAAAGTCGATCTTTTTAGAGTCTTAAAAGTCGAGCTTTTAAGAATCCTTAAAAAGCTCGACATTTAAGGAGGCTCGCAACAGTTTTTTTGACCTTGGACTGTATCTTTTGAAGTCAAAATTTCGTATAGAAGATAAACTTCGATTTCCTTGATACTATACCACCTTTTCGAAATATGATCAAAGTTTATTTTCGCACTGGTTTCCTAGCAACAGCTATCACCATAGCAACGGTAATGGACAACCCCTTGTTTTAAATAATGTCGAATATCTCAAACACTAGTCAGACACTTTATGACGAAACTTGAACCATTTGAACTACTCAACCTACACAACTTGTATGCGAAATTAGTGAAAAATCTGTAAGAGCGTCTTCACGTAAATCCGGATTCATTTTTTACGGGCTGATTTTGGTCATTCGTGCAATTTTCTCCAATATTTCAAGAAAGATAAAACTTAACACTTTCTCTTTTCAGTTGAAGGATGTTTTATGATATAGAAACATTCTTAATGTACATTGAGCTTCCTAAGTGGCTGCGATTTTAAGATATTTATATTTGAAAGCTGCTAAAATGCAGCGCAAATCAGCCAAAAAGTCCGTAATTTGCATAAATAGAAATACTTCTAAACTGCCCTTACAGATTTTTCTCTCAAATTGATTGACGTTAGAATGATAATTCTTTTTGATGTTCCAGCAAGTTTTAGGTTGAATAAACATTTCTGTTATTAGATAAGACGGCTGAATCTTGGTCAAGTTTCAGTCGTTATTAACTTTCAACGAGCAACAGTTTTATTTCGTTTTTCCTGGTCTATTTCTCGGTTATTCACGTGAAATGAATATTAATAGACGCTGCGCTTGTTTCCTCTCGTGCGTTTATAATTCCTTCTTATAATAAATAAAAATATTCCTCTTCTGAGCTTGTTTCTCGTCATTTTTCGGCCCCAGTGTAATGCCATCGTGGGCGTTAACATGCATGCAATCCGTAATTAAAAAAGCTGAAACGTCAGTCAGCATTTAAAGAATAATGGCAAAGAGTCTCCAGGAAGAAGCTCAGAAGACGAAAAATATTCGTCTTCTGAGCTTGTTTCTCGTCATTTTTCGGCCCCAGTGTAATGCCATCGTGGGCGTTAACATGTATGCAATCCGTAATCAAAAAAGCTAAAACGTCAGTCAGTATTTAAAGAACAATGGCAAAGAGTCTCCAGGAAGAAGCTCAGAAGACGAAAATTTTTTATTATTATGAGAAGGAGTCGCGAAGGAATTATAAATGCACGAGAGGACACAAGCGCAGCGTGTATAAATATTCATTGCACGTGAATAACCGTGAAATAGACCAGGAGAAACAAAATAAAACTGTTACTCGTTGAAAGTTAATAACGACTGAAACCTGACCGAGATTCAGCCTTCTTATCTAATAAACGAAATGTTTATTCAGCCTAAAACTTGCTGGAACATCAAAAAGAATTATCATTCTAACGTCAATCAATTTAAGAGAAAAATCTGTAAGGGCAGTTTAGAAGTATTTCTATTTATGCAAATTACGGACTTTTTGGCTGATTTGTGCTGCATATTAGCAGTTTTTAAATATAATTATCTTAAAATCGCAGCCACCTAGGAAGCTCAATGTACATTAAGAATGTTTCTATATCATAAAAGATCCTTCAACTGAAAAGAGAAAGTGTTAAGTTTTATCTTTCTTGGAAATATTGGAGAGAATTGCACGAATGACCAAAATCAGCCCGTAAAAAATGAATCCTGATTTACGTGAAAACGCTCTTACAGATTTTTCACTAATTTCGCATACAAGTTGTGTAGGTTGAGTAGTTCAAATAGTTCAAGTTTCGTCATAAAGTGTCTGACTAGTTTTCGAGATATTCGACATTATTTAAAATAAGGGGTTGTCCATTACCGTTGCTATGGTGATAGCTGTTGCTAGGAAACCAGTGAGAGAATAAACTTTGATCGTTTGTTGAAAAGGTGGTGTAGTATCAAGGAAATCGAAGTTTATCTTCTATGCGAAATTTTGACTTCAAAATATACACTCCAAGGCCCAAAAAACTGTTGCGAGCCTCCTTAAAAACTCTAAAAAGCTCGACTTTTTAAGACTCTTAAAAGCTTGACTTTTAAGGACGTTAAAAAGCTCGACTTTTAAGGACGTTAAAAAGTTCGACTTTTAAGAACTCTTAAAAGCTTGACTTTTAAGGACCCTTACAAGCTGCACTTTTAACTACTTTATCTGTTTTATAAATGTACACCCTTGAAAGTGTGCTGCATTTTTTTACGACATTTAAGCAAGGCAATTTTGTATTTTTATATGCGTTTGTTACATAGGGCGATTTTGATGACCCAAGTTACATAGGTGGTTTTTAATAAATATTTTTAGTTGAATTTACATAAGGGACTTTGCCCAGCTACTGATAATGATCCGAAAAGTCTCTTCGTTTCTCACCCGCCAGCTTTGCTTCGCTATATAAAGGGCAGAACATACGGTACTAATCAGCGAAATTTAAAACTTGTGTAAATAGTTCCCTGGACAGTCAAGACACATCAAGCAACAACAAATAAAACGTAAGCAATGTTTTATTTACACGTTTCTTTATTTGTGTTTTCATTTCAACTTGTTTGTTTATTATATTTAGTCTGTCAATGAAATCTTCTACCCGGGAATCTTCTAGTACACATACTGCCAATTTGGGCTGCCTGTGTTTAAACACTTCAGAAATTGGTTGGATTCAAAACAGTTCTCTGCTTCTTCTCTAAATGTACACTACCGAAATGCTAGCTTCCCGAACCTGCCATTTTTTAACGCATATATCGTGACACCTTGCATTATGCGAACACCACCCGTTTCTTAATAACAATCAGCCAAACATTTGTCTAAACATAAATTGCGGCCTATTGCTGAAGCCAAACAATAAATCGATGCTAAATTTTAAATGTTTGACGCTTTATGAACCTGAAAACGTAACAGATTGCTTAAGATAATAAAAAAGGAAAATGTGGCCACCTTGAAGTGGGCGTAAAAGAAAATTGGCCCTCCGCGGAAGAGAGAGCAAAACATAAGAAGCGCTCCTATCAGAAGTAATATGCTACTTAGATCAAAACTTAAATTCAAAATGAACCTCAATTCGTAACACAATATTGAAGTGAATAATGAATCATATTGCACGGCTAGTGTCCCACTTTTTTGTTCTCACCACGTTCTGGCGTCATCTGTGATCTATTTAACAATTAGATTATGAGCTCGAGATTTCTATCGCATGACAGTTGATGAGGCCGAAGACCGAATCAACTATCACGCATAGAAATCGAGAGCGAATAATCTAATTGTTTCAGTATAAATCTACTAGACGTTCAAAACTTAACAGCAGACACTGCATGTTTTTATTGAAAAATGATATAAATAGGTCACACCGCGTGCGGAAAACACTCTACTTACTATCTACAACAGAATAGATAGTGAGTAGCGTAGCCAATCAGAGAACAGCATAAGTGATAGAACGCTAGTAGATTTATACTAATACTGAACAGACGCGCGGCAACATGGGATCTATTTGTTAAATAAATAATCAACTTAACGAATTAATTTGAGTATCAGATCCAGTTTCGTTTCGAATTTTGTGCTTTTCACTGAGTAACACATCACTGAAATAAACAATAAATCAATAATACAATAATCAATTTCGAGGAAGCGCTTATCCTGTTTTGACTGTAACCAAGGTCTTCTGTCACGTATGTATTGTTTTAAAACATGTCAAAATCTTGTCTGTTCCAGGCTCCGAGATAGTTAGCCTACGTAGCAGTCATTTCCTTTCCTAGAACGACAAAGGCGCATGCAGGGACGGGGTGCGGAAACCTTCGGAAACGAATGCGTCGAACGTGCGGAAAACCTACCAAAACGCTTGCTACGTGGGCTACGAGATAATAGGAAAAGCAAATAAGAAAATGAACGCCAAAAACGTTTGGGGACTTAGGCCGCCCCCCTCCCTATTTATTTTTTTCTATTTTCCGCGCGTCAGCCCCTTTGTAATTTTATCCGTCCCTACCATGTGAGAGACTGGAACAGGCTAGTCAAGGTCAAAATGTATTGGACTTGTTTTCATGAGAGCACACCGAAAAAGTGCAACCTTGTTCTTGCTGTCTTTTCAGCTTTTTCATTTTTTTCTTATGCAAATCAATCTGACAACGCGCATTCGACATTCCTGTGGATTTTCTTGCTCCAATTAAGCTTTTCTCACCGACTCGTTTCGCTCGCGTGCTCGCAAATCGTGCGCAGTTCGCCGCCAAGTTACTCGCACGAATAACTCACTAAGTGAGCCAGCTCGCAGGCTAATCAAAACTCTGCTTTAGGTTCGGTGGACGTGAGTGTAAGTTCTGTTCATGAATTGAAGTCGCCTGAGTGTCGTATCATGAAGCAAGCTCTGTCGTACCCTGAGATTTTATAGTACATATTTCAAATCTGCCGAACCAATACCGGGCTACTTGGTACACTGCCTGAGACGTGCTGGGTTTTATTTTAATACTGTGGCGAACCAATCGTCTCACATCACGGGATACGTTTGAAATTTCAAGTGATTGGGTGTGGGTGGACAGGGAGGAGATCCTTAAGATGAAGAGTTGCAATGTCAAGAAGGGGAGGGGGAAAGGCTAAAATGCTGTGAAGAGCTCACACTGAAAGTTTACGATATCGTTATACAAGATTTTTCCGTATACCTTTAGCCATCTGCTAAAGGTGTAAGACAACCTCTCCAGCTTTCGAATGATAGCACTTAGAAATCGTGCTTTTTTAGTGACGTTTGATATTGTTGCTTTCAACTTTAAGTAACGAATATTGTTGGCACGATCTTTCTAGCTCATTACTTTGTTTTTCCTCTAGTTTTTCTTATTCTCTGCTACATAAACGAAGTCCTCGCTATAATGAAAGCGGCGGAAGGTTTGGGCATGACAAATGGAGAGTACGCCTTCGTAACATTAGACCTAAATACGGATGTGTTTTATAAAGACGGTCAATGGACTGGAAACGAGGGAAAAGGCTCGAGATTCCCGGATGAGCTGAATGGCATAATAGACCTCAGCGTTTATCGCCCTGAGCTTTCCGAAGAATTTAAATACAAATACAAGAAAATGGAAGGATTACTAGACCCTACAATCAAAACAAAATTGTACCGCGAGGTAAGCGGTGCAGAGTTTTGTTTCTTCAGTGTTCAGTTTTTTCTTCTTATTTTTCTGAATTGGTTGTATGAGCAGTCCATAATTTCATTTGGACCGTTTGCTTTTAAACGGAACGCTCGCACACATTAAAACAGGGTTTCGTGACTAGAAAGATAACAATCATCTTACTGAACTAGCTCGCTAAGTACATTACAAAACTTCTGACCATGTTATTTTCTTTGTTCACATATGGAAATAAACATGAACCTCGACCTCAACTGACTGACTGACTGACTGACTGACTGACTGACTGACTGACTGACTGGCTGGCTGGCTGACTGACAGACTAACTGGGTGATTTGCTAACTGGCAAACTGGCTGACTGATGGACTAAATGACTGATTGGCTGACTGGCTAACTGACCCACTGACTGCTGACTAACTGACTGACTGAATGACTGACTGACTGATTGACTGGCTGACTGACTGACTGACTGACTGACTGACTGATTGGCTGGCTGGCTGACTGACTGACTGATTTGCTGGCTGACTGACTGCTGACTGACTGAATGACTGACTGACTGACTGACTGACTGACTGAATGACTGACTGACTGACTGACTGATTGGCTGGCTGGCTGGCTGACTGACTGACTAACTGACTGACTGACTGACTGACTGATTGGCTGGCTGGCTGGCTGGCTGGCTGACTGACTGACTAACTGACTGACTGACTGTTGGAGAGACTGACTGACTGACTGACTGACTGACTGACTCACTGACTGACTGACTGACTGACTGACTGACTGGCTAGCGAACTGAGTGACTTGATATCTAGCAACTGGATGACTGACGGGCTAAATGGCTGATTGGCTGACTGGCTGACTGTCTGAATGACTGACTGAGTGTTCGATTGTCTGACTGAATGACGATCTGACCGACTGACTAAACGATTGACTGACTAGCTGACTGACTGACTCCCGGTAACTGACTGGCTGACTGACCGACCGACCGACAGGCTGACTGACTTGTCTGACTTACTGACCGAATCACCAACTGACCGGGTGGGTAGCTGAGCAAGTGGCTAACTGTCAGACTCTTTATACCAATTCTTCTGAAAACTCTTTTTTGTAGTTGTCTTGGTATTCTTCATTCCTATATGACGCTGTACATCTCTACTCTCTTGCCGTGAATGACACTTTGATAACCGGCTATGACGTTACCAGTACGTCTGAGATTATCACGCGCATGTTCAATAGACGTTTTCATGGTAAGTTGATTCACATGTCGATATCTTGCTATATCTAAGAATATATCTAGCTATATCTAAGAATAAGCCTCCTCTACTTTTCTGAATTACATGCATATTTTATATGATTTTGAAATTGCCAGTGAACTAAACCGATAAAGTGAGAAGAACAGTTTTTAGTCACAGAAGATAAAGATTGGAAGATAAAATTGACAAGGGGTCTTAAGCAACGAGGGCGGAGAAGAAACGTGAATGGATGTTCCGATATTTTGGCAGGTGCGCGGTATAACTGGGAGATACATGTTTGAAACTTTTAATTGGGTGTGCAGGACAGTCAATGTGAGAAAGTTAAGTATCGGGCAGTTGATCATTCAAACTTCTGACAGTGCATAGCTTAAAGTACACGGACGGAAAGTGAAGGAGTTGTCCGATGGGTAAGTTTCCTAGCGCCAAACTACAGCTGATTAAATTTTTGAAATTCTTGAGTGATGAGTGTTTACCAGCAAGATGGATCCACGAAGCGAATTTCCTTTTTCATGTTGAGTTAGCAATTGGCTCTTCCCTAGTCACTGCAAATCCATTTTGAACACAACGCTGTTTAAGTATTGGTAATGAAAAAAAAAATGATAAAATGGACAAAAATGGCCATCGTCCACTTAACCCTTTTCCTTCCACACCCTTTTCGACACATTTGGAGATCTGTTGCTTTCCTGACATTTTTGAGCGCGGCTACATAACTCAGTGAAACCCATGCTTGGTATCATTTTAAAGCTTATTTAATTTTCTATCTTACAAAAGTAAATTGAATCTCATGTTCACCACGATGTTTAAATGTATGGCACATACTAAGTCCGAGTCAACTTCTTCATCTGAAGAACGGTCAACATAACCCCAACCAACAGAATTTTAAAATCAAAATGGCAGATCAGCTTCATCCACCAAGGCAACTTCGATCGATCCATAATCATTAGAATTTTCGCTCATTTTCCTCAAAATCGCTCTAAACTCGCTCTAATCGGTGATCAGCTGAACTAAGGGCCGTGCGCCTGAAAACTCTTAGCAGAAAAATTGAGTTTCCAGCAGTAATTTGCCGAAGAACACGGTGAAAATCCTTTCAAAAGGTTGTTTTACTATCTCCCAGGCGTTCCAAAACCGATAGAGGTCTGGGTGCTTATTTTGAGCCCACAGAGCTCCAAAGACGCGCAAGCGGTAGTTTTCTATCCAAATGTGTGTGGTTGGAAGGAAAAGGCTTAATAGTGAACAAGTGAACGACGGATCGGTTGTTTCTTAGACAGTTAACGCGGAATGCTTCTTTAATTCAGGAAAATCAGGTTAAGGGGAACGGAAACCGAGTTCCTTACTTTGTCGTCGGTTATCTTCTGAATGGTTCCCAATAGCTCATCTTGAATAGAAGCAATCATTTCTAAAACATTTTTTCTCTTCATGTTCAGGGAAGTCAGGTCATGTTATCATGGAAAATGGCACACGAGTACCTCAGTTTGTCGTCGGTAATCTTCGGGATGGTGCGTACAAGTTCGTCGGAAACAGAACCAATCTACTTCAGAACGGTTCAGGTCCAATTTACCATGAACTTCACTTATTCTCTAAATCGGAAATCAAGTGGCCTGGCGGATCACGTGACGTCCCGCTCAGTGAACCAGTATGTGGTTTCACAGGAACGAAGTGCCAGAGAAATAACAAAGGTAAGAAACAAAATGTAGCCTTTTGAATCCGAGGATCCAAGCGGTTTAAGAGCTCCAAGTGTTTGAGATTGCTAGTGTAAGACGTTGTTTTGGATAATCATGAACTTAAGAGGTTGCACACCTCTGATTATTCCAGGTCAAAGCACCAGCGTTACTCGTCTCGCCCGGCATGCACAAGGCTTCTTTTGTGTAGATTCTCAAGGACAGTATCAGTAAACTGCTTCAAGGCTACGGCAGTAGATCTACCATGTCTGATACAAAACTGGTTAACGGCAAGTAGACTATTTAAAAACTTGCGCGCATTTTCAAATGCTTGAAATCTTACGCGCCATTCTTGCCTTTTTCAGATCATCTTAGTGTTATTCTCGGCGTGTCAGGAGCATGCGTCCTACTTGTCATCGTTTTTGTCCTTCTGATATGTGCCAGAAGACGTGCGAAAGAGCAAGAGAACCTTTATACAAAGTGGATTATTAACTACAAAGAGATCATACCATCAGATGATGGCGAAGACAATCCCATGATGCTCAGCAAATATCACCAGGTCAGCTCTTTTTGAAAGGAACTTTTTGTTTGCTGAACCCAGCGCTATTTAGTGACATGCACAAGTAGTTCTTTTCTCTGAGCATCCTCGTTGGAGGCGTGCTCGGTATTGTCCCGCTGGACATAAAACTCCTTGCATAAATGGAAATGAATAACTCCCATGATCCCAAACTAACAGATTAGATTAGATTAGATTAGATTAGATTTTTAGATTTTTACCATCATTTTTGTTCTTAATTGTATTATATATTAGAGGGCCACTGGTTTTTCAGTTTTTTACTGTTACGTGTTTACCCTCTTTAAATAAAGTTGATTATTATTATTATTATTATTATTACCTCCACGGCCAATTCCGAATCCAAATCAAAATCAATACTGTACAATCTACCCTTTCACAGCAGTCAAACGCTAAAAGCCACTTTTCACCTCCGTTTTGAAAAGCCTTAAAGTTGGAATCAGTTCAAACGTTCACGTCCGTGAGGTTCGTATGAAAACGATGCATAAAGTGTCCCGACAAACCGAATTTCACGCCGATGAAACTTATGGATGACAGTTACTTCATTTCAACACATACCTGACCTAACAAGGTTAAATTTTTTAAGTGCCCATAAAGCAAAAAGTAAGTTAGGCTTATTTGAAAGGCCATTCAAAAATGAAGAAAAATGGTGTATTCCTTTTTGTAATATCTTCTCTCATTCTAGTGATATTCAAGTTAAAGGAAATAAGTGATGACGTCATCAGTGGTAACAGTGTGGAGGCAAATCACAAAATCGAGAATATTTCTGGAAATAAAGAGGCATTGTGACTGAAACTTTAAACGAGTAATTTACCTTAGGAAAGACACACACTAACGCAAACGGCAGTGTTGCCATGACAGTGGCTTAGCTTCCAGGCCTATTTGTTGTAAGAAAGACATTTCCCTTTTTAGGCTTTACAAACATCGTCCACTCCTTAATTATTGAGGAGGAAACTTAGCACCCTATGGGCATAATGTGTGTTTAGGACAGGTCCTTCTTTCACTTGTTAAGTCACAAATGGTAATATTTAGTTCAAAGCTGAAAGAGACTGGAGCCAAGATTGTTGCCATGGCAACAACGCTATATTTCTGACATTGTGTTTTTCTTAAGGCACGACTTGTTACCAAGTTTCAGTTTCCTTGACCCATTCTTTCCAGAGATATTCTTCATTTTGTGATTTGTCTCAATGCTCTAACCATTTATGACGTCATCCATTTTTAATTTGCATAGTACAAAAACCTGAATAACATTGGAATGAGTGAAGATATTGCAAAACTGAAAACACCATCCTTCTTAAAAGGCCTTTCAAATTAGCTCAACTTAGTTTCTTAACTTCATAGGCACTTTAAAAGGTGTTAAGCTTTAATTTTGATTGTAAAATTTTGGCAGGAACTGCGGGCGTGTCGTAAGTTTGATCGCTGTAAAATCAAGGGGATGGCAGGAACAGGGGTCAGCGGTCAGCATTGGCTTCCACGAATGAAATCCGTCTGATCGATTCCAAAAATCGGCTGTGAACAGGCAAAATCAAATGATCTGTTCACAGCGAAATGAAACCTACCTGCCTTCCTTTTTTCAGGTTAATAACCAAGGCTCTGCGATAACTGTTGCTCCATCTTCCTCTTCTGGGAGACTGTTAAATCCAGGCGAATTCCTAGAGAGAAAGACGTTTAAAGGAATATATCGGGTAAGAAGAAAGTTGAGTGACCATGCGTCCTTTATTGGCAAATTAAACTGGTACATGGTAATTTAGCTGCACTCTTACTGATAGCCCAAAATTTTAGAAGATCATCTAAGATTTTCAAGAAGATCACACAACTGTTTGTAAACTCCATTTCCGAATTTCATTCAATGATTAGAGGACTATTAAAATCGCTTCACACAGTTCAGTCTCTCTATCCAAAATCACTCTTATTAAAATCTTGCTCGTAAACGTGGCGACAAAACAAGCAAAATAATATCCCTAAGGTACATGTTTCTCACAAATTCTCTTCAAAAGAGATCAATGAAATTTATGGGGACCACATTCCTTCGTTGTGAGCTTTGCGTTATGCGGCCGCGTATTGGACCGTCTGCCTGATTACTAATAGAAAGAATGCTGTACCATAACAAAATATAAAGAAACTAGAAACAAAAACGTTCCTTTCGGCTCATTATTGTAGGGGAAAACGGTTTTAGTGAAGAAAGTTTGCGGAGGGACGTCGCACCTGACTGACAATATGAAGACAGAAATACGCCAGGTGATGTGAAATAATCACTACTTAAAGAAATAAGTGAGATTGAAGGCGCGGCCGGTGGAAGAAAGTAGACTGGAACCCGGTACTGAAACCAACCACCGATGGGCCACAAAAATGAGGGTGTATTTGCTTTTAAAATACACCCTTAGAATCAAGGCAAGGGAACTATCTGATTTTCTGTATCCACGGATTTTAACAGTCGAATCGGCTGATATTCTGTAAGATGCTATCATCATCCTTCCCTCTCCCCCTCTTCTTTGTCTTTTTTCCTCCCTCTCTCCTCCACGAAAATGACAAACAAAACGAACAACCCTTTATCACAGGTTATCTATTCTGCCATACTGAAGTAAAACTTTCGAAGCCTCTAATAAGGCTTACAGACAAAACTTTCCAAAACTGACGCAACTCCAATCTAGACGTATCCTTGGTCGACTTCAGCGCTTCAGCGACTTCAGTGCTTGATCGAATTACATAAGAGAAAGTTTCCAGCTTATTTTTGTAACGAGCCTTTTTCAGGATCATTAATGTCACATGTCTAAATAAAGTTGATTGATTGATTGATTGACTGATTGATTGATTGATTGATTGATTGATTGATTGATTGATTGATTGATTGATTGATTGATTGATTGATTGATTGATTGATTGATTGATTGATTGATTGATTGATTGATTGATTGATTGATTGATTGAACATGACCTACGAGCTAAGACCTTGGTCATTTTTCGAAGCTTAGTCTTGCAAGAAGCAACGAAGACGCAAGGCTTTTTAATTTTGTCAATGGCTAACTACAATTTGTGTTTCTCCAAGAATGAAATGAATGAATGCAAGGAAAAACTAATATTTGGTTTAATTCTAATTCATTACTGCAGGCATGTGAGATTCGACACGTGAATCTAAACCCATATATGGGAGTGTGCGCAGAGTTCCCGGATGTTTACATCGTGTCTGAGTACTGCGCTAAAGGAAGCCTTCAGGTATTGGGGCCTGGGACTGGATAATTTAATAAGAACACAGAGCGTTAGAAAGATAAATCAACAAACTGGCATGCCTTTTTAGTATGTAACTCTAGCTAGGAGAACCCCTAGCGGAAGGCCAAGATGCAGGCTTTTTGGCCGAGGTCTTTTTGTTTTTCCACATGTGTGGACCAAAACGAGGTCGAAGTCCACATGTGAACTAAGAAAAGAACGAGATCAACCATAATAAGATTCTACATCTGGAACAATTAGCTAGTTTGGCCAATAAGGCTTCTTTTGTCTTTAATACTAAAACAAACAAACGGACGAAGCAGTGAATTTATCCATACTGCGCGTTACGCACGTTTCTTCATTCAGTGAAATGGTGAACTAACCTTTCTCGGTTCTCTTTGCAGGATATTTTATTAAATGACGCTTTTAAGCTTGACTGGAATTTCAAGATGTCATTTGCTTCAGACATTGCAAGAGTGAGTCAATAAGTCTTCCCTAGGCCTGGGAATGAGAGAGAGAGTGAAGGCTTAAGAGTGAGGAGGGAGAGGTGTTATTACGGTATTTTACCCCTTATCGACCCTTAACCAGTAACTAGAGCTTCTATTAAATGCTCTCTGCCTTGCTACTGCCGTGTCGCAACACGACCGGCTGTAGCACGGTATGACTTCAATTCCCGTGCCATTGCAGTACCGCATTATCGATACATAACATATCGCAGTTACAGATTAAATACGCAATAAATTCAAGACGTTTATTTTTGACTGAAAAAAGGCACTAACGATGAATAGATGAATACAGTAGCATGTGAAAAATTTAAAATACGGAACGATATAACCTTTACGGTGGAACAAAATCGTTTTTGAAATCTTGTTAGAGCTGTGCCACAGTCGCGCTAGAGTTGCCGCCCAATTTGATTTGAGTTCACCACAACAATAACACGGGCATTTGAAACGGGCCTAAGTTTGAGACTTGAGAAAGAGTCTAAATGTAATTTTGAAAAACTTTTAACAAACAGGCAGTTACAATGTAGAGCCCCATATATGAGATGTACCTAGCCTATGAACAGGCTTCTTAGTGAGAAACAGAACCCGCAAGAAAAAAATCAGCGAGCCAAAGTTCACAGGCTGGGATGACAGTGTGATTGAACGTTTAATAGCAAAATATTGTTTAATATATTGATATCTGTAATACTCTGAAACGACTGAAACAATATTTTTGTACTACAGGGTATGGAGGAATTACATAAAACGTCAATAGGTTGCCATGGCAACCTGAAGTCTACCAACGTTTTGGTTGACAGCTACTGGATTTGTAAGGTGGCTGATCATGGACTGCACAGCTTTCGAGAAACCAAGCTAATGGCCGAGGAATCATCACAGGCACAATCCAGTTAAGTGTCATCCAAACTCCTGCATACATTGTAATAACAACGGATTTCATACTGTATTTTTTTTAGAAACCTTTCGTCATTTCGCCCTTCAAAATCGACCATACAGTGAAAGTGTTGACCCTGAACGTTTTAAATACATGTTAAGCGTGTATTTTTACAGGCAATCGTCTCAATTCGCGACTAGTTGATTCAATTTTTTTTCATATGTTGCTCTTTATACTCTGGTTACAGAAGACCGTGCCACATGTATGTAACAGCGAAGAATGGATACTAGGGTATGCTCTTTCAAAACCGGAGAAAATGTGAAGAAAACTGTCACATTCAATGCGGGCTAGGGTATGCTCTTTCAAAACCGGAGAAATGTGAAGAAAACTGTCACATTCAATGCGGGCTAGGGTACGCTCTTTCAAAACCGGAGAAAATGTGAAGAAAACTGTCATATTTAATGCGGGCTAGGGTATGCTCTTTCAAAACCGGAGAAAATGTGAAGAAGACTGTCTTATATTCAATGCAGGCTAGAATGGGACAACTGAAATATCATTCAAAACATTCAGGCACATCTTTTTAAATTTACGGATATCGTATTAAGTGGCAACGGTAGCGATTTGGCAGATTTAGGGGGAGAAATACACACCTGCACTTCCATGCCTCTGCTTCATTATCTCGGCATTTTTCTGATGACATGAGTCCCTCGCTATTTGAAATAGGCCTCAGGTATTTTGCATACCCATGAAAGTCATACTTATTGAACGAAAGACGCTTCGTTCACAGCTCTGTTTTGGACTGCACCTGAGCATTTGCGTGTCACCGCTGTCGACGGTAAATCTCAGCTGGGTGATGTCTACAGCTATGGGATCATGCTGCAAGAGATTGCTCTCAGAGAGAAACCTTTTTCCACGTCACTCCTTAACCCCAAGGGTCAGTATATTTGTAATTTTTAGCGTGAGAAGTGTAAGGAACTGGTTATTCAACAGTCGTCTGGTGGTTTGTAGCGTTCATTAGACAGCTAGACCTCGCTCGACTACCGTTCCTTGAAAGCCTACTAACGTTTTAATCAGCAATTTTAATAGAACCACCACTTATTCATTATTCCCAGGGATACTTAAAGGGCTAAGCTTGGTGTCCAATCGACGGACGGATTGAACGATCCAGGTGACTCATCAATGCTGGTGTTTAGATCCGGATTCTGAAGCATGAAGCGACTAGAAGGATGGAATGACGAATGAAATGATAATCCGAGGATGGAATGATAGTCCATTGAAGGGTTGCCCCAACGTTTTGTTAGGATTTTCTAAAGGTTTCCAATTGGGTCAGAAAGACAAAGTGGAGTTAAGTTTCTTGTCTTAGGAAGAAAACACGATACGATTTGAACCGCTGACCCTCAAATTTTTCGCTCGAAAGTCCACCGCGCGAACCACTACACGACCTTCACAGCGGCCAAACGCAAAAAACAACGTCACTTCCGGTTTTTCAGAAACAGCTCAGATTTTTACGAGCGCGAAGTTCGTATGAAAACGATACATAAAGTGTCCCGATAAACAAAATTTCGCGCCGATAAAACTTGTGGATGCCAGTTACTTCATTCGAAACACCTGCTCGAAGTAAAAAGCTTAAGTTTTCAGAAATGGCGTTAAGTTTTGCGGTTAAAGTGAAACTTTCGACGTTTGTCTGTATTTTCTTTTGTAAGCCTATCGCGGGAACTGCGCACGCGTCTTGCGTTTGACCGCTGTGAATACACGACCAAGCCTCCGCCCAGAGTGCATTAAAAGAGGCGAAGTACATCCGGTTCCCACTCAGGGTTACCTTTTGAGTAGAAAAATGTCAGCAAGCAAGTGTTTCATAACTGAATCACCAGCAAGTTTCTTTTCACTGTCAGAAATTCTCAGTCAGCTCCATGTAGCCTGTGGAGTAGATATTTCGAGTCCCGACAAGGGATTATGATGCTCTTTTGCTCCCGACTGTATGGGCACCAACCTGCACTGCACATGCCTTGTTTAGTCGTTTCTTGATAGAGAAATTCTTTGAACATTTGAGCGGATAGGTAGATAGGCCAAATTTTAAGTTATGTTTGTAAGTATCTTAATGTATTAAAAACTGACAGAATTTACATGGCATGTTTTTCGTTTTCTTTCTTTTTTTCATAACAACTTACTACAAACACATAAAAAAATCAAGACAATTTAGCTACAAGGAGAACTGAATAACTCCTACAATTGAATATATCTCGCATAATGTGCAGTGATAAATGTGTTCCTAAAGGGATAGTCAGCTCAGAGGTTTAATAGTTCGTTTTCATTAGTGTAGCCGACGGAATGACGACATTTATTCGCAATAACTGTGTTAGAAATCCATCTTGATGTAACATTATCCTGCTTAACAACGACGGAGCACAGGTGCGCTCTGCATTTATAACGGCTGCAGAGCCCAAAGCTGCTAGTGCTACGTTTCAGAAATGTCAAATATGCAAAACATTTTTACAGACTACTTTAACGGTCGAAATTAACTGGCGAGGGAGAGGAAACAACGCGGTATTGACAGCCTTGATGATTTTAGCTTGAGGAAAAAGAAGAGGTTCGAGCGTTGAAATGGAAACAGCTACACAATCCGGTATCGATCCCTCAGCTAAGCCGATCATTACTTTGTCGAAGAAATTTTCTGATTCAGAAAATTTGTAGACTATTAAAATTTACGTTATGTTTCAAACATTTCCAATATTTTTGACGTTTTAGATCGAGAAACATAAATGTTTAAAACTGTGTAAGAGTGATGTTCCTCGCTAGTACACTATGTTATAACTTTACCTTTTCTTCTCTTTGTCAGAAATTCTTTATTACGTCCGCAAAGGGATCAAACCTCACTGCAGGCCCCAGGTCCCCCCGGATAGTGCGCCTGATCCATATATGGACCTTATGAAGATGTGCTGGGATGAGAGTCCTGAGAGAAGACCCACATTCAGCGGGATCCTTAAGCTCCTTAAAAAAATCAACAACGGAAAGTAAGGAAAACAATCGATATTCAGTGAACTGGTCAATGTAACATCTGTGGCCTTACATAAAGCAGTGAAATTTTGAGAAAACAGACACTCGACCATGAGCCTACTCCAATCGCCCTGTACTGATCCTCCACTGAACTCGTTTAAAGACGGACAGCAGTTTTCCTTTTTGGCAACCAGTTGCTGTCCTTTAGTTGTTCACTCATACACAGGCATTTCATTATGTCCTCAATGATCACCGTTTTAACGTGGTGATACTAAACCATGTGAGAGTCCTCTCTATAATTGGTTATCTGCTATCACTGATGTGGATGCTTCTTTACGCTTACATAAGGTCTCAAACTGAGCATTGTAGGAGTGGGTAATCGTTGACCAGATGGCTTTAAAAGCCTAAGTTTTGGAATGCTTTGCAAACGGATGAAGCTGTACTAGGAGGCCCACATCATAAAGCTTAACTCGGTTTCTATAGCATAAATTAACTAGGAGTATTACTACTCCCCCCCAGATGGGGGAACATAAAGTGACTAGGAGTATTGCTACTCTCACCTGGATGGGATAATAGTCCATCACAGGATACCCAACATAAAGTGACTGGGATTATTACTACTCCCCCTGGATGGGATGCTAGTCCATCACAGGATGGCAGTCATAAAGTGACTAGGAGTACAGTATTACTACTCTCACCTGGATGGGATGCTAGTCCATCACAGGATACCCAACATAAAGTGACTGGGATTATTACTACTCCCCCTGGATGGGATGCTAGTCCATCACAGGATACCCGGCATAAAGTGACTAGGAGTACAGTATTACTACCCTCACCTGGATGGGATGCTAGTCCAACACAGGATACCCAGCATAAAGCAACTAGGAGTATTTATGCTCCTCCCTGGAGGTGCTAGTCCATCACAGCGCTGCCCTCAGCAATTTGTTAGGCTTACCAAACGATTGTTACCCATTTATACACCTTGGTAGCCATAGAAAAAAAGAGAGAGACAATATGAACGGCAAGCGCAAAACAACAACCAGTTGATCACCGTAATGACATAATGACCTTCTTGCATTCTTTTACATTCAGAACCATCTCTGTGATAGACAACATGCTATCCATGATGGAAAAGTACACCAACAACCTGGAGTCCCTTGTAAATGAACGAACGCGGCAACTGCAGAGTGAGAAATCCAAAACGGACGAACTTCTTCACAAGATGCTTCCAAGGTAATAGCTTGTAGCTAGTAGGTCAAGATGTTTTTCCTACAGGTGGATAGATGGGTGACATGGATGGGTGACATGGGTGTGGGAGTGGGTCCAGGTAAAGCCCTAGGGGTCGTTGGCGTCTCAAGTTTCTGACAAACCAGCCGATGAATAAAGCAAAAATAAATAAATAAATAAATAAATAAACACGAAATGATCTTTAAAAATAAACTAAAATGAAAATATAATAAATGGATATTGCATTGCGAATTCGGAGAGTGCTTTTTCTATCTATTGTTTCCAGTTTAGCGATGTGAAACTCTTTCATGAGAGAAAATCTCGGATCAAGGATCAAGGATGAAAACGGGTAGAACACTCAACCCACTAATACCGCCGAAAACTGGGATATATACCCAGGAGTCAAATGGGAGTAAAATGCTCTCACCAAATTTAGAAATGTTGCTTTCTGATCATGAGTGACAAAGAAAACCAAAGGACTTTTAGAAAAAGCCCGCGTAACATGTAACATACTGCTTGCCGTTATTACAATTACATGTATTGTTATGATTGTTTTTATTCGAGAACGAATGCACGGCGATCTTGTGCCAATGGAATGGGGTTTTCTGCTTTTCAAAGGCTATTTTGACAACAGAAGGCCGTGACTAGAGGCAAAGCTGAGAGGAAAACGAGATTTCAGGCCACTAAGGGGTGTCAGCGACGCAACGTCCCCAGGCGACCATGTGCTAATAAAACACCCATAGACGCCCTGTGGTACAATACTGACTGCCCATTGGGCTTCACACTTCACCATTAATTTTTACCTCCCACTCCTTCCACCTCTTTTGAGCCATTCTCGTCCCCAGAGCTGCGCTGCTTTTTTTTGAATGGCCACGTGTAGACCAAACAGATCGTAGGCTCTGGGTACGAGGATGCCTTTGAGCCTGTCATACAGACTTACGTATATGGCTTATTATTCTGACTCAGGAGCATCGCAGAGAACCTCAAAGCGGGAATTGAAGTAAAAGCAGAACATTATGATAACGTGACAATATTCTACAGTGATATTATCGAATTTTCCAACATTACCTCGGTCAGCTCCCCAATACAGGTAAAAACCTCTTTGGTATTTGAAAAATGAGACAATTTTCTGACTGGTTTATGACTTTATTCGTTTTAGCTTTAGAAAGATTTGATAAAAGCCTGTTAATTGGTTTGTTGACTGACTGACTAACTGACTGACTGACTGACTGACTGACTGACTGACTGATTAACTGATTGACTGACTGACTGACTGACTGACTGTCTGTCTGACTGACTGACTGACTGACTGCATGATTGACTGACTGACTGACTGACTGAATGAATGAATAATTGAGTGAATGAACGAATGAATGATGACATTGATTGATTGATTGATTGATTGATTGATTGATTGATTGATTGATTGATTGATTGATTGATTGATTGATTGATTGATTGATTACTTCCACGCAGGTGATCAACCTACTTAACGACTTACACTCTTTATATGAGACAGTTATGACGCGATATGATGTTTATAAGGTAACAAAATCTATATTCATATTTAACTATTTAGAGATTTTTCTAGTGACCATGCCACTAACCACTCAAGTGTAAGCTTGTTATAAAACAATACTTTCCTGTGGTAGGGTCAGTGTGGATGAAAACCTTAATTTGACCATTCAAATGAAAGCTATCATGCAGTACTCTCCTGCGGTACTGTACTGAATAGTTCTCCCTTTTGAGACTGTGGATAAAATCCAAAAGAGTAACATTCAATTTTTAGTATTAAGCATAAGCACTAATGCTCTTATTAGTTAGCCTATGGCATGGTTTTAAGATGTATTATCTATTACAGATGTATTTTTGCAAAAGTTATGACTATTGGGAAAAAGTAGATCTTAGCAAGGGTTATTGGAATACAAAAAGAAAAATGTGGGTAACCACGCATTTTTCAGAGATATTAAGCAACCGTAATTCTGAAAGAGCGTTAAGATACAAAGAATGTATGGCAATTTCTTTCCAAATTTAAGCTCATTTATCTCTGAAAAATGCGTGCTTACTCCCAATTTTCTTTTTGGATTCTGTTAGCCTTGCTAAGATTTGCTTTTTCCACATAATTATAAGCCGCGCAAAAATATTGTTGTATTATTATATGGGGCAAATTTCTTATGAAACCCGAATATCCCAAGACGGGCAGAACGTATGCGAAAAGTTGCAAAAGAGGCACCGTCCTTAAACAGCTAGTTCTCACGTAGGGCTAGGGACGCCGATTGCGAACTTATCTCAAACTAAACTCGATATCGCGTTTTAGTTGAGTTTCTCAACTTAACTCATCTCTAACTCATCTCAAACTTACCGCCTCGAAGTCATCTCGAACAAACTCAATAAATCTTACCTCGAACTGAACTCGATCTTACCTAGAACTATACTCGATCTCATCCCGAACTCGAACTAGGGTATATGGATTCCTCGATGTGAACGTATTGAAAAGTACTCTCTTTCAAAAGCGTTACTTCGCCTAAAAAGTTCACCTCAGAACTAGTCAAAGGGTAATTAATTCTTGATTCGTTTTTGGTTGTTTATATAATTGTTACATTCGCTTTTTTCTGTGTTACAGGTTGAAACAAGCAGCGATTCGTATTTAGTTGTATCTGGCCTCCCAGAGAAGAATGGAAATAAGCACGCTGGACAAATAGCGAACATGTCTTTGCGTCTTGTGGCGTATCTAAAAGACTTTACGATCAGCCATCTGCAGGGTCAGACTTTGCAGTTTAGGATTGGAATTCACTCTGGTAAGTAAATGAACAGATTTAATAGCCATTCGTCGGTGGAAACAGAAGGTTTATGCATGAATGGATTTCAGGATACGACCGAGACATACGCCTATCACGTATTCACACTTCAGCCGTTTCAGAACATGCATAATGCAGCTGGTCACTATCCGCTGTGGGGAAAGGTTAACGTTGTTAACCGCGACCCACATTGCTACACCCGTAGGGTTAAAGAGGCCATTCACATAAGACTTCACCCTAATAACATTAATAGGGATGACGGAATTGAAATTCCAGAAGCTTGGATGCCCACGATCAAACAACACAATAGCTGATCGGTACCATAGCGGACCTCTGAGGGAACACTGTCAAATCAGAACAGTGGGGATCGAAATCTTCCAATCATAAGCAACCACAACGAGGATCGAAATGCATCAATCACAAACAGCCATGGTGCTACATATAGTGACACATGCCCAGAAGACACCATCGCCTAATGAAGACCAGCTCTAAGTGGTCAAAACGTCGCGATCCACATCAAAGTGACAATATCGTGAGACAACGATAAAGCAAATCTATCGTTATAAACGACGATGAACAACCACATCTTTCATACATTAAACTTACCTTATTTTGATTCAGTCGATATTTCATTCCCCCACCGGCATAGCCAACACCACAGTGTCTATAGAAACTAATGCCTACACGGCCTTAAATCTCCAATGATAATGATAGCGATATTGTCGATTTGCCATTAAACGGCTAGTATGGTAGCCAAAGGCCTCTTTTTAGCCTATGTGTTTTCTTACCTCTGGATTGAGAAAATCTTACCAAACATTCCTTGCATTATCAACAACGTAAGTAAACCAGTAGAGTGAAGTTGGTGTTTGTAACTGTTTTTCGTCTCCAGGCCCCTGTGTAGCTGGAGTAGTGGGTCTTAAGAAGCCGCGTTATGAGATATTTGGAGAAACGGTGAACATCGCTAGGCAGCTAGAGGAGACGGGTACTGGTATGTTGTTCAGAATAGCAAATATTTTTATATAATAACGGAGATACTACGCGATTATTGATTGGTCCTCGCCCTTGATTTAGTAGAGGACGGACGCCGAGATGACGTCAGTCCAGAGCCCGGAGTCTGATCGACCGCTAAATTATCAATCCCGAGGAATACAACAAAAACGGCGGGAGGTGACTTAAAACAGGATAAATAAGCTGGCACTTTGCTGGCGAAAATGGTAGACTGATTGCCCAAGTTTGTTGCTATACGAATGTCAAGAATGGGCCGGGGAGGATCGATCACGAATCGCAGTGCCGGAACGACGTTATGTGATTATAGTTCTGGATCAGAAACTTCGTAATGGCATAAAGAGTAAGTTTTCGAAATACTTGGTAAACGTTCGAGTTATTTGTTTATTTATAAGTTCACGCCTGAGTGCAATTATCTTCAAATTTATTACCAAAATTGAGCAACACTCGACTTTTTTGTTCACGTGAAGCTCACAAATCTTTCGAGATTTGCATCCTGTTTTGGATTTTCCTTACACGAGACACTTTACTGTTCATTATCTCTCTCCACCCAGGTGACTAAGTGGGGACTGGCGAAAATCAAATATGCTTGGGATAACTCTGTGATGGACAACGTCCCATCCAGGGAGGAGTAGAAATACTCTTAGTCACTTTATCCTGGCTATCCTGTGAGGGACTAACGTCCCATCCACGGGGGAGTAGTGATACTCTTAGTCACTTTGTGCTGGGTGTCCTGTGATGGACTAACGTCCCATCCACGGGGGAGTAGTAATACTCTTAGTCACTTTGTGCTGGGTGTCCTGTGATGGACTAACGTCCCATCCACGGGGGAGTAGTGATACTCTTAGTTGCTTTATGCTGGGTGTCCTGTGATGGACTAATGTCCCATCCACGGGGGAGTAGTGATACTCTTAGTCGCTTTATGCTGGGTGTCCTGTGATGGACTAATGTCCCATCCACGGGGAAGTAGTGATACTCTTAGTTGCTTTATGCTGGGTGTCCTGTGATGGACTAATGTCCCATCCACGGGGGAGTAGTGATACTCTTAGTTGCTTTATGCTGGGTGTCCTGTGATGGACTAACGTCCCATCCACGGGGGAGTAGTAATACTCTTAGTCACTTTGTGCTGGGTATCCTGTGATGGACTAACGTCCCATCCATGGGGGAGTAGTGATACTCTTAGTTGCTTTATGCTACAGAAACCGAAGATAAGCGCGGGCCATGTGGACATCTTGTGTCTCGTTCAGTGTGATTACCATATTTTCTCTCTTTAACGCCGAAGACTACAAGTAGACCTCGTATGACTTGACTTGATCCTCTTAGCCTCTCGAGAGGCATAGGGCTTCCACCATAGCTTTCCACCGAATTTTGTTGTTTGCTAGCAACTTGGCCTCGCCCCATGTCCTCCCGATGTTCTCCAGTTCCTTAGACACCGAGCGCCTCCACGACTGCTTCGGTCTGCCTCTACTTCTCCTTCCCTTGGGGTTCCACTCCATGGCCATACGTGTGGTGTTGTTGTATACCTCGTATACCCGGGGTTTATTCGGGCTCCGGCGTTTATTAAAATGGGGTAGTTCTCATCATTTTTGATATTCTTATTTTTAAACACTTTAACTTCACTAACATTAGAGCGGTTTTCAATTGAGTGTCGAAAGTAATTCGTGTTTTGCTTTGGTTTTGCTTTACTTCGCTCTGTGATTGGTTAAAAAATCTCGCGATACTTTCTCGACCAATCAGGAGTAAAACTCAAACCAATCAGTCGCGACTTGCTCGCGCTCGCACGTTTTTTCCCGCACTTGGCGCCAGTAACATGTACTTGCTTCGAGTTCTGATTGGTTCATTGGATAATTTGTGTTTGTTGTGATTGGCTGAGGTAATTACTTTGGTTTTGGTTTTACGACACTCATTTGAAAAGCGCTCTAACAGTTCAATTAAATTACAGCACAAAATAAGCAAAAGAGGAACTGAAATGTCACCGATTGAAAACAATGCGAGAGAATTGGGTCTCAGTAGCGTGCAGAGTACATTACGACAACTTCCTTTAGTTAGAATGAATGTAACAACTCGATCCAAAGTATAGTAGTGGTCTAGTGTACTATATCTAATTTTCGATGAGAATCAGTTTCAAATAAATGCCGGTACCTTCATTTAAAATTTGATCGCGTGTACCCGGCGTTTAATTGAGAAAATACGGTACCATTGATACCTCTGGAAAAAGAAGAAGCAGCTAATGATTTCACTCTGCTGCTTAGCTTTGAGAGGGTTTGTTAAAGGATCTCATTAGTGTTAAACGTGTACCGTCTAAAAAGGATTTTCACCGTGAACCTGCCCATGCTTCAACTGAGTTCATCAAACGAAAATCTACGCTTTGAAAGGTCGTTCAACTGCAAAAGAATGATAATCTGGGAAAACAAAATGTCCACCAAACGCAACAATAAACACTAAATTTTGAATTGTGGAAGGAATTTTCTCTTAATAATGGTCAATTCTCAACCGTCAACCGTCAAAGCTCCCTCCACCCCCCCCCCCCCCCCATTCAGACCCTTATGTCAACGAGTCTCTCGCTAGTCGCGACTTCAATCAGTATCTACATACCTGTTTCCATATTTTTTGCCTTTTTGTAGCTCAAAAAATCCACGTAAGTTCATCGAGCAAGCAAATCCTAGATGACTTGGGTGGCTTTCATCTGGAAGAGAGAGGCCTGGTTGATATTAAGGTAAGAAAGCCGCAGGGGTACAGTATCATGTAAATAGTGTTGCTAACGATGTATGTAAAATAATTTGTAAGCAGTGTTTTTAAAAGTAACGTTTGAAAGGTAATTTGTGTAGCAAGTAACTTATGTACTCTTCCAGTTTTACATGTAAGTTTGGTTAAATGTAGCTGTAAAGTATTAAATGAAAAAGGAAAGAAAGCCGGAAGGGTGGTCTTGAAATACACTATGTGAAGAAGATCTGATTGGCTGAATGAGTTTTGTATTTATCTGATTTAAAACTTTATGGTAGAAGACCAGGACTAATAGTTGCCCTTGTGCCTAGTAAGCTAGGTGGCTGGCATTCAAATTACATGTGCTTTAATCGATTGATTCACTTTTTCTCACTGACTAGTTGACTTATCCGCTGGCTAGCCTGTTGCCTGCTGACTACCTGACTGCCTGCCTGCCAACCTGACTGACTGACTGACTGGCTGACTGACTGACTGAATGACTCATTGGCTAACTGACTGACTCACTGACAGACGGAATGAATGACTGACTGGCTGACTAACGGACTGACTCACCGACTGACTGACCGGCTAAACGACTAACTGAATGACTGGCTGAATGACCTAGTTGGATGGATGGCTGGCTGAAGGACTGACGGACTGATTGACTGCTTGAAAAGCTCACCAGTCATGACCGACTGGCCGACTAATTGGACGACTGACTGACTGACTGACTGGCTGACTGACTGACTGACTGACTGACTGAATGGCTGGCTACAGCTGACTGACTGACTGAATTGACTCACACCAAATCTTGGTCCCTATAGTGTCAGTTTTAACGAGAGTTGACTGTAATCAGCGTGGCTAAAAGAGCTTCAAGAATCTTTTCAAGACTGATTATCATTGTTACAGTTTGCATTTTATTTCTTCAATTTTCCAAAGTTAAACTCATTATATTTCCTTTCACAGGGACTCGGTGAGACGACCACATTTTATCTTATAGGAAAAGAAACAGCAAGTAAACCCAGTGTGCAGTAGCTGGAATGTTTACAAGGACAACGTATAGCATCGAATCGCCAAACACTAAAATATTTCGTGGAACGTGGAGTTGGCCGGATGTACGTCTAACGCAAAAAAATGAAAACATATAGCGGCCACAACAATCAAGACGTTTGCATTAACTATAGTCTTACGCAGAGTAATAAGTAATAACGAGTATAGGAATAAAGTATAAATTGGTGCAGAGAGCTGCAGAAGCACTTTCAAGTCAAGTAATAGACGAGGTTCGAATTCCAGCAATCCAAACCCTTCCAACTTTGGCTCTCTGATTTTCAAAATTATCTGAAGGACAATTACTTTGAGAAGGCTTCTACTTATGATGTCTTGACCAGACTGCAAAATCTCCTGATCACAAAGGGAAGAACGGTTACAAAAGCTGTGTTCGGTCACCGAAGTACACTCGCCGGGAAGCCTGCAAAACTTATCTCAACAAGTAAATTTACTAGCAAGTTATTTAAACAGAAAGCAAGCTCAGTGTTATCTTAGGGACCGTCAATATTTTATAAAGGAGGGGAGAGCCGGTGGAGTTTTATCAAAACAAAACTACTTTTCACGTCCCCCTGTCAGAGATCCATTTTGTAAATGATTTCCCCAACACCTTCCCGCCAAAAAAGCACACGAGGTACACTCCAAATAAAAATTTAACAGAAGTCCTTTTCATAAACAAACTCACATGGATAAGTAAGATGGCTGCCTTATTTTTGCAATGACCACTGGCCTCCTTTCTTCTGCAGATAACCGTCGTGATAGTGAAGGTAGTTTTTTCGCAAACCCCTTCCCTTGTCAAATTCCACTTACCCTACCCATAAAAAATTAAGGATCCCCTAAGGATATGGATAAGGTAAAAAGTATAATAAAAGGTGGTTACTGAGGCTATGAACCAACATGCGGGTGGACCTGTGATCGTAGGACTCTTCAGGTACTGAGACAATCTGCATCTGCCACTTATATCCTCTCATGGGTGGGGTAGGGAAGAGTAAGAGATGGAAACGCTTTTATTTTTTGTTTTCTTCCAGAAGTAAGAAAAGATATGAAAAAGTGTTTTGTTGTGCGTTGATATATTTAAGTCAAGCGGAGTAGCACTTTGGGAATAACGTAATTCTGATATGCATGCAACTACGTGAAAGATACATCTTTATAATTTGATAGGTATTCCACGGCATTTTTTGTAAATTAAGGACGTGCGCGCGAAAAACTTCTACAATACAGATTTTTTTCATACTTTGACTACAGTCATATAATGAGTTACCTATGTCAGAAATGGAAAAAAATTGGGGGTCACCGACTTCGTTTTCGAAATAAAGCGCGTCAAAAACTACCCCAATTTTGACAAATCGGCCCTCGTAACTCGACATGGCCTCAGTGCTTGTTAGGTGACGAATATTTAAAATGTTTCGCTGTAGACCCACTTTCTTAGTCAAATTTTACTTAAGAAGGTCTGTTAAGTAAATAATTTGAACCGGTGTCATCCTTTTGGTTAAACTCAACCTCTAAGATGGACTTTAACGAACACCGTGCAGCTTCAATAATAGTAGAATTCGATGATGCGAGGGCAGAAAAGTTGAAAAAAATCAAACTTCTACAATACAGATTTTCTTTAATTTTTCACAAAACGTAGATAATCAACAAAGAAAGTGATCTATCAAAAGAAAATATGGGGTCACCGAACATTTAAGAGAGTTAAACCCGTGCATAGATATTAAGGTCCCCACTAGCGCTATATATCTCCACATTTCTTCAACAGCGCGCGCGCTCAATACATGACGTGGCATGACATCACGAAGTGAATTGCGTGTGCAGTAAGGATGCGCAGAAACAATTGGCGCGAACGTCCTTAAGTTATGTACTGAGGTTTTAAAACAATTGAAATAATAAAAATACGTTTAAAAATTGCACACAATACAGTTATTAAATACGAAAGAAATAAAACTCTAGAACTATAAATGTCAATTTCATGATAGTAAACATAAGTTAGGATAAGAGCGAACCTGACTCGTCCCCAGTCGTCTTCATAACGCGCGTGCCATCACGGCCTTGCTCTCTCACCTCCCGTGCCGCGCGCGCTATGAAGACAACGGACAACGAATTAATCTCGTACCCAGATCTCTTTTTACGCACGACCGGGGGAAGGACTGGGTACGAGATCAGGGACGAGTCAGAGAACGAACATAAATATTACAACTCTGAATGTATAAAATACTGTACTAATACTGGGTAAAGCACATGGCTGGAATGAAGCTATTTTTGTCTTCACTGTTCTGTAAGTTGATAGGGAGAGCAACTGACTATTGCGCAGTTGGGAACGTTAGTGTTAACGCGGGTTTCGGGCAGAAGGCGATCGACGTTCTGAGTTTTTCGCATGTTTTCTTGCACAGTTCTTACCTTCTGACATACAGCCTGGGACACCCAGCAAGGAGAAGTGTGTCTTGGTGGTTAACGCCGAGGTGTATAATGCGCAAAGCTATCTTTTGTGCCAGTTCGATCCGGTTGGATAAGGGCTTTTTTAGGCTGGTGTGCCAGACGGTGTCTGGCGAACTCGCGATCGAGGATCGATTGTACTAGACGATCAGCTAGATTTACACCAAAACGAGGATACACAAGGAACAAAATAACTTCCCAAACGAAAGAAAACAAGCCTTCTGGATTGCATTTAGTGAAAATGATAGTGATAATGGGTGGGAGCCCTTTGGAGGTGGACCATTAATGGTGGGGCTCCGCATGGATTACGCTCTCCTGTGATTTGTTATTCCATCAGGGGGTAAGGGACCAGAGAAAGGGGCTTATTTTGCTTGCTTCAAAGTTTCGTTTTCTGCTACTTTACTAGCACAAAAAGGGTCTAAAGAGCCTTTAGAAGATGCTATCTTTCATTGTGGCAGCTTAGAACGTCCAATGATAGAGTTTTTACAGCATCTATGAGGTATAGGCTTTCTTTGCCTTAAGAGAGAAAGTATTGCTTATACGCTTTTGCTCTGATGGAGTGAGTCGTATGTCTGTTAAGGATAGTTCATAAAGAGCTAAATACCTTGAACACACGACAAATAGACAAAGCAATAAATAAGTTTTAATTAATTTACTCGATAGTGCAATGGAGTTAAAATGTTCAAACAGTAATTTAAAGTGAATCAACAATTGGAAAAAAGAAAGCATCTTCGGGGAAAAAAAGCTGCGCAGTGAGCAGTGGGAAAGAGAAAAGTCGGCTTTCTAGCATCAGCGCATGGCACATTGACTCCCCGTTGACGACAAAACAGTCTTTTACCGCGAGTTCGTTGAGTGAAATGCGGCGGGGGCTCTAATAGGAGTGGAACGGGTGTAGATTGGAGTTTGAGAAGAGACGCTTTTTTCCTTCTGTTGGTCGCTCTGAAGGGTGCTTTTCTTTGCAGGTCGCCAGGCTCGTGTTCAACTTACTTGACTAAGAATCCTCTGCGCTCCTTGTAGAGCATAGGGCCGCCACCGAAGCCTTCCAAAGGACCCTATTTCCTGCTGTCTTTGTGGCATCGTTAAATGTCGATCCAATATCTGGTAGGATATCTATGGTTTCGGTTTTCGTAACGAATGAAATCCAGCACGGAAGTGGTTGCAGTTGGCCTTCGTGTCTTTACCAGTGCCTCGTTAACCGCCATGGGCGTTGCCCCGGATCCACGACGAGGACCACGATCCACGACGAACACTGCTAAGAACATCTGCGTGGAAGGCTATTGGATCCCCAGGCTCCCGTTCAAACCACTTCGTTACTCACATTGATGACCTGCACGACCCAGGAGATTATGAGGTTTCCATAATCGACCCGCTGCAAGAGTGAAAATTTGTAGTGGTCAGCGAAATTCCTGTGGCCAAGACCGACAAGATGGCTGATATTCATCACGGAGCGGCTCCTTGTGGCTTGTTATCTGCTTATTCTTGCAATTTTGTGTCATTGAGGAGCTAGAAGAGCTCTACCAAAGCACAGATTTAAGAGTCCCCCAAAATACGAAAATAGAGAACAAACATCTGGAACCACCTCTAACACAAACCAGTACAAGAGCGTCGACTTCAGGACAAAAAGAGTGGGGTTTTTTCCCAATTTTTTCTTCTCATGTTTTTTGGGATAAGTTGGATCGCCTCGATTGGCCTTATCGTTTGAGAGTGGTTTCCATTTGATGTAAAATGTAAAAAAAAAATGTTAATGCTCTTATTTTAAGTGGGAGTGCACTTAACTAATACAGCTAGTTTGCAGGCACTCCAAGGAAATAATCATAAACAAATAATCAACTAGCGGGAGGCAAACCAGTTGGCTACTTACAAGTATAGTCAAGGAATTGAACACGGGACTACCGAGAAACAAATCCATCGAATGGTCGGAGCAGGATTCGAACTCGGGACCTCCGGGTTGCGAGTCCAGCGCGCTAACCACTCGGCCTCGCTGCCGATCGCTTTTGATCGTTCCCGACCGCCCTGTACGGTCTGAATAGAGCTCAAGCGATAGCAACGGTCTCGGTCTTCCGGATCGTTTGCGATAGTGCTGGTGGCGTTTCATTAAATTGTTGAATATATCGTTTTTAAAGCGTCCGGGACGATCATACGGAAACCACCCTGGAGCCTTCCTCTACTCCCCTTGCCACTACGTGTGGTTTCAGGCAGAAAAAGTGTTTAGTGACTCCCGGGGGGGACTCCCATATGAAAGGGACGGGGATGCTCGTCGGAAAATTAGAATTATTACCCCTAAAGGAGACCAGTCCTGGCGTAGCTCAGGCTTTATTTGACCCCTAAAGGAGACCAATAAATGTCATGCCCATTTTTTAACTCAGACGATTATTGCATTCGAATTTCGTGTGCTCTAGACCACCAACGCAGTATGACGGTGTTTGTTTTTTAATAAACCCGAGGCGATACTTGTATGGGTAAAAATATTGGCTTTCCGTCATAAACACCCTAAGTGAGACCAAAAATCTGCAATTGACACCCCTAAGCGAAACGATGAACATTCCCATCACTTTCATATGGGACCCCCCCCCCCCGGTAGTGACTCTTGTGATGAGAGTGCTCTTCTAGAAAAGCGAAGTTACGGCGATTGTGACTTATAAAAGGCTATACCTCAGGAATTGGAGCGACGATTCGCAAATCATTATGTCTAGACGGAAGCTATTCAGTTCTAATTGAATCGGCGTGTGATACGGAATTATATCTCACCAGAGGCCTGATTCCACATGCTCCTGTCTTTTCATGTGCTCTCACTTACACGAGTACCACACGCGGAACATCATAAATCTATGTTTATGAAAAATGATCCCCCGGCTACGGATTCACCTGTCATAACTCGCCATTATCATAAAGAGAGAAAAGAGAAATTGCACATCCTCTCCTTCATTTATATATCACATAACATAATGTAGCGTTTATTCAAGATGCAATAAAAAAAATTATAAAATGCATCTTAAAAAAGAAAAAAAAACACGAGATTAACCCTATAACGTTTCCTTACAAATAAAAATTGAAAACATAAGAAGATCCTTCAGAAAGATAACTATAAGGTAATTATGATAGTATTTCCTCTGCGAATCTCGTTTCATGCGCAAATTTCCATCATTATGTTGTGACCATGGGCGAGTCACGAATAACTTGCCTTCTGTGATTCGCCAATATCATAAAATAATGATGGAAATTCTCGCATGAAATGGATTTCGCAGAGGAAATACAGGCTTCCTGAAATATAAGGGACAACTATTCGTTATTTTAATATGGCTAAGAGGGGATGTGGAAGTCGGTGATTTTATGGTCAACCCAAGTATATGAAAAGTGGTTTCTTCCCCGAAAGTGGACATATCCAAAAATACCTCCATATATTTTTTACTACCACCCCCCTCCCCCTCCCCTGCTCGGGAGAAAAGATTAAGCTAGCCCAGACAAGTGCGGTCAGTCCTGCTGGCAAATGGTTTATTGTAGTAAGTGAAAGCTAAACTTTTCAACGTCTTCTAATTGTCATATTACTAGTGTCGTGGAGGAAGTGTTATGGAAACGCAATGGCGACATTGTCACGGCAACTGACACACACACACACACACACACAAAACAACTTTATGTCCCGTGAACCTGGCAACATAAAGCAATAGTCACATAATGAATTTTTTAATTTTTAAATAGACATAACGTGATGAGGCTAAAATGAAGTCGTCACGTCCGTGTCGTTACACTCACAGTGTTCCGGGAGGTCACGTGCGGCCCGTGTGTGTGTGCACGTGCAGGTGATTAACAACAATCGACCACTTTTTACTCTTTTAATCGCGTATAGGGTGACTGCTTTGTCTACGTTTTATCTCGGTATATAAAGCGCCATTTATTTTTGGTCAAACTCAGTCGAAGTGAGCCTTGGCAAGTGCTGTGTTCTGCTCGCAGACGGTAAGTGTCACCTATGAAGTGACAGTCTTATAAAATGTGAAAGGTAAAGAAGTCGAGATTTTCCGGAATCGTTTAATTTATTCGTTATATTTGCATTAAGAAAGGACTGTGGAGTGCTAGGAAAGTCAGGAAATGCAATTGTGAAATGGTCAGGGGAACACAAACATAAGCCGTGCAAACTTGATATAATCCCAGGTTACTTAAATGATATACACTCTTGGCCATAACAGTGTACTGAACCGTCGGCTATTTCCAGCCTCATGATCTTACTGTTTTAAAACGAAATCCGTTTCTCTTGATTTTCACATAAATTTACTAGCGAAAGGTTTTTTCGTTTCCGTTCAAATGCCTACTTGAGATAGCGAGAATTTCCTTTCAAGAGGCTATAGAATTTCATCCTAAGTTCATAACATGAGAGGTAAAACTGATTTTCACAAACAGTAGTTCAGATGTCTTTCACCCGAAAAAAGGAATATTTTAAACAGCTGTACCGACGTTGGAGTTTCCTATAATTTGAGTTTTAGTTAATTTGAAGAACTCAGTGAACTGGACTGTTAAGAGGCGAGGAAAGTCAACTGAATTAAAACATGATTTTTTTTAACGTTTTTATTTGTTTTAAACTTTCGCAAGGTTAGATATCCCATCTGTTTGTTGAGTAAAGCAAAATAACAGAATCTGCAAAATATACGAACGATAAATTATTCCATCTGAGAAGTTTCCATGAGGCCATTTTTCCGGTTGTGAAAATCTTATGATTTTTAAGTTGTCATTAAGGCATTGATTATTTTTTACATCCTGTTGTAATGTTATATAACCGAACAAGTGAGCCAGTACCTGATCCGGTGTTCAGATTGTCGGCTGTGTGACGGCAGGGTAGAGGCAAAGGAAAATCACCATGTCAGGGCTTAAAATTTTGCTGGAGTGCTAACCTGTTGCGAAGCTTTCAGACTTGTTCACGATCTGACAAAACAAACAAACAAACCAACAAAGAAACAAAAGAGAAGTGTTGCCCTTCAGATTATTTTTCACAATTTTGTGCGGACGCAGATGCGTCTTTGTGTGGACGCAGATTATAGATCAACGTCTCGCATTTTGTCATGACCGGGCTTGGATTCTTAGGACTAAGGATTTGACGGTTTATTTTAATTAAGATGGTTCTAGCGTTAAACGCACAGTGTCACAAATTCATCTGGGATTATTTGTGTGAACGTCGTTCTTTTCCGAGTCTGATGACGGGCATGCAGGATTTCTAACCTGTACCCATGTCCATCGGTGGGCACAAGTCCGTTTCACGGACCGTTTGTTGTGCTCTTCTTATTTAATGTGAGCTGTTTTCCATTCTCCTCCATTGTTCTCTTCGTTTTTCTACTGAAGGAGCTAGTTCTGCGAAGGAGAGAATCAATAATTAAATAACGGTAATAACTGGGTCACTTCTAGTAGGCCGACGCAACACCTCTAACAAAGTCCCTATGGATTGTTTTCAAGTTGTTTTCGCCTGTACTTAAGGCGGTGTTACACGGGAAAACTTGCAACAACGATTTTTTGCGCAACAATGTTGCGCGAAAAATCGAACACCGTGTAACATGGTACCGGGGACGATTTTTAACGCAACATTAGTTTGACTCGGCAACACGTTGCGAGTTTTTGAACCTAAGTCAAAAACTCGCAACGCAAGATGACGAACATTTAGAAAGTTGGCTTGTGTAACAGGGTCGCCGTCGATTTTTTGGGCAACGCCTTCCCAGAGTTCTGTTCACTTCTGCCATCAGCCTAGTACCCAGGCGTTCCCTTCCCGCTTACCGATTTGGCGCGAAATTTTTCGCGAGCCTAGGGACAAGGTTGTTCTCCCATGTAAACAAACAAGATGGCGACGGCTGTTGACAATGTCGACGAAGAGCTGCAGATTTTGGACGCCTCCGAGAACATTACTTGAAATGACGCTGAAAGGGTGAAACTTATAGCAAACGTAAGAGCGATTTCTTACAACATGTCAACTGAAAGGTGGGGGGAGGGGAATCTCCTTGCGTGGATGCCACATTTGTTTTCATATAATTTTCATATCAGCAGTTCATATGATGAAAAGAAAAAGATCTTTCCCATTTGTATCAACTTCAATTTATAATACAAGCAGTTTTCACATGTATGCAATGAAAATCCAAAGTGAAACCCACAACACAAACTTAACTAAAATGAAAGTAAACGAAAAGGTTTTCCAACACAAAACGTAACGAAGGTCATGTGGAAATGTGTTGCAAGTATTATTAATGTCTTTTATTATATAAACCACCAAAATTAGAGTCATGATATCTGGATGTCAAATAAAATGAAAAAAGCTGTAATTTCAAGATTTTCTGGTCACTTCCTTCAATAACGATATAGGAGATGGCTGTTCGGCTAATCCTAAATTCGGTTTTTCCAGAGACGAAAACGTCTCTTCGGAGGCCAGGAAACGAAGGGTGACTGCCAGACGCTCACTGGCTCGTATCGATGGTCTCATCATTGTGTCTTCTTTGGTAAGACAGTCCTGAATTTCTGAAAGCAGGTCTTCAAATTTATGCGCTGGCATGCGAAAGTACTTCGCGTACTCCCTGTCGTCTTCTTGACGAAGCTCTTGTACGAGATGATTGTACGCGCCCCTTTCTCGCCTCTGCAGCCATTCTCTAATCTTACTCTTTCTCTTTTTACCTTTCTCTCTTCTTCATCGCGGTCTAGGCCGTCAATTCAAACAAGCAAATTGACAAAGTTTTGACGCCGCCGTAAGCCCCACTCCTCGACCGCAATCTTTGTTTACATGGCCTGGACGCGCGTTGATTGGATACGCGAAATGTTGCGAGTCGCTGTTGCGCTAAAAATCGTCTTGTGTAACATGCATGTTGCTAAGTACATTTTGTACGATGTTGCGCGAAAAATTGACTCGTTTACCATACCAGGAAAAGTTGACGCGGTGTTGCGCAAAAAATCGTTGTTGCAAGTAGTCCGTGTAACACCGCCTTTAGGGCGGGTGCCCTCGATTTTTTGCGTTTTTTGTATACTGTTCTGTGCATCTCTGAATGGCCAAGACAAATGCGGATTTCTTATCTTAAGACTGTACCTAATAATACAAACGTATCTTTGCGTGGTTTATAATATAACTATGCTAGAAAATCAGATCTTATCAAGTGTTGGAATCCAAAAAAACTGAGGGTAACCACGCATTTTTTTAGAGTTAATTGAGCTTGAATTTGGAAAGAAAATGCCGTTCATTTTTATGTATTTTTTAAAGCTTTTTAGAATTATGCTTGCTTAATTATTTCTGAAAAGTACGTGGTTTCCCACAGTTTTCTTTTCGGATTCCAAATTTCTAATGATCCTTACTAAGCCTGCTTTTTCCGCGTAGTCATAAACTGTGCTAAAGAACTCTGTATTAAGAGGCACCGTACTTAAATGGTCACTGCAAAACGAGGTATCTGAGACGTATAAAATGCTTTTCGCCGGCAAATTTTCTTGTATGGGTCTTCCTCCAAGTCAGTTTTGTGTCGTTGAGATTTCTCGCAACCACTTAAACAAACCTGTATTCGGTCAGTGTGGCTAATATATAAAGTGTCGCTGTTAAGTCTGTTAAATACAGGTTTGAGTGCAAATTAACAAATTGACGTCAGTTTTTTATGCATCTGTCCTCTTATTGATGATAAATGTCGTCATAACATTGTCAAAGTGTTGTAGATGGCGAGTGGATCTACAACAAACTTTGACAATGTCATGACGAAATTTATCATCAAAAAGAGGACAGACGCATCAAAAAACTGACGTCGATTCGTTTTTTATAATAACAAATAGCCAAAACTGATTTTCAAACGAAGAAAAGAAATACAAGAGTCAATGGAAGATGCAATTGCCGCAGAATCTGAATTTCATCGCTGTAATTCGGAGATTCACAGGCTCGTAAATTAAAACTTTACAATAGGAGTTATTCACCTGTCATAACTTGCCATTACCATAAAGTGGTGAAGAGAATTTGCACATCCTCTGCTTCATTTATATGTAACATAACATAACATAATGTAGCGTTTATTCGAAATGCAATAAAAAATTATAAAATGCGTCTTAAAAAAGAAAAAAAACATGAGGTTAACCCTATAACGTTTCCCTACAAATAAAAATTAAAAACATAAGAAGATCCTTAAGAAAGATATTATAAGATAATTATGATTGTTTATTTTTAAGGAAGCCAGTATTTCCTCTGCGTAACTCGTTTCATGCGCAAATTTCCATCATTATGTTGTGACCATGGGCGAGTCAAGGTTTGCCTGCTGTGATCCGCCCATATCATAAAATGATGATAGAAATTCTCACATGAAATGGGTTTCACAGAGGAAATACTAGCCTCCTGGCCCCAGTTGTTTAAAAGTTGGATAGCGCTATCCACCGGATAAATCACTATCCAGTGGATATTAAGAAGGATTCCGCTCAACGTTCGAGCAATAAGTGCAAAAAATATTTACCAAAAAACTACTCATAGCACGGTAACATTTTAAATGCTATTTGAAACATCTCACTCTAGTTCACTTGCCCAAGTGACCCCGCGATGAAATTCTCAAGCATTCTCAAGAAAATTAATTTCAAATCTCGTAAAAGTATGCTAAAAACGGGCGCCATTTTGTTTTGAACTGACATGAAGCGTCTTTTTAATTGAAATATGGATAACTTCAAATCCAATTTTCTCTGGCGGGGTCAGCTTGGGAGCAAAAGTAACGATAAGTTCTTCTTATCTGTTCTCAAAATGTGACAGTGCTGCAAGTATTTTTTGGTAACTTAATTTTTGCACTTGCTCGAAAGTTGAGCGGAAATCGTCTTAAGTGTTAGGGAAACCAATTGCGTTATCCACTGGATAGTGATTTATCCGGTCAACCTCGTTCCCAGGACTTTTTCCCTTTTTTAAAAGGGAAAAAGTCCTGGGAACGAGGTTGTTATCCGGTGGATAGCGCTATCCAACTTTTGAACAACTGGGGCCTGAAATATAAGGGACAACTATTCCTTATTTTAATATGGCTAAGAGGGGAGGGGGAAATCGGTGATTTTATTGCCAACCCAAGCATATGAAAAATGTATCCTTCCCCGAAAGTGGACATCCCCAAAAATTACCTCCTTATATTTCTACTTCTCCAGCTGGTTTATGCCTATACTACGAGAAGTTACTTTCCATCAATCTCTGGAGAAAAGATTAAGCTAGCCCAGGCAAGTGCTGTCAGTTCTGCTGATCTTTTCGTCAAGTCGTTAAGTTTACGTCCGTGTCGTCGTTACCCTCACAGTGTTCCGGAAGGTCACCGCGTGCGGCCCGTGTGTGTGTGCACGTGCAGCTGATTAACAACAATCGACCATTTTTCACTCTTTTAACTGTGTATAGGGTGACTGCTTTGTCTACGTTTTATCTCGATATATACAGCGCCATTTATTTTTCGGTCAAACTCAGGCGAAGTGAGCCTTGGCAAGTGCTCTGTTCTGCTCGCAAACGGTAAGTGTTACCTATGAAGTGACAGTCTTATAATATGTGAAAGGTAAAGTAGTCGAGATTTTCCGGAATCGTTTTATTCATTCGTCATATTTGTTTTGGGAAAGGACTGTGGAGTGCTAGGAAAGTCAGGAAATGCAATTTTGAAATGGTCAGGGGAATACAAACATAAGCAGTGCAAACTTGATATAATCCAAGGTTACTTATTAAAATGATATACACTCTTGACCATAACAGTGTACTGTCTGTACTGAACCGTCGGCTATTTCCAGCCTCTTGCTCTTACTGTTTTCAACCGAAATCCGTTTCTCTTGATTTTTACACAAATTTAGCAGCAAAAGAGTTTTTCTTTTCCGTTCAAATACGTACTTGAGATAGCGAAAATCTCCTTTCGAGAGGCTATAAAATTTCATCTAAGTTCATAACATGAGAGAGGTGAAGCTGATTTTCATAAACAGTAGTTCAGATGTATTTCACCCGTAAAATTAAAAGGAATATTTTAAACGGCTGTACCGACGTTGGAGTTTCCTATAATTCGAATTTTGGTTGATAAGGGAGCCAGTACCTGATCCTTTCTCACAGTGATATGCGTTCCCCCGTGATATAACACATATCACTGTGACACCGGTGTTCAGATTGTTGGCTGTGTTACTGCAAGGAAAAATCACCATATTTGGGCATAACATTCTACTGGAGTGCTAATTTGTTGCAAAACTTTCTGATTTGTTGACGCTCTGGACAAACAAACAAACAAACAAACAAAGAAGAGAAGTGTTGCCCTTCAGATTATCGTCGTGACCGGGCTCGGATTCTTAGGACTAAGGATTTGACGGTTTATTTTAATCAAGAGTGGGTCTAGCGTTAAACGCCTAGTGTCACGAATTCATCTGGGATTGTTTTTGCTGTCGCGTATAGAATCATTTCAAACTCAGTAAAAGGAGTCTCAAAAAAGCAGATCTCGAAAATTCATTATGAATGTCAACAATCTGTGTGGCAAATTACGATCATTATTACAGTGTACTCTAAAGACACTTACAACCAAACGTTTGACTAATACAATAGCGGTAAACCATTGGTAAGAGTAAGTAAAGACTTGTTTTCTTTTCTCATGATCTATTACAGTTTATGTCACGTACTTTATTTTTAGAAATAATAAAATGTAAAATAAAGTATAAAATAATACCAATTGAATTTAACTTTTGCACTATGTAGGATCGTACTTTCCGCATTGTAACTAAAAAATTCAAACATACCCTAAACAAGAGATCAAATGACTTTTCTTTTGTCCTCACTTACAGCACAATACCCAAATGCAGTATAAACTTCTAATCTAGTTAACGTCTTTCCTTTCCGAGTCTGATGACGAGCATGCAGGATTTCTAACTGTACGTCCATCAGTGGGAACAAGTCCGTATCACGGACCGTTTGTTGTGCTCTTCTGAGCGTGAGCTGTTTTTCTCTCCTCTCCTCCACTGTTCTCTTCGTTTTTCTACTGAAGGAGCTAGTTCTGCGAAGGAGAGAGTCAGTAATTAAATAACGGTTATAACTGTGGCCATTTCTAGTAGGCCGACGCAACACCTCTAACAAAGTCCCCGTGGTTTGTTTTCAAGTTGCTCTCGCCGCGAGAACAACAGGGCCTGTACTTTGGGCGGGTACTTTGGGCGGGTACTTAGGGTGGGTGCTTAGGGTGGGTGCCCTCGTTTTGTTACTGCGTATACGTTCTGCGCATCTCGGGATGGCTCGGCAAACCCGGTTTTCTTATCTTAAGATGGTACCCAATAATACAAAAGTATCTTTGCGCGGTTTTTAACTACGCGAGAAAATCAGATCTTAACAAGTGTTGGGATCCAAAAAGAAAACTGAGGGTAACCATGCATTTTTCACAGTTAATTGAGCTTGAATTTGGAAAGAAAATGCCGTTCATTTTTATGTATTTTTTAAAAAGCTTTTTAGACTTATGATTGCTTAATTATCTCTGGAAAGAACGTGGTTACCCACAATTTTCTTTTCGGATTCCAAATTTCCAACGGCCCTTGCTAAGGTCTGCTTTTACATACACTTTACATGTTTATTTATTTAAAGGTCTGCTTTCTCGCGTAGTCATAAACTATGCTAAAAGAACTGTGTATTAGGAGGCACCGTACTTAAGCAGTCACTCTGCAAAACGAAGTATAGACGTATAAAATGCTTTTGGCAGGCCAATTTTCTTTTGTGGGTCCTCCTCCATGTCAAAATTGTCTTTTCGTTGGTCACTGTGACCCAAGCGTCACCGTTAAATACATGTTTGAGTGTAAACATTTATTTGCAATTAATCCGATCGCCAAAAACTCTCGATCGGCGCTATAATCACTTTCTGGTTTCGTTTTCCTTACTCATGTTTGAACACTCACTGTTTCAATAGACAGAAGTGACACCAGAGCTGCTTCCCCTCCCCCCCCCCCCCCCCTGGACGTCGCTCCTTGTTCTATGGAGATGCGTTTGGAATTCTGGGAGGGACGCACTGTTGCCGTACGTATGCACCGCACCTTCCCACGGCGCCCCGCAGTTCCTGTTTTCCCCCGCTTTACCGGCTCCTGTGTAAGAGGCAGAGTTATTAGTATTCATAATTCAACCCCACCCCGTAAACACGGCCCAATTTTATGGTCTGTGGTTGGCTGCATTAAAGAGATTATTTCATAATTCTAAAACACCGTCGAATTTATGTTGATTTCGCAGTCACTAAAAACCCTGCAGGGCCTGATTCAAGGTTATACCGTCGTACTGACTGGCCATAATCGTATATCTGACGTTTATGGTTATGGCTTACTTCACTGATATACGCCACAGTGCCCTGTCGACAATGTCGACACGTACATGTTTCTAAGCTTTGCCTGATTGTTTATTGTCATGAAATGTTGCGAAGTGCGCAGTGAAAGAACAGGGCACTGTGGCACTGTTCAAGCTAAGTTACCCCCTAATTGTCTGCAATATTACCTATCAAACACGCGCTTTCTTAGAGTAGATGATGCAACGTTTGGAAAGCCGCTGAGAGCACTGGTTAGGCCGCAACTTCAAATATCCGTCAACATAAGAAATATAATGTGTCGATCATAAGGAATGATTTAACATATAGTTCGGTTGCAGCAAGACAGCATCAAGCGGTATTGACTTCAAATGTTTTCGCGTGCATGTTCCCATGTTCTCCGGCCCAAGTCATGAATTTATTTACCGTGGGTAATGGGCCATATCTGGATAAGGTAGGTCGCCGTGCTGAGCCATTTCCTGAGACTAATCCGTAATAAGAGTATTCGGAATAAACGGTATTTGTGTTCTTTTGGGAGCTATTCCGTTTTCAGAACGAACGGAATGAACGTTCCGTTCATTCTGAATGAACAGAATGAAAGGAATACGGTTTACTCGAAATAGACAGAATGCGCGTCCTTTTGCGAAATTTTTGGCGGGAAATCCGACACGGCCGCAGACATAGTAGTAGTTCTCAGTCACCTCTGCCTTGGGTATTCCGTTTTCAATAGGAGCGTTCTTTTCGAAATTGAAATTCCGTGCATTCTGTTATTCCTAAACCGTAATAAGAATAGCCAGACTGGTCCCAAACGTATGCACCAGGGCGGAAAAAGGTTGGGCGATGAAACGAGCGTGTCCGAGCAAAAAGGTGTGATGCAGTGGACTGGGATCGAATTGCGTGCTAGACCAAAATTCAAAATTCAAAGATCCAAATTCAAAATCCTAACAATCTATTAATAGTTTCCGAAAAACGTTAACTTTGGGTTATCTTTTCTTTGTCTTTTCCGCCTTAATCGAAGCTAAAAAACTGTCTTAAAACGAGCAGAGCAAAGTAAAAAGATGGAAAATGGCGTTTGGATGACGCGTGGCATGACGCGTATTTATAATTCGTGCAGCTCGTGCAAGGTTAATCATGACACGTCCCTAGTTAATTAATTAAATCAGATCAACATTAACACCGCGCTTCTTCTTCTTTTTTCCCCAAAACCTCTCCTATGCTTGTCTGTTTCTTTAGGCACTACAAATAAAATTGCTCCTCAGTTTAGACGGTTTTCTTTGCTTTGTTTTTGTGAGATATTGGGAGGAGAAATCTGCAAATTTAATTTCACTTTTAATTTGTTTACATACAGTTTGTGGCGTTGCGACGAATCATCGCCATGGCGCCTTGCAAGGAGGCAAAGTTTAAAGTTGCAAAACGCCACTATCTCCAAATATCTCCAGCTAATTTTTTATTATGTCATGTAAAATTTATCGGCCTTTAATATATGTAAGATTTAGGGTGGAGTAATTTGGAGCTTTTTTAAAAGAGACGAGGAAAGACAACCACGTCATGTTTTTCGGCAAGAGCAAGCATTCGACACTCTCAAATTGAGCGCATTTTTCGGGAACTTACTGTGAAAAAGATTGACTAATGTTCACGCAGACATAAGGATTTTAAGCTGTGAGCCAGGACTGTGGAAAAACGTTTTAATCATAGTGCACGGCTGGCTGAAAAATAAAGAAAGAAAATGAGATTTCCGGTTTGTTGAAAGGTAAATTTTGCCGGCCACCAAACGCACCGGAAGCGCGGAAAGAGCGCTCGTGCCAGTCCTTCTCCGCATCACACATCGCTTGAAGAGCGGACTGCTCGTTTCATCGCCCAACCTTTTCCCGCCCTGGTATGCACCCTGAGTGTGCGCGCGCTGACGATGTGAGAAATTATGCCCCTCAGCTGACGTAACGCAATCCATCGTACAATCCATGCACACTGATCCCCCCCCCGGGGGGGGGGGGGCGATCCAAACACCAAAGTTACTACACCTTACCTTCAGTGGCGATCTTATGAACTAACTGCGATTTTGAGATGGCAGCTGCATTGAAGAGTACTTGCAAGAAAATAAATTCCGCTGTGGGCGGAGTCGCGAAAGGACAGAGCCCAATTGCAACTGACGGAGGACGTATTTTCTTCCAACGCTGTCAGTATAATGCAGTATTGCCGTCTCAAAATCGCAACTAGTTTTGTATCACGATTGAATCGTTTTTCGGGCGAAACAAAACAAAACACGGACTTTCCTTGCCATGAATCGGTACAAATTCGAAATAGTATCTTCATGGAGTATTCTCGATTGTTTAGCATTCTATGAATATTCCATAAAACGATTGAACTTAAAAGAAAAGAAATTAACCAGTAACAATCGCTAGGAACTGAACGATGTATTGTTTTAATATTTCATTTCGTTCTTGATACACAGTATATTTTGAAGCTTCCCAAACAAAACATTTTGAAAAACATGAACGCGTGATTAGCGCGCGCACAACAGGGAATCCACAATAGTTGAGAAAAGCAAAAATAAATGAAATAAAAATTCTCACCATGCGTGCGTTGCTTGTTTTCTGTGGTTTTCTTTTGTGTGCAGCATCAAGCTTATTGATGGTAGCGACAGTACTGTAGTCGTGACCTGAGCTGTTTTGTGCGGGAGCAGATTTCAGTTTTGCTAATTTTTTAAGCTTTTATAAAAGTAGTAGCTTGAAAAATTAGCATGACTGAAATCTGCTCCCGCACAAGACAGCCCAGCTCACGACTCACTGTCGGTGGCATCAATCAGCTTGATGCTGCACACAAAAGAAAACCACAGGAAACAAGCAACGCACGCATGGTGATTATTGTTATTTTATTTATTTTTGCTTTTCTCAACTATTGTGGACCCCCTGTGCGCGCACAACAACACTTTGACAAAAACAGTTATAATTAAACTAGACGAAAAGCCGCTTTAAACCTCGTCTCACTTTTCGACAATGTGGATTGTAAAGTTGAATATCACTTTCCCTTATCTGCCAAACTGCAAATTATTTAACGACCCTGAACGCTCTTTGAAGAAAAAAAAAAGATTTTTGTTTTGAACGGGTAGGAACCTAATAAAAAGCGGCGCGAAATTTCAACCAATCACTGGCTTGCTTCTTTGAGATGACAGTACTTTTGGTTTTCATGTTGACGTTTCAATAGCAATCAAGAATATTGTGATTTATGAAATATTTGTTTACGTTTTGCCATGTCGCCGCCCGCACGTAGTTTTTGGCCACGGGCGAAAGTTCAAAGGTCGGTGTTGTCCCACAGTGAAGCTGAATATCGCAGCCAATCAGAGGGAGTTATACTGATGACGTATAGAGAAATCACGAACTGGGAAGGAATGGTCGAATGTTTTAGTGCCGATAACAACTTTGTTATGGCTCAAAAGCGGAGAGCTTGCGTTGTGTAAGCATCTTTAACTTCCATTTTAGGTGTATTGTAGCAAGACAGTTATTGCGTATGGGTGCTTCCTGATTTATTTAACGTTCACAATGGACAAGAGACACGAGATGCTTTGTTGTTGTCTTGCAGAAATCGACACTGAATTCGTCTGACAGTTTGAATCGCCGATGTTTTGCGCATTCATTTGATGTCCCTACTGTTTGCAAGCCACAAGTAACGAAATGTAAGATGTCTTTTCTGATTCACTTCATCGTTTTAATCATGTCCTGTCATTATAAGCCGCTAACTGTCGAGTTAAAATGTAGCGATGAAAAAGATTTGAGTACGTTTGTGCGTCTTGTATGGAAGCTGTTGAAGCTTCATATACAGTTTAAGAGTGAAAAGGTGAAAAGGTGAAGTTACATGTAGCGCTTATTTGCTTTGTATATTAGCGATGAAAGTAGAAAGTATAAAATGTTTAAGTGAAACTGCTACACGAACCGATTAAGCTTATAAAGAATGAAGAAACAACATTTTCGTGTGTCACGAAACAGCTAGTTTTGATAAGCCCTTAATTTAAGAAGTTACATTCTATGTGTATGGCATTCGTCATTTTATGGGTAAAAGCTTGTGATTAATTTTGTCAACGTTGTCTTTAGGCCGCTCTGTTTTATTCCTTAAAAAATCGTAGAGGTTCTGGTATTTTTGTCTTGCGCTGAGTTTTCTATTGAGCAAGCGTACTGTGTAAAATTATACGATTTAAGTTTATTAGTTCTATGTCCATGTCGAAGGGTGGTATTTATTAAACTTTAGTCGTTAGATTCTCTTTCAAGTCCAAGCTGATGACCTGTTACCCTAAGGAACCTAATTTTTCAAAATTCGCAATGCACTGATCATATAATACAATGTATTCTACTGCCAGAAAATTTCTCTGTTGTATAAACTTGAATTAATGCAGGTAAGATACTGTTTCTTTATGGTAAGATTTATCTCGTTCTTTAATGACAACATAATTTATTAATTGTTAGGCTTAGGATACAGTCATTTTTAGTGTAGTCTCTGCACAATATAAATTCCTGGGGTATCTAATCAATACCTTTCATGACTTTTTCCTGGGCCATGAAAAATTTCATTCTATGAAAAAGGCATTAAAATAGACCATTAAAAAACCCTAAAATTTTGAGTTGCCAGACATGAAAATTAAGTACTTTTTCATGGCCATGAAAAAGCTGTTAAAAGCCATACAATGAAATAACGATTACTTTCTCATATTAATGGCTTTATCATGGCCATTGAAGGTACAAAAACTAAGAAGTTTTTAATGGTGAAATTAATGGTTATTTCATGGAGCATAACCATGAATTTTCTAAATTTAGCCCTAAATCGGATCACTACTCATCATTTCATCCCGTCCTTGAAGAGCCAAAGGGGCGAGACCATCACCTGCTCAAGATGTCCTAACTGCCCTCTAGTGTTAGTCACTTTGAACGATTTTCCTTTGGAATCAGTCTTCTTAAAAATGCGAAACTCTTCTCCCACATCAAATCTAAAATGACATTCTTGATAGCCTTTTACAGTACATGTAATTTCGATACATGCAGTCTCTTCCCGGGTCTCCTGGATATCGCTTCGGGTTCTTGACACTTTCAACACTTCCTTTCAGGTACTGAAAGCTAGCAGTAATTCGATCTTCAGTCGAAATTTCCCCCCACCATGTGGTTATTATGCAAATAATCGACGGTGCGCCGGACGAAAGATCTGCAAAATATACACTAGTTTGATAATCTTTTTCATAACTTCATTTTTATCAGTGTGTATATTTAAACAAAACCTGATCAACAAACAGGAGTTCAGTACTTGAACGTTCGATTGAGTACGATTGTCGACTGTTCGGTAAGTGAACGTTCGATTGTATTTGATTGACTAAATTTTACTGTGAGTTCGATTATGTTGGATTACCGAACCCAATCGAACTATTGGTGTTCGATTGGGTTTGATTACTGAACATTCAATTAGATATGCCAGGTATAAATTTCATGGGCCTTGCGTTCCTTGGTGGACCTTTTTCACACTGCCCATTTATATATACTGTACGTATATCAATATTGGTGGCATCTATAATTATTTTTAATTTAAATTAATGGCTGAGAGCTGTTTAGTGGAACGGATACCTGAAATATGTGTCTGAAAAAAAATGTTTCCTTAATTGAAAGTGAAACTTTTTTGAGGGTCTTTATTCTGTGCTGGAAAGTTAATGCTTCAGATAAGGAATGGCTTAAAAAACAAGTGATGCAGAGGATGATTGAAGTGAGTAGATTTGAAAGCTTGTATGAAATTGTAATACAAAGTGTTTTTAATACTTTTGATTCAAGTTGCAACTGTAGTAGTGATAAAATTGGTTTGTTCCTTCTTTGATTTTTTTAAAGCCTTTTTGTGGGCTTGTTAGTGTTATAAATAATCATGCAGCTTTTCACCTTTGCAAGGTTTTTGTGATATGTCTTGTTAATTTGTATTCCTTCTTGTAGGAGTTTGACTTAAGCCTGCTTGCGTGTGTGCTTATAGTATGAGATAGACTTATTTTGCAGACTGATGAATATTTAGGTTGACCACAGCTGGTCATTAGATAATGCACAGCAGACCAAAACTTCATTTGTCAATACCTGCCAAACTCTCAGCTGTGCATTGTACATGGGGCAGGTAGCACATAATACCTAGGCAAGTGTTTTTCACAGATAACCATTATTTTGTACATGAATAAAAATCTGCCTCAAGTGTCACTGTGTCTGACCAAAATGGTAGGCAGACATATAGTCCTTTCACCAGAATAAATATATAATCCCCATTATCGTGATGTACATGTAATTTTGCGATTTGATGTTTTTTCAGATGGACACTTACATGTACATTGTAAGCCAGATTATTTGTTTCTAGCGCAGTTTTTTTTTTTCAGATGGGATTTATATTTACATTGTAAGCTAGACTGTTTGATTCTGGAAAGTTGACAGGGCTTCTAAGTAAGGTCTTGGCTAAACTAGGAAATGTTGATGAAATAATTATAGTTTCTTCTTTTAGGAAGTGAAAATAAATAAGTGAATATTTTAGAGGAAATTCCACAGAGTGGGTTTTCTATCCAAAACAATACACTGTTAATAAGCCCTGGACTTATATTTGTCCTCAAAGACTTTTTTGGTGACTGTTTATTTTTGGGAGGGCTTTTGTGCTTCTAACATGGTTCAGCTTTTATTCTGGAAGGGATTTTGTGTCTGAAAACGCAGGGCCAGAAAGAATGTGGGTACAAGGTGAAGGAAATTGAACTTCCTGGTGTATGTACAGCATTCAGATTGCTATTTACAGAGGTAGAATAATGCGGTAGTTTGTGTGGGGATATTTGGAGGATATTATGCCGTAATCATTCTTGGGATGGGAACTTAATATACTGTTACGTGGGGGGAGGGGGGGCTTATTATCATAGGACTTTTTGCTTTTTGCAAATGAGATTTGGTGGACTTATATTTGGGGGGGGGGGTTATTTTTGGGGGGCGGGTGGACTTATCAGAATTTTACGGTACATTTCTTTTTACATGGCAATGTGGGAAAGTTAATATTAGGTGTCGCAATGACTTCCCATGAAAAGGTTTCTTCGTTTATATGCATTATGTTCTGAAAGCTAATTAGTGGAAAATATTACCTGAATTTCAGGAATTAAAATTTGCAACATAAAAATGTTTATCAGTTTGAACAAAGTAATTTGACTCTGTGGGAGTTGTTTTTAAGTTTGTCGTACACATGTATGTGGTATCGGATTATTGGTTATTTGTCATTGGTGAAGGGGACTAGATATTTTTGTGGGTGATAACGTTTTGGAGAATCTCTTTTCTTATAACTGATTGCAAGAAAAGGTAAAAAAAAGTATAAAATAAAATGCAAAAAAGTTTCATGCCACACAGTAAGCATGAAAATTACTCTGAGAATATAAGATACCCATTATCAGCTGCAGTGGAGGGGTGGGGTGGGGGGGGAGACCTGGGGTATTTGATTGATCTTTTTAAACCCACCCTTAAGTATTTGACAGATTAAGCATATGAAATGGAAATAAGTCATACTGTTAATTAAATGACTTGGTGTGACATAAATATTTTTTGCCATGGGGTGGTGTGCATGAAAAGAAATCCATCATGAAAGTCAAATGCCCTATATCTGCCTAGGCTCCATCCTTGCCTAACATTGGTGGTTTCCTAATGAAAAGCTACTGTACACACTGTATAAAGACGTGACCTTAGCAGAACTGTATCTTTTGGTGAGGTACTGTATACATTATTCAGGGGATTATTTATACAAGAAAGAGTGAATGTTTCATTTGCAGTTGATGAACACAGCTGTCAATTTTTTTTTTACTTTTCTTTTTCTTATTATAGTGTTTCCTTTTATCTTCATATTTAGAAAATAAGTGGAGATGTTGGGTGTGGTCATTCAATTGGATTGAACTTGACCCCATGTGTGTTTGATTCACCATATTGTATCTAAAGCTGTACCTCATTTTTGTTTTTTCAACCCACTTCTCAGTGTTTGGATATCCTGATGAAACACACTTTCTTGTGTTCAATATACGTCGTATTACTTCCAACACTGAATCCAAGAGTTGAAAAACGATGTGTGGGATTGTAGTCCTGATCTTTGTTGTCATGTCATTTGTCCACATTGTCTCTCCACTAAGATGTATAACTGCATACAAGTACCAGTGAACCATTTGAGAAATGTAATGGGGTTAACAATAGCATCCCAACCAAGCAAATATCTATACTCCTTTTTGATTTGTGCCGCAAAAACCTGATTAAGCAGCAATCACTTGGGCCTGTCATTATTATCATAGGACTTTTTGAGCAGCAATCACTTGGGCCTGTCATCCCAGGGAAATTCATAAAGATGGATTTCTGTCACTGTATAGGTAAAGGGAATTCTGGGTATATTCACAAATACCATGCAAACTCAATTTATTGACTTTTAAGATTTATCATTTGTGTTTCATGTAAGTGATACACGATTGACAAATTGTATGTACTGAGGGTCAATGCGAAACACTTGAACTTGGCATGCAAACAGTTATTATTTTTCCTTTGAAAAAAAAAAATTTCTTGAAGGTGTTTTCGAGTTTGCATATCCAAGAACTCCTTGTTTCTACATTCTCGATTCTTGTGTCTCAAACTCAAACATCTCAAGTTTCGAGACACAAGAATCTAGTTTCGACGATCGAGTCGAGGCTGTCGACTTACATTTGACCGGTACTGTACATTGCCATCTCTTGCACCCAACTTACTAAATGGATGTTACCTTTTAACCTTTCACTACCAAAAAGTTGCATATTTAAGGGTTAAGACGGATTCCGCTCAACTTTCGAGCAATAACTGCAAAAATTAATTTCTAAAATACTACTCACAGCACGGTAACATTTTGATTACTATTTGAAATATCTCACTTTAATTCACTTCTCCTAGTGACCCCGCAATTAAATTCTCAAGCATTCTTGAAAACATTTATGTCGAATCTCGTAAAAATATGCTAAAAACGGGCGCCATTTTGTTTTGAACTGACATGAAGCGTCTCTTTAATTAAAATATAGATAAGTTCAAATTTAATTTTCTCTCGCGGGGTCAGCTTGAGAGCTTAAGTATTAATAACTTCTTCTTAACTGTATTCAAAATGTTACCATGCTATGAGTGTATTTTGGTAACTTTATTTTTGCACTTATTGCTCGAACGTTGAGCGGAAATCTTCTTAATAGGCTTCTTTCGATATATTAAAATTCAGCTTGGTAGCGAGGCCTAGAGGACACAAACAAAATAAATGAATAAACATGCTTGAAAGTTTCTTTTATTTGTGTCCTCTAGGCCTCGCTACCAAGCTGAATTTTAATATATCGAAAGAAGCTTATTGTTCCATGACTGTGCATTATTGGGTGTGCTCTTCCATCTAGCCATGTATTTACAGTTAAATCTCACAACAAGTAAATTAATACAGTGTACGAGAAATATAAAGCTTTTACATAAAGCTGTTCCAAAGTGTAGCACCTCAATAGTGAAAACTACATTTTCCTGTTTCAGACAGCGAGGTGGGAATGAACAAATTGTGAGCTGAACCCCTTAAATTGTGGGAATAATAAACAAGGACACACTTGTAACACTGAGTTGGTTGTAATCACCTCATAAATGTACAAATGTGAAATATCGATTGGAGTAATATTTTAATTTAATTATATTTTATGGTGTAGTAGGTTACTTGTTGTTTACTTTTTTCTTGGTTTCAGTGTTCTCACAGCTATGCGAAAAGGAAATTTAGTCAAGCGGAAACACAGTCCTCAGGTAAAATGTTTACAACAGGCCCTGTGGCATAAATTTACACAATTTGATCATTTACCAATAGTTTTTTTGTTGTCAGCACAAAGTTGTATTATATTTTGAACAAAACTGAATTTGAGTTTTGTTAACTATAATTTCTCTGAGGTAATGTTTCAGACTACCTTAAATGTGAAAATGTAAATATGTCACGCAGCGAAAAAAGTACTGAGACATAGGCAACAACGTCTGCATCTGAGATTTTAATTGTATAACTGTCTGTGACTCTCAAGACTTTCATCTTATTTCAGGTGGTTGATTTTGTCGAGGGGTTATTGATTTTGGATTTATACTTCCAGATTGCCCAAACTGTTTAATGTTTAGCAATTTGAAAGAAATCAGCACGTTACCTGTAAATGTTGACAAACATGAGTGTTAATCACAAATACACAACTAGGCAGGATTGTGTTGTTGGTTTGTTCAACTTTACAGACAACCTACACAGTGCAACTTTTCCTGAAAAACATTCTGATTTCAGCAACATTTGCTGTCCAAAAACTGTGCCTTAATGATGTTGACACATCTATCATTGCCTAGAGTTATACATGTACGATGAATGTGTGACAGTGCTATTTTCAAAATGATTTGATTTTAATTTGTTTGTTTGTTTGTATGAAATGTTGGAATTCCTTTTTCTAAACAGAAGGACACTGTTAGCTGTAGCAGTAGTAATGAAGAGGAACAAGGGAAGAGCACTTGGCTCCATAAGAAGAACTCTTCCCAAGGCAAAAAGCCAAAGGAAAGAACTAGTCCTGCTACGTCTGAAAATGAGGACAAGATTAGTGTAGATGAAAGCTCTGACAATGAAAGCAACACTGTAAGAAAGGACAACTTGGATCATAGCAAAGTTAACGTTGACACTGCAAAGGTATGTTGATTCCATACTACGTGTAGTTGTTAAGCCATTAGACTGCGAATAGTCTCTAATTTTGGTGATAGCGATCATGGGGCGGGCAAAAATAAACACGCGCGTGCACACAAAATTCCGGGGAGACGCGACGCAAAGGGAGCGCTTAAAATGAGGAGAGCGCTCCTCTGGCGCCGTGTCCACGTCTCCCGGAATTTCACGTGTGTTTATTTTCGCCTGCCCACGATCGCTATTGCCAAAATTAGAGACTACTCACAGTCTATTAAGCCATAGGCACAGAGCAAGAATGGATCAAGGTTGAAAAATTATTGGAGAGGGGTACTCGGTGTGTATGTAAAGTGATGATTTAAGAGGGTCAAGTGCTTTGCTCTAGATGAACTCTTTTGCTCCATTCCCTTTGTATTTTTACTGTGAAGTCTAATTCAGTGTTTATTCTAGACCAGGGACATAAAACTTAGCATCCAGCATTATTTCTAACATCAGGCATTGACTCCATGGCCAGCCAAAGTCACTATTTTACCTTCTAACGTTAGCAGATATGCCAGATGTTATGTTTTATGCAACTCCCCCCAGACCTACAGTGTAGCATTGTGTGATTACTGCAATTAAATATGAATCAGTGTAACTGTAAAATTTTTATGCTTTTGTATGAATGTTGTATTGAACCTTTGGTACATGTACGTGTATCATGGAAGTCATGGTTTGAACTTTTGGTACATGTATCATGGAAGTCATGGTTTGTTAGTAGCTGGTATTATTATCTAATTTATTAATTTTCTTTCAAGCTGAAAAAGATTGCTTAAGTTGTCTAAACACTGCACAAACTTGAGCTCTACACCATGCATCCAAGTATTTCATGTTTAAAGTGCCTATGAAGTAAAAACTAACTTAAGCTTATTTCAAAGGCCTCTCAAAGTGAAGAAGGGTGGTGTTTTCTGTTTTGCAATATCTTCACTCATTTTAAAGATATTCATTCAAGTTTTTGTATTATGCAAATTAGAAATTGATGAAGTCATCAGTAGTTACAGCATGGAGACAAATCACAAAAAGAAAAATTTCTCTGGAAAGAATGGGTAAAGATAATTGAAAGTTGGCACCAATATTGTACCTTTAAAAGACACAAGATGAGGCATATGGTGTTGTTGCCATGGCAACAGTCTTGGCTCCAGTCTCTGTCAACTTTGAACCAAATATTACCAATTGTGACGCTATAGCGAGAGAAAAAAGGTCCTGTCGCCAACATACACAATGGCCTTATTGTGCTTAGTTTCCTCATCAACAATTAGGAAATGGATGATGTTTGTTAAGTCTAAAAACGGCAAATGTCATTCTTGCAAGAAAGAGAACTGGAAGCTAAGCCATTGCCATGGCAACATCACCGTATGCATTACTGCGTGTCTTTCTTCAGGTACATCACTGGTGCCAAGTTTCAGCTACAATGCCCCAATATTTCTAGAGATATTCTTAATTTTGTAATTTTTCTCCACCCTGTAACCACTTACAGTGTATGATGTCATCACTTCTATCCTAGTAGTAAGGTGGGCTCACTAGGGGTGGTTTGCCTCGTTTTGATGTTGTGGGGGGTTGCTAGGGTGGTTGCTAAGGAAGGGAAAAACCGCAGGCCATAGGGGGTGTGACGTCATAGAGGGGGATTGGGGCCAGGGCAGGGGACGCGGGGATCCCCTGGTGAATGGTAGGTGAAATAACCGAAGTTGAGCCACGCGCATGCGTCCATGTTTTGATGGTACCACAAGGTCAGGATGGTCTTTCTCTTATTATAGGTAAATGGTTTTGCTCGTAGTAGTATGGGGGGCCACTTTGGGTATTTGTATCGAAAAGGCCTACCCCCCCAACTTTTTAAACCAATGAGCAACTAGTGCCATGCCTTTTTATCATGTGATCACGGTCAAAGAAATGGACCAATGACAGAAGGGGTCAAAGGTCACTTTGAGGTTGGGTGGGAATAGGGTTTAGGGTTTAGGGTTTGAGGATGAAACCGGAAGTGACGTCAAAGGGAACCGGAAGTGATTGGAAATGCGGAGGTCAGGTGATTTTGTTTGGGAAACCGCTGACCAGGGGTGAACAAGAGCATCGCGGGCTCACAGATCAAGGAAGAGACCATTTGACTGATTCTAGTACTAGAAACAGATTTGTTTATATATGACAAGAGAAAGACCATCCTGACCTTGTGGTACACAAAAGAAACATGGACGCATGCGCATGGTTATTTCACCTACCAGCAGACCAGGAGGATCGCGGGCTCAGATCAGAAAAGAGAGGACAATGACATAGGGAATACATAGGGAATACATAGGGAATACATAGGGAAAAAGGGATCGCGGGCTCCGATCAGAAAAGAGAGGACATTTCGTGACGCTTACATGACGTAGGTAAATAGTCCTCTGGCTAGGGTGGGAAACCGCTGACCAGTGATGAAAAAGGATCGCGGGCTCATTCAAGATGGCGGATGGAGGTCATGTGATTTTTGTTGGGAAACCGCTGACCCGTGTTGGAAAGGATCGCGGGCTCAGATCAGAAAAGAGAGGACAATGACATAGGGAATACATAGGTAATACATAGGGAATACATAGGGAATACATAGGGTAATACATAGGGAATACATAAGGAATACATAGGGAATACATAGGGAATACATAGGGAAAAAGGGATCGCGGGCTCCGATCAGAAAAGAGAGGACATTTCGTGACGCTTACATGACGTAGGTAAATAGCCCTCTGGCTAGGGTGGGAAACCGCTGACCAGTCGGGGGGGGGAAATGGGGATCGCGGGCTCAGATCAGATAAAAAAAGACGCCATGTTGAAATCAATGACTTTTTAATCCTTTTCCTTGGGTGTGGTCACACGCGCATCAACAGGGTGAAGGTGTGTCTTGGCAGGCGGCTCGATATCCGTAAGGGTAGGTTTGAAAGGTGGCAGGATCAATGACTCTCTTGTCGTACACCAACTGGTAACGCTTGTAATCCGGAAAGGTGTAGAGTTGGTAGTGTTTGGGATCGCGCACAATCTGATGCGTTTTGGTGACTAGAGTTTGACGCGGTTTCTTTTGAGGGTTTTGGATTTCGTCCAGGACGTTTTGACGCATCACGTTGAAATTTAATTGGGTTTTGCCTTCCCAGTTGAGGCGAAAACCCCTCACTTTGCATTCCACTTTGCCTTTCTTTGTGACATAGCCATAATTCTTGGGACCACCTGACACGAATTCTTCAATGTAGTCGTCGGCGTCTAATTCAGAGGTGAACTCGCCGAGGTAATCCCCCAAGACTGGGTTGGATTGACCCTCGTCTTCCAGATAAACCACGGAGTCGGTGTCATAGTACAAGACCCGTTTCCCCAATTGTTCCAACGCAGCATAGAGACGGAGTCGAGCCCAACAGGTAGTCAAACAAGCCACAAAGATGTTGAGGTTTGGGGAGACGGGGATGTCTTCCTCTTGGTACTGGTAGAGTACCTCTACCATTTGGTCATTCATCACGGAGACCTGACGAACGTCCAAGGTGGAGGTATCTAGGAAACTGTGAAAGGCTTTGGGATCATCAAATTCTTGGACTTGGGTCTTGTTGAGCCGTTGTCCAAACTTGCCCCACATGGAATTGAGCATCATTTTGGCTAAAGTCCGGAGACCAGGATTCTTCTTGATCTTGTTGTAGTCCAACCGGATGCCTTCATGTTCGAAGTACTCTTGGATGTATTGTAGTCGCTTGGTTTCGTCGTCTCCGACCCACGATGGCCACCCACTAGCTTCTTGCTTGATTTTCAACCAAGTGTTGACGTAGTCTCGGAACAGTCCTTCACAGGTCTCGTGAAAATGCCAGACTTCGTTGATGTACTGGACTTGGTATCCTAAGTCCACCGCTTTAGACAATTCCGGGCTGCACCATGTCCCGGTCAGGACGCGTTGTTCGTCGGTGTGGTCGCACTGAGCGGATCTCTCCCGAAGAGGTTTTGCCATTTCTTCTTTGACACAGGTGGCACAGAGGGGAAAGGTGAGTTTGCTCTCATGGCGGTAAGGCAGTACGGGATGGTACAAGGCACGTGGAGGGAGGACTTTGCATTGGATGAGACCAAAGTACTGTTGGATGTCGGTGTGACCCGGTTGGGAAATGAATTCAGGATGACCTTTGGGGTAAACACAGGTTTTGTTGACCCAAGGGTACAAGGAGGTGACATCAATGTAATGGATCTTTTGGCTGGGAGTGACATGGTGGTACAACTTGATAGCATTGGTACGACCTCCACAGAAAGCGTCACGAGGGTTGAGGGGGTCGTTGAAGTCCAGGTTGTCGACGAAGGATTGGATCTCTGGGTTGGTTTCTTTGAGACGTTTCCATTCGCACCCCCATATTTGGACCACAGTGTACCCTTGTTCTCTAAGCTGTTGGACCTTGTGTTGCGAGGTTTCGTAGACATCTTGCATGGTTCGATCATAGTGACGCACATGTTTTTCGTGGCGGTTTGGATAGCAGGTGGGACATCCATGGGTGAAACAACCTTGAAATTCGTACACGGTCTGGGTGTCGTGGCAGTAACCATCCACGAACCCCACGGCTGGGATGCGAACCTCACCGGCATTGCCCGCGTGTTGAATGTCCTGGGGCTGTTGTTGGGCACACCAGGTTAGCCATTCGATGGCCACATTGGAATGGTTTATACGGTTCTTCCAACCACGGACGGGTTCACTGGCAATGCTGTTGGGGATCATCCGGTTCATGCGTAGATCCCGGTTGCAGGCGGAAGCAATGGTGATTTGATCGAAGGGGTTGAAACCCGCTTGAGCTTCAAACAATCGTTTGAAGGTGAGACATTCTTGTTTCAAGAGACGCACATCTGATTCACAGTACGCGACCAATTCTTTCTGGAAATCAAAGACCACCTCCTTATCGCGTTGCTCTTGATGCCACTTTTCCAAGGCTTGCTTGCCTTCGGGAGACATGGTTTCAGGCATGTAGTAATCGAGGGCTGGGACGATGCCCACGTAGTTTTGATGCTCGGGGAGGTTGAACTTGTGTGGGAAGTAACCTTTTTTCAATTCTGTCAATCCAAAGGTTTTGGGAAAGGCCGACAAAGGCATCTGGAAGAAACTGAGAGAATCGATGAAACGGATACGATCGTGTTGGACTTGTAAGAGTTTACATCCGTTCCGGAGCTGTTCAACGATCCGGTTGTCACTATGGTATTGATGAACCACAAAGTACCCATCGTACCCTTGGAAATTATGAGCCAGCACATTGACTTGTCGGGTGTCGTTCAACGTGAGCGTATCCAACCATTCGAGAAAATCTCTGGTACAATATTCGCCTGGGAAACGCACAGGGTCGTCGTCGTCTTCGGTTTCGGCCACGATGAGATTAGCGATGTGTTGTTCGTGGGGTTGCATGGCTTCAATGTCAAAAAACACGTGCAAGGGTGGCAGGTCGTCCACATCGTCTTCTTGCTCCTCCTCCTCCGGTGCATTGGGGGTTTCAAGTCCCGCAGCTGCGGCCCCTCGTTTGGCGCGAGGACCCCCTTGACGTTTCTTCTTTCTCTTCTTCTTTTTCTCTTCTTGAGGCTTTGGGGCTCGTTGAATAAAACATAGATGAGTCTGGGCGTCCACGTACTCATGGCAGGAAGGACAATCTATGTGCCAGCATTGATGCCTTTGAATTCTTTCTACCCCTACCTCCTGCTTTCGGCAGGAGGGGCATCGCCTGCGAAGAAAGCACACGGTGGACTGTGGGTTGGTGGTGGGTTTGCCCGCCTGGTCAACAGCCAGATGTGTTTGGAAACAAGTGTCTCCGAAAAAGTCGCGATGACAAGTGTGGCAACGTTGGGTCGCTTTGAGGCCTCTTGGGTAAGCTGCCTGGAAATCGGGGCAATCTTTTTGACGACAGGCTCCGCAAAGTCGTTTTTTGTCGCATCGATGCCCTCCCTGGGTGTTATAGGGTTTCCAACAGTGGCCACACACATAACTAGACCCGAAAAACCCTGGCAAACGGGTAATGACATCGTAATGGCCATGGTCGTGGAGCAAAATCAATGGTTTGTCTTGGGTGCCTCCAAAGGTGGTGATATGGAACGAGCGATGGGCATCCACCAGAATGATCTGGTAATTGGCAAGGGACGGGGCGGCACTGAAGGCCGTCAAGGCATCGTAGCTGCAAGGACCCAAGGGCACCTTGGCTTCGTGATGGAGCAACAGAGCCAATTCTTTTTGGATTTTCCTACCGTGTCGAATCGATTCCCATTTCGGGTGTTGGTCTAGGCGAGCTTTAGCAGTGACGAGGGCCCGAGCACAACAGAGCTCATCTCTATTTTGGATGCGGATAACGGACCGTGACCGCGCCGTCAGCACTTCAAGGGTTGGGTGGCCCGGTTTGGTACTGCGTTTTCGTCCAGTTCCCTGAGGTGCATGATGGACTTGGGTGAATGACAATTGAAACGAATCGTCCATTTCAAATCGTTCGTTGCTGTTGAGGGCTTGGGCCAATCGATCGAAGAGGGCATCCAAACGGTCACCTCCTTCACGCCATTCACCAGCACGTAATCCCCATCCTTGAAAATTATTGTGGAGGCGGTCGGAACCGATGGTAAAATAGAGTCGATCTTGATCGTGCAGGTTGGGAGTGGTGGTTAACACTTGATTCACCGCTCGACGTAAACCATCTTGAAGTGCTTGAGTAATGTTTTCATCTGGAATTAAGTTCCCCCTTTGGCGTAAACGGGTATTGAAATGACGTTCACGAACACCCAGACGGCTACTCTTACGATCGACATAATTGTCCAACTCAAACTCGAAGGCGCCCTCTGCACCATCCAAGGCACCACCGCTTTGCTGAAGGAGGTTTGTTTGAAACGCGTGTTGGCGTTCCAAATGATCGAGGAGGTCATTGCACAAGTCATCTTCCTCGCTGTCTCCCATCTCTTCAGGACATAACAGGTTTGTGTTTTTTTTTCTCAGAGTCTGAGGTATCGAGACCTAGCAAAGCCAATTGGTCTTGGCGGGCGAGAGGTCAGGATCTGATGAACTAGCTGGAGGTCGGTGCTCGTTTTTTATAGAGAAAAAAAGGTCACGTGGGAGAAGGGCATGAACCAATCACAAAGCAAGGCACCAAGTTAGTCCCATCAGGCCTCGCGGGGAACGAATGAGACACTATAAAAGAGATCGAACCTCGGGGTGGATCCTCTCAACATGGCCTCTTGTCCCGACGAATTATTGGAAGAATTTGAGGCATTCCAAGTGGACGAAATTTTATCTGAAGTGAAGAAGGAGTGGGTGCTCGACCGGGGGGTCACACAGTTTGGAGAAGAATTAGAGGAGAGAGCACGGTTGAAACAGGCAGCCCAGGCAGCACGAGCCGCCTACGTGAAGCAACATTGGACCCCGGGCCATTACCCACAGCTGACCACAGGGTGGTTTATCAAGGGCCTGGATTTTTGTTGCGACTACTGGCGGTACGAGTTCAAGCGCCCTCTAACACCAGCGCCAGCACTGCCGCCCTCTCCCGATGCCTCCCAAAAAACAGACCTGCCGCTGCACCTACCACGGCACGAAACGCCGCCCCACGACAGACCAAGAAAACGACAATGACTTTGACGAATTGACGGAGCTCAGGGCCAAAGAAGAGCGACGACGGGCGCAGCCACGGGCTTCCAGAGCCAGGTACCCTTGTGACAGAACGTTTGCATAGGAATGAAAGGGTTGGAGGAAAAAAAAAGAGACAGTGATTGACATTTTCATTTGTTTTTATTGTTTACTCAACATGGTACGGCTTGGTGTGCCATTCAATTACAATTTTAAACGTTTCTTGGCTTGCATGATTTTTTTGACCACCCGTTCCGTCTTGGTTTTCTTGCCGGGTAACCGATCAATGGCTTGGATCATCTTGGTATCGGCTTTCCATTTATCTTGCAAATTCTTGGCACGGCTGTAATCAATGTCGTGTTGTTTAGCAATCTGGTCCAAGCGATTGATGCCGGGATCCCCTCGTTTCAGACGTTTGGCCAAATGGGTGCCAGGACCCATGTACTGATAGCCAGGCCAATGAAATTCTTTGCCGGTTTTAGCAATCCATTTTTGGACATCCACCGCCCCACCGGATTGGCGGCGTTTCCGCTTGATACCCCTTCTCCTCTTGGTGGGCATCTTTTTTAGTCACTGTCGTCGTAATCCAATCGACGTCGTAACTTTTTACCTTGGGCCCAATCTTCCCAACCCGGTAAGGGTTTCAATCGTTCCACTTCTCGGGCGGGTGCTTTGCCTTTGCCTTTGCGACTCTCGGCTAACTTTTTTTCCAAGGTCTTGCGCTGTTCTCGAATGGCTTCTAAACGCGACCGGGTATCCCCTCGACTGGTGGATGGGCTCCCTTTCTTGACAATGGGAATTTTACTGGTGGTGGCTGCTCCTTTGCCTTTCTTGGTTGCAGGGGTAATGGGTGGTTTGGGGGTCGACGGGCTGCCTTTTATCATGCGCTTCAACCATTGTTCCACGGGTCCCGTCACCAAATCCCCGGCTTCTTCCTCACCTTCTTCGCCTGGTGGGCCACCCGGCGTCCCTACACCCACGCCTCCGGGAAATTGACGAATGCGTTTGGTTAACTTGATTAATTCTTGACTCAACGGTTTAGTTTGGGCATTGACGAGGGCGGGTGGGAGTTGAGGGTCGGCTAACAACACATGTTTTTTGGCGGCGAGCGTCGCGGCTTTGTTCAACAAAGCATTTTCGGTGATTTCTCCTTTGTAATATTGAATGAGTTGTTCCAAGTCCTTTTGGGGAATCATGTAGACCTCGTCCATGGTGGTGGTTGACTACAGTCGGGACAAAGTTCCCCGTCTTCCACAACACGACAGCTCTCACAAAGACGGGCCTTTAAGATGTGTTGGTACTCTCGATACAACAGGTGATATTTATGCTTCCAATAAGAACACTCGTCTTTCCACTTGTCGGTGGCCCGATTGGCCTCTTGTAATAGAGTGATCCACGTGGCCAGGGTTAACGGGTCGGTCGAGCACATTGACATAACACCTCGTGAAGTCCTTGAAACAATCTGCGTCCTTTTTGTTGGACCAACCACGCACGACGTTTTTTGACGGAATGTTGACGACGTCCCAAATCACGTAGCACCTTTTTATAGGGTTGAAGTTTAGCCAGCATGGGTGGGGTCACAGGAATCTTGTTTTTTAAAAAGTTCAACACCAGTTCACTCACAGCATTGATTTGATCGGCATTGGCATGTTGTAACAACTCTTGACGTTTGGAACCATTGGCTTCTTGTAGCATGGACCGTAAAAACGGTAATTGACGTCGAAGACGTTTCATACTGCCCACGGTCTTCGTCGGAAATTAGACACAGCACCTCCCACACCGAGGGCTCCCATTCTTTTATAGTCCTTACTCTTGCCCAGTTTGATGCCCAGTTTGGCAGCGCCTTTCAGTAAAGAAAGAATACCTCCACCTCGTTGTCGTCGGTAATGTTGTACATTATCGGTAATGCCTTTCAAGGCTTGACCGCCTAATTTGCCTAAAGCGAGTCCAAACCCGGGCGCTGGGCCTGATAGAAACATACTCATGCCATGCGCTATTTTATCCACCAAACGGGGTTTGCGACGCATTAAAGCCCCTCCTCTTTGTTTCCTTTTTCTGCATCGTCGTCGTTGGACGGCCATGGTTCTAAGAGTGTGGGACTGGGAGGGAGCGGCTTTTTATTGATCCAATAGTCTTTGGGTTTCAAGGGACGAGGACATCCATCCACATAGCATAGGGCTTCCACGGGTTGGTGCACAAAATGGCCATGGTAATCTTGCACACATCGTTTGGGTAATGGAGGGGTGAAATCCACAATGGTATCATCCAAGGTTTGCATCTTGATTAAAAATCGTTCCAGATCCTCCAAGGGAACACCCCGCACATGGGTTTTCAATTCGGTCAAGGCTTTGGCATACGTGGTAAACGCAAATCGACTCATGGTCACTTTAAATCGGTATTGTTTAAAATCATTCCATCCTTTGACCACGGTCCCCACGGCCGCCAAACAGGCTACCAACGTACTGTTTTCCAAAAGGGGCCCAGCAATCATGCCTGCAGCCATCAGGAGTAACGCCATGCCATTGAACAAGGCATTGATACACTTGTAATGATTCAACATTTTTCGATAACACCACCATTGTTGATGATAAAAGGCATACAAGGAATCCATGCGTTGTAATAATTCCGGGGGGAAGGGAATACCATGATGTTTCGATCCATTCAATAACGACACAACGGTTTTCATCCTCACGGCGAAACATGGGACGAAGACGTTTGTACGCTGGGTGCTCCTCCCTGTTTATAACTGGTCACAATGCTATTGGTCATGGTGACATTTCACGTCCTTGGGCTAATTGTTCTTGATCTTGTAACAGCATCCGTAAACGTCGTTGTAAATCTGCTTGACGCAAGGTACGAGGGGGTGGACTCCCAGACGTCCAAGATCCTCGAGGGGTGGCTAGATTGGAGGCAGGACGTCGAGAAGACCTTGGTCTCCCGACAAATACCAATCTTGGAAGGCGCTTATGGACATTTGATTGCTGCTGGACGCCCCAACCCCCGCAGGGGCCACGGTATCGTACGATTGCGGAGGTTGACGGTCATCATCGGCCATGGTCGCTCTCTTTTTCCTGTTCAAATGGTGCCTTTATAGTAGCTTTTGATAGGTGCGAGTCCATCCTTCGTCTTTTAACAGGTGACTCAACACACGTTGTTGATCGGAGGAGGCGGGGTGTAAATCCAAGACCAAATACCCATACGGTCGTGTCGTGGCCTGATGAAACGTCTCCAACGTGTCTTTCCAAGTGGTAGGAAACGATTGAAGCAAGACATTGCGCACCCCCAATTGATCGCGGGGGGCTCTTGAACGCCACGATGTAATGGGCATTGCGGGAAATACTTTTGGCATATCGGCCCACGGGAAACATGTCTTGGCACAAGTACAACACCGTCACACCTTGATGATGAGAGTGTTTGGTAAACAGATCCAACACACGTTTGTCACCCGATCCTTCATCCATTAAATCGTCCAACACTAAAATCCCACCACCTTGAGGAAACCATGTCACTAAATCTTGATATTCAGGGATACCTTCATGAAAAACAATCCCCTTCTTTTGCATGCCTCGAAATCGATCTTGCCAGGCACCATAACAATAATGCAGTTGGGTCGGTGGGGTGTCAAACAAGTCTGGGTTCTCTACCAAGAGTTTTTCCGTAAAGACGGTTTTACCACATCCCGAAGGACCCACCACCAAAATACTGGAGGGGGTATGAAAACGAAACGGTTTCCCCGTTTGCATGATGATACTACCCAGTTAAAAAAAAAAGGCACCTTTTTATTGGAATCGGTGGGACTCGAACCCACGACCCAATCGCTATCTTGGATCAAGTCCAAAGGCTCTACCAACTGAGCTACGACTCCGACACCGTTTTTTCCAACGAACTTTTTTATTTAAGCATTACATTGATGATACGGATGACAACAAAGTTGATACCATCTGGCTTCTTGACCTACAATCAATTGTTGAAGGCGTTGACCCGCTTGATGGTCATTCCTGACATAATCATAATCCGAAAACTCATTTAAAAAATCTTGCAAGGTCCGTCCACGGGCTTTGGCTTTCAAGTACAACAAGGTGTAATCACCACAACTCTTGCTTGAAATGGCTTGCAGGGACTTGCCATTGGTCACCACGTACTTCCAATGTTGGACAATCCATTCTTGCAACGGGGCGGCTTGCTCATACGTTTCCAACGGCAAGGCATAACTGTCGAGGACTTCACACACGTTCTGATCGGTCCACACCGCTAACCAATGTTGCCCCGGTTGATCGTGTGGGTCGGTATTCACAATGTACCCTTGGGGTTGGGTCTTGACAGGAGTCTTGGGTAAACGATCACAGGCCACCGTCCCGTAAAAGACAGGTTTCAATTGCGGGTCGTCTCGGGCTAAATAATCCAATTGCACATTATTCAAGGCCACATGTTCCATCTTTAGTGTTGGTAAATGTTATACAACACGGCTCCATTCCTGTCAATCTCCAGCAAGTTCTCAAATTCTCCATACACGAGCACGGTTATATTGACACCGGGTGCGGCTCCAAATTCCAAGACCAGTTGTAAATCGCCTGTTTGCTTGGGGTTGAGGGTTTGACTGTCAGCACATCCATTGGCCACATTGTCAAACATGTACAAGGTACAATTTTTAGCTTGGCCCCAATCGAGCAGTTGTACCATATTGCCTTTCTTTTTACACCAGGCGCCACTGGCTTGCAGAAAACGGAAGTAGCCTAGATTATCTCGGGTGCCATTGTCGTTCACCAACTGTAGGGTTTCATAAGGGTATTCTCCTTTGACAATCTGTTTAATGGACGTCAGACCAAATTTCTGGAAACAGAAAGGATCTCGGGTCACATCTCCATTGAAGGCACGGCTGTCCACTAACCCCACAATCAATCGGTCAGGCACTCTGTTTTGAAACAGGTTCGGGATATCAAAGCGGACCAGGTTGTTTTGCATGCTGAAGGTCCGGATTTCACTGCGGACGGTCGGGTAGGTAGCGATGGCCCCTTCATTGTGTCTTTTTTCAGACAAACTCCTGTAGATGGCGTCATTCAAACGCAGTTGGCAGAGATGAAACCGTAGTTTCACATCCCCTTCCATCAAACGGCCAGCCAGAGCCACTCCATTCAAAAACAGGTTCGGGCCATTGAAATGAAATTTCATCTTGATTTCTATGCCTGGCACCAACAGTTTGCCAGTGTGAAAGACTTCCAAGTGCGGGGTAAACACTAGACTGTGGGTCACACCTCCTGAATACTTGGCGGTTTCGGCTACCATGGCGGCCAAGGCCCCTTTGTGATTGGCACTGAGATCACGCCAATGTTGATGCGGTGTGGCACTGTTGGTATTGTTGTTCGTCCATTCGGGTGGGGAATCCACTTGATTGTACCATCCTTGGGGTCCTAACACGGTCTTGCCATCTTCTCGGTCATAATTCAGCAAGGTTTCTAGGTAAGCTTTGTAATGATAAGTGTCGGATTGTGGACTGATCAACGTGCCATTCAACTGCAAGTCAATTTGTTTGATGATGGAATGGGCCAAATTGTTGACGGGCCACAATTTCTGATTGGCCACCAAGTTCCCGGCATCGTCCTTTTTCAAACTCAATTCCATGGTAAAGTAACTGCGTCCCAAATCCACAAAATCGTCCAACCCTGGAATGATGAATTCCATGGGATTGATACCCGTGGTGGTGGGTTGAATGGTAACCATGCGATAGGCATTGATGCTAATGTCGGTCGGTGGCACCTTGAAAATCCGTAATGCAGGGTTGACGGTCCCTTCGGAACGCTCGTGAGCCGGGGCGGTTTGCGTACTCACGTCAGGCATGTTTAACGTCGTCGTCGAGTGGTACCCCGTCGTCGTCGTGAGGGGTTTTTATAGCGTCGTCGTGCTAAACGTTGTCTCAAATCAAACCCAGGGGCTCTCATCACCTCGGGACTCAACCAGCCACCACGTTGTCGTCGCACGAGTTTCCAAAACGGATACAGTCCTCCCCATTGAGACAACCCTCGATCACTACGAATCCGTCGAGGTCGTGAATGCACGGGATCCATGTTCACACTCCAAAAATATCACGTGCACGTTTGGTTTGTTTGGGAAACAAAGCACTGGCCACACGCACGGCGTCTTTCACGCTCTTATGACTCAACGCTTTCTTGGCTTGTTTGGTGATTTCTTTTTTAATGACGTCTTCGGCTTTGCGTTTGATACCTCGTGTCAAACCCGTTTCCAATCCTCTCTTGATATTACTAGGCAGTTTTAAAGGATTTCGCGTGCTTTTAAGGCCTTGGAACCCCCCACGCAAGAGATCCGTCACCAACCCTTGTCCACTTTGACCCTGTTGATCATACCACTCGTCGGTCCGAAATCGTGTCAAACTTCCCCCACGCATTGTGTCGTCTTCACGCGTTACCAAAGATCACGTTTGGTTTGTGTCACAGGACTCGTCTCTTTTTATAGTGTCATCATCGTCTTCTTTTCCGAAAAGCGGCTTCCAACCCTTTTTTAGCCCCGTAACTCGCGGCACCACCCGCAGCACCCAACGCCAAGGCTTTCCCTCCAGCGATCAAGGCTGGAATGAGGGCGGCCAGTGGGAATAAACCCCCTCGTTGTCTTCTTCTCCTTCGTCTCGTTCAACGCACTCTTGTCTTAGGCATCTTGTGATTGGGACACTCCGTTGGCCACCCCCTTTTTATGTCTTTTTGAAGTGTAACGTGACAATGGTATGACCTTCACCAAACTTGACCAAGTCTCCTCCTCTACCAATCGTTTCAGCCACTTGAACATGAATCATTTCCACCACCTCGTTACGAAGAGACATGTATTGAATGTGCAACGGTTCAAAGTATATGGTGCCACGTCCTTGTCGCTTGTACTGGATTTCACGTAACAAATCAGTCACGCGATTGCCCACCACAGTGCTGCCTGCCACGTCGGAGTACACGTGCAACGATCATGTGGGTTCACCCACCACCGCCCGAAATGCCACATTCAAGTTGGTGAAACGCCACCCACAACTCATACTCAATTGTAAATAATCCGGTAAAATAGAACGCACCGTCCAAAAGACCGCGTTCCCCTGACCGTCGGTGACATCATTCCAATCATTGTCAGCGGGTTTTGTCATGTTAGGGATTTGATCCCCCATGAAATCTTGTTGTAAGTTTGGACCCAAAATCAACACATTGTCAATTTTACGTAACCATCCCATCTTGAGAGCCAACTTGGTGTAGATGGTCAGGGCTGGCGTGTCGGTGCCGCAATGGCAGATATTCGTGTTGTCGATGAGCAGATCCTCGCCTTCCCAACGAAACTTGACGTAGGTGTGTTTGCCTTGATCATTGGTAAACCGGCCGCCTTGAATGGCCATTTCCATACGTTGTTGTTCCAAGTGAGCAATGGTGGCTTTCATGAAACTCACGCCATCCACCACCCAATCCAAATCTTTCACGTCATTGATGATGCTTCGCGCGGTGTCTACTCGCGAGGTCATTTCCCCGTCTTTTCCACCCGGTTTGGGATAGGTTTGGCCCCAGGACACCCCCATGACGTACCCATTTTTCTTCACCAACTCATACAAATTGACGCGAGCATCCGGTAAGGAAATGGCACTCAACCGCACTTGCCATCCACCTCCCGTGAGCTGTAACGGTTGAGGTAAACGAATCTTGAAGGAATTGGCTTGGTTGTTGGGAAATTCACGTCGGTTGGCATGACTCGGTAACGTCACGTAGAACGACATTTTGTCTTCTTCTTCACACCACGACTTCCCTTTTAAAGTGGAGGGTGAGGAGGGCATGCCCTTCACCAAATTTCACCAGATCCCCATTGGTTTCGGCCATCTGGGTTTCCACGATTTCTACCACTTCATTGCGTACTGGGACATATTGAATATGTCGAGGTTCAAAGTGGGTGGTGTTTTGAGGCTGGTACTTGATTTCTCGTAAGAGATCCGTGATGCGACCCCCTACCATGCTGCTGGTCCCTACATCACAATACACGTGCAAAGGACGCGTGGAGGGAAATTCCAACGAGGGACGAAAGGTCTTGTTCAAATTCACAAACCGCCAAGGGCACGATAGACTCAACTTCAGATAATCCCCCTCCACTTTCCAAAAGATGGGCTTGTTGCTGGTATCGCGGACATCCGTCGGGGTAGGAATGGTGGAAATGCCTTGAAATTCTTGCAAGAGATTCGGACCCAATCGATACTGGCCGGGGGACACTTGTTCAATCCATCCCATTCTCAGGGCCAAGGTTCTGCCCCATGACACGTGCGCTACTTGTCGTTTGTAATCCACATTGGTGGTATTCAACAACAAATCCCCTTCGGAGGTCCATTCAAAGGTCGGAACCAATTTGATGCCATTGTCCTCGGCCCATTTGTTTTTGGGGGCGGTTTGTTTCGCACGGCTTTGCTCGTAACGGTATACCAGTTGATGAAAAAAGTGCGATCCCGTCGACGAGGCCATCTCCTTTCTCATATCTCGACCGTAGACAGTGAATTCGCGACGTTCATGGTACCAGCGATCGTTCCCTTGATCGTCTTTGGTATACACCCGTTCGTGCCATCGTACATACAACAGAGGATGGGAATCCCCCACTCCTCCTTCTTCCGCTATCACTGGAATGATGGGTAAGGATAAACTCACCATACCCACCATCCATCCTCGTCCCACAAATCGGATAGGTTTAGGCAATCGGTTTCTGAAATGATGACTCTTGTTCCCAGGAAACTCTTTGGTACTCGCATGACTCATCAACGTCACGTAAAACGAAGAGTTGGGGACGAACGTCATTGTTTAGTCACGTCGTCGTCGTCGTCTTTTGGGGGGACTTGTCTCTTTGGGTGGGCTTTTCCTCTTGGGTGGTTGGAGAGATGTCACGTCTTGGCTTGCTATCCAACTATTGTACTTGTCTGGCCACCCTTTCCACTTGACCAACCAACGATCTTTTTGTCGCTTAAGTACCTTTTCGATCCGAAACACGTCGGATACATGGACTTTTTGTAAATCCTCTTCATAAAACGTACCTTGGACGGGGGTATCATCCCATTCGTGAATCTTATACGTGGGCACGGGTCCCGGGACCACACGATGCACCACAAACACTTCTTCGGTCCAACCGGGTAGATACCCTTTTTCAAAGGTACGATGAATCTTATTGAGACGTACACGATCTCCGACTTTGAATTTAGGTTTTTTCCGGCCTTTCAATCGTTTGCTGTACAATCGTTTCCACACAGCTTCTTCGTTGTCCCATGTCACGTCTTGAGGGGCCATACCAATACTTCGATGACGGGTGGCATTATAGCCTTGCACCAACTCGGGTAAGACATCGTCAAAGCGTAAGGTGTTGGCGGCGGTAAAATAACGATACAAACGTTCTTTCAAGGTGCGGTTAAATCGTTCCACTATACTGGCTTTCGCATCCCCTTCCGTCGAAAAATGTTGAATGCCTTGCTCGTCAAGCCATCGTTGAAAGGTCCGATTATAAAATTCCTTCCCTCGATCCGTTTGCAATCGATTAGGGTGACGTCGTTTCACAATCTTGTCAAAGGCATGAACCAACGCCACCCCGGTTTTGTCTTTCAACGGTTGTACCCACACATACTTGGACAACACATCCACGACGGTCAACAAGTATCGTATACCCCGATTATACTTAGCCAACGGTTGCACTTCCACTAAATCCGCCACCCATTGATCATCTAATCCTCCCACGATCACGGGTACGGTGGGAAAACGACGACGTCGTGGTTTATGCAAGGTGTAGACCAAATCCCGCTCCAAGACCCGTTGGGCTTTTTTCAAAGGAATCTGATGGGCCTTGGCAAACCGTTGCACGCCTCCTAAACTGCCGGGGGCTCGAGGATCGTGGTAACGGTTCAACCATGATTGCGAGACATCGAGTTTGGTTCGTTTGGTCTTTCGAGGTGCCATACGTTCTGGCACTCATCCCACAAGGTCGGTATGGAAGGGACGGTGTTGGGATGCGCCTTTTGAATGATGCGATACCATCGCCACGCGTTCGGGTGGGCTTTTAACCATAAGACAAACACCACCCATCGATACAGGTTGAGGTCCACATGGGTTTCTTCAAAGACGTGGAGAGGATGCGTGTCCTCGGGACAAGGGGGAATGGGGATTTTGGCGCCCGGTTGGTGGTCATATAACATTTGGCAAAGGGTTTGATGGCATTGCCATTGCACCAGAGACAAGAGACCCTCCCACGCATAACACAACCACACTGACTCCATGGTCAAACTAATTTTATTCGTACCACATCTACCTTTATAGACAGGTCATGTTATCAAAAGAGCGTGCGTATTTTGGAAAATGCCGGCGCCCCGACCGATCATGCTCTTTTTCCGGACCCGCTTTCTTTTTTTTTTTTTTCTCTTTTTCTTAAAATAGACCACGACCGTCATAGGTGACAGTCTCTAAACCTTTCTGCCAGTTCTCTACACTGTCACTGTACTTGGGGGGCGGTGGAGCTGGGGCTACCATCATTTCTTGACGGTTCTTGAGATCTTGAATTTCTCGCAACAACTGTTTCTCATAGTCTGTCAAGGGACGGTCTCGTTCCACGTCCTCTTTCCTTCTCACTCGGGGTGGAGGGCCTGGGATGTCTACCCCACGTTTGGGATACCCTTGAGCATCACGGGTGGACAACGGTGGTTTGGCGAGTGCGTCGGCTTTTTTGGGGGGATGGTCATGAAACCAACTCCAGTACTTGGGACCCATGGGTTGATCGGCCCACCGAAAGAAGTCACACTTTTTCTTGGAACAGCTCACATACAATCGATCGGGGTTCTGGGTGGAATGACTCTGTTGCAGCGTGGCGGGTTCACGGCAAAAGCACTGCAAACCACTCCACATGTCCAACACTTCTGGATGAGGTTGACTATACACGGCTTTCATATAGTCTGGGGTTTGATCTTGACCGCAAAACAGCAAACACGGTTGCATGGGACATTTCACATACTTCCAACCCTTTTGAGATTGACGTGCCTCCAAACGCACGTTATGGCAAGGACATACGATATAGTCCACCAAACTGGGCGCAAGAAGGTCTTGGGCTTTGTCATACACGTTCGTCACCATGTATTCAGGCGGGGATGTTTGGATGGTTTGCTCCACCATGTCATTCAATTCTTTCATCATGTCTTCCACAGCAGCTCGGGTGTCTTCCACCACCTCGCGAACCACAGGATCACAGTCCTCAGGCGTCACTACCGGGTCATTCTTCTTCTTCTTCTTCTCCTCAGGGGGAACGCTTTTGGTTGATTTTCTCTTCCGACCAGGATAACTCACTGGAGACACATCGACGGACATCGTGCTAAAGATATGTCACTCCACGCTGCCTGGCTTTTTATACCCATGACCGTTGGCTCCCATTGGTCAGCTTGTCATGACCCTATAAGGAGCACTCGTGTTCCCATTGGTCAGCTTGTCATGACCTGGTCCTCTCTTCTTCCCATTGGTCCGCTGTTCCTATTTAAGGAGCTCCCTGGGTCCCCCGACTTGTCATTCCAAAGCGGATGGACTACTACCAAGATCTCAAGCGGGAGGACTTTGCTTCGACCAACGACTATTTGGCCGAACGGGTCCAACGAGGTCTGGCCGCCGGATTCACGTTCCAACAGTGCCGTGATCACCATCTCATTGATTTTGCTTTGGCCTTAGGGTTGACCCCCGCCGAGATTCTAGTGATTGTGGGACCTGACACCGGCTACGTATTTCCCAACGCATGCCCCCCGACATCGACATGATTGGAGAACAAGATCTTGAGGCCATGGAACTCCACATGGGTCATGGCCATGTGGTGTACACCGGGGGAGCCCGAGGCACCGATGAACTCGTCGAACAATTGGCCAAACAGTTTGGGATGCAAGTGGAAGTCCTGGTACCCCCTAACCATCCTCGAGCCACCTTGATCACCCCGTCCACCGTGGAAGTCCTCATGCTGGCCAACCCGCATCTTCACCAGGCGGCTGAGAAACTAGGGAAACGGATGCCGAGTCATTTTTACACCCTGCAATTGCTGCAACGCAATTATCAAATTGCCAAAAAAGCACATACCCTCTATGCGTTTGGCATCTTGGAACAGGATAAAAAACACGTGAAAGGAGGCACCGGTTGGACTGTGCAATTGGCGTTGGATCAAGGCAAACCCGTCTATCTCTTTGATATGCCCAGTCAATCGTGGTACCGCTCGGACCATTACTACCAAGTCAACGAGAATGCCGCCACCCTGGTCACTGGCAGTCAATTTGTCCCTTGGGGTCCCAAAAAGCCGACCCTTCATCAAAGCAGTGCCGTGGTAGGATCGCGTGATATCGACAACCAAACCCGAGAAGAAATTCAAGCCTTATTCAATCGCACCTTCTGTCTACCCGAGAACATCGATCAATTACGCCTGGAACTCGAACACTTTCATTTGTGATTGTACATAGCTTTTTATTTTTTTTTCCGATTGTACATAGCTTTTCAATTTTTTAGTTTTTACTTTTTCCATGGTAGATAGCTTTTTTTTATTTTTTATTTTTTCAATCTGTACATAGCCTTTCAATTTTTAGTTTTCAATTGTACATAGCTTTTCAATTTTTCCTAAGACCCGCGTGGCAAGAGATGGACACGGACAACCATTTGTAAAAAACATCAACTCTTTTTAATTAAAAAATTTTAAAAAACTGACAACACTGGTTTTGCACGTTCATCATAAATAATTTGTCTTGACTCACAATAAAATGTCCCATAAAAACTGAACATGAAAAAAAAACGTCATGTCCGTTGACTTTTTCTGGAGAGTTGAAGAGTGAGGATGGTGTTGCCTTGTTTGAAGGGAGCCGGCTGCCCATTGGCTGTTTGAATGTCAATGGCAATGCTGTCAAAGATGGTTTTACCAAGAGGAAAATACATCCGTTCAGTGGTATCAAACTGATGATCGGTATAGCCGGCATCCATGGCACGTAAAAAACCTTTTTGTTGATTTCCCACAATACTCTGTGCGACGAGATCCGTGTAAATCATGAGTTGTTGTTGTCCTTGTTGTGGTTTGACGGTTTGCGTGGTGGGAAATGGTTGTCGACTGAGATTCGGACCCAAGAACAACTCGTACTCGAAATCGGGGTGGGTAAAGCTGACAGAGACGATGCCATGCGGTGGATATTTGTTGACAGGACCGAGGGTTGCTTCCCATTTGTGTCAATCGTCGTAATCCACGATATGTTTCACCAGATAATTTTTTTCTTGGACAATTCTCGGCGTCGGCGTTCCATATTTGACAAGTCCCATCAGTTGAGCGAATTTCCATTCCATTTCAAATTGCATGTTGGCTGGAATGAGTACATACAACGAATCTAATTCGGGGGCGACGCCGGTATTGGCGATTTTCACGTAGGGTTGAGCCAAGTTGAGAGTGGCTAGTTCTTGTCGTTTCGCTAGATCGTCCACGTCCATTTTGGCTATATCCATCATGACTTCCATGTGTTGTTTTTCCATTTCATAACCGATGGCGATCCATGCTTCTTTCAAATTGTGGTAATACCCTGGCGGTAAATGGATTTGTTTGGTGACTTGAATGGGAGCCGTTCCATCGCCACGTTTTGGCACGTATCTGATATCTGTTTTCATCCAATGTTTTTGACTATCTTCTTGCGTCCAATTCTGCTTGGTTTGATCTTCCAATTGTTGATTAAAACCAGGGTGTGAGATATGAACCAGAGCCGCTTCCCAATCATCTTCTACCAGATAGTGTGAATGAGGAAGTCTAGCGGTAAATTTTTGCCCCGTGCCTTGTGCTTGATCACTGAGGAGGGTGATGTAGAAACTCATGGTGACAACAAAATAGCCCATGGTTGCCTTTTTATAGCTCCACCCACGTCACCTTTCCGGATTACAAGCGTTACCAGTTGGTGTACGACAAGAGAGTCATTGATCCTGCCACCTTTCAAACCTACCCTTACGGATATCGAGCCGCCTGCCAAGACACACCTTCACCCTGTTGATGCGCGTGTGACCACACCCAAGGAAAAGGATTAAAAAGTCATTGATTTCAACATGGCGTCTTTTTTTATCTGATCTGAGCCCGCGATCCCCATTTTTCCCCCCCGACTGGTCAGCGGTTTCCCACCCTAGCCAGAGGGCTATTTACCTACGTCATGTAAGCGTCACGAAATGTCCTCTCTTTTCTGATCGGAGCCCGCGATCCCTTTTTCCCTATGTATTCCCTATGTATTCCTTATGTATTCCCTATGTATTACCCTATGTATTCCCTATGTATTACCCTATGTATTCCCTATGTATTCCCTATGTCATTGTCCTCTCTTTTCTGATCTGAGCCCGCGATCCTTTCCAACACGGGTCAGCGGTTTCCCAACAAAAATCACATGACCTCCATCCGCCATCTTGAATGAGCCCGCGATCCTTTTTCATCACTGGTCAGCGGTGTCCCACCCTAGCCAGAGGGCTATTTACCTACGTCATGTAAGCGTCACGAAATGTCCTCTCTTTTCTGATCGGAGCCCGCGATCCCTTTTTCCCTATGTATTCCCTATGTATTCCCTATGTATTCCCTATGTATTCCCTATGTCATTGTCCTCTCTTTTCTGATCTGAGCCCGCGATCCTCCTGGTCTGCTGGTAGGTGAAATAACCATGTGCATGCGTCCATGTTTCTTTTGTGTACCACAAGGTCAGGATGGTCTTTCTCTTGTCATATATAAACAAATCTGTTTCTAGTACTAGAATCAGTCAAATGGTCTCTTCCTTGATCTGTGAGCCCGCGATGCTCTTGTTCACCCCTGGTCAGCGGTTTCCCAAACAAAATCACCTGACCTCCGCATTTCCAATCACTTCCGGTTCCCTTTGACGTCACTTCCGGTTTCATCCTCAAACCCTAAACCCTATTCCCACCCAACCTCAAAGTGACCTTTGACCCCTTCTGTCATTGGTCCATTTCTTTGACCGTGATCACATGATAAAAAGGCATGGCACTAGTTGCTCATTGGTTTAAAAAGTTGGGGGGTAGGCCTTTTCGATACAAATACCCAAAGTGGCCCCCCATACTACTACGAGCAAAACCATTTACCTATAATAAGAGAAAGACCATCCTGACCTTGTGGTACCATCAAAACATGGACGCATGCGCGTGGCTCAACTTCGGTTATTTCACCTACCATTCACCAGGGGATCCCCGCGTCCCCTGCCCTGGCCCCAATCCCCCTCTATGACGTCACACCCCCTATGGCCTGCGGTTTTTCCCTTCCTTAGCAACCACCCTAGCAACCCCCCACAACATCAAAACGAGGCAAACCACCCCTAGTGAGCCCACCTTACTACTTATCCTCTAAACTTGAATATCTCTCGAACGAGAGTAGCCTGAGAAAACAGCCGACATTTTGCAAGATCGCCACTTGAGCCCTCGCAAAATGACATCTGAGAAACAAGCGAGAAATTCCATTCTGATGACGTGTCTCTACCCAGATCTTGGTAGCTCTTCTGATTGGTTGGAATTTTCTTTCTGTTGTTGTTGTTTTCTTTTTTTTTGTTTTTTTTTTCAAGAAATTTTCTTCATCTCATGCTAAAAGAAACTGAAGGAAAAATATTAAGTGAGCCAAAGACAAAATCAGTAGTGACAAACGATTTTAAAAATGCACTTTACACTCAAGTAGCCCAGTTTGTACATGTAACCATTGTTACAGCATTTAAAATATAATGAAGTATATTTGATCTGCATGTGCTTTTATAGGAAGTGAAGTCCAGCTCTAAAGAGGTCAATACAACTGAGCCTTTGAGTACTAAAGAACAGGAAGAGCAAAATGTGAACATGGCAAAAACAGAAAACACAGGTATGGGATTTAAGAGATGTTTGCAAAATTAATGTACTATGATAAAGTAACACATTCCCACCCCAAACGTACATACATGTAAAATGTATGCCAACCCCCCCCCCCCCCCCCTACCCCCAAATTCCAGTCTCAAATGTTTTATACTTTGTTGGTGGGTTAAACAAAAATTTAAAACAATACCAGCTGGGAAACAGGTATAAAATTATAGATAATAGTTAAATAAATGAACATCAAGATCTTTCTCTGAAAAAAAAATTCTGAGCCCCCAATGGGAATTGAACCCATGACTTTCCAGATACCAGTTGGAATGCTTTACCACTGAGCTATGGAAGACTTGTGATGAGCAAGGTGATTCAATTGGGGTTATGTTCCATCAGACCTGCATTGTGCAGATACAAACTATGATAACAGACCTGTATAAAGCACAAACTACCCGCATCACAAAGGCACTCTGATAAAAGTACTTCAACTGGCTTTGATAACATTATTTACTATTGTAGATTACAATTTAGAAAACTGTTTGGATTGAGATTTCAAATAAATTTGACTGTTGTTGGAAAACTGCAAATGTTGGTTGCACTTATGGCATTGTTGTCAGCACATGGTAAAGGTTGTAGCTACCTGAAAGAACCAGTCATCCATAGGTGGGGACCCACCCAAAGTAGCGATAGTGAAAAGCTGCTAATTAAAATCCATATATATGTATCTATTATTGAGGGTCATTAATTATTAGTGAGCTATGGAATTTTTGTCCATAATACAGGTATGTGCTTTCGGTTTTAAAAAAAGCTATTTTCAAGGCTATAAAAAAAATTGCTAAAATATTTTAAAAGAATGTAAATGTTTTCAACTTACATGTAATTAGGTCATCACCATTATTTTTAAGCCTTGTGAAAGGATTTTTAGTCTTAAGAAAAATTAAAAACACAGTTCTCACGTATGTAAGTGTCAGCATTGGCTTTGCTCTTAGCATGTTGTCCAATAAAACGAGACAGTTCATGTCCTTATGTAAGCTAAGGCTTGTAGCTGGCCATTGCCAATATGGTGATGACTAGCCTAATAATACTCATTTTGTCTCTTTTTTTGACTGCATGAGCAACTTGACCCAGACTTTTCGCTTTTCACTCTCACCCTTAACTTCCAGTTTACACTTTGTGGGCTTGTGTCTTGAGAGATGCCGGTATATATTTTTTTACCCTGGGGGAGCAGGTGGGGTTCAATGGCCGGGTTTAATGCCCTTAGGGCTTTTCTTGTTTTTCTCTTGTAAAAGGCTCTATTGACCAGCTTTCTTGCATTTTTAATGAATTTGAGGTCTGCTTAATTACTCTTGTCAACTTGACAACTTGGATAGTTTCTATGACTGAGTGCATCTAAATTTAACACATTCTTAATAAATCGTGTTGTTCTTTTTAGATAAACAGCTTTTGGCTTCCATTGAGGACAAAATGAACATTTCAGGCAGCAAAACTGGTGATTATGATTATAAGTGCTTGTAATATAAATATTTATGTTTTAATTTGTGGAAGACCCTCACAGTTATCTATGCAACCGAAGCAGTTGAAAAATGAATTACATATAAAGCCTGAAAAAATTCAGGAAACCAATCTATCAATCAGAGCTGTAAATAACTCTTTTCCCTCTTGTGGTGGGTTTATTTCCGAGTCCTTGGTTGCTGAAACAAAACAGCACATACTGTAGGTCACAATTCAGCCGGCCCGGGGGCTGCAATGATTTTACTTCTTAATAAAGCTATTTAAAGTTATCTGCACTACATTAGGAAGCTTTCATTAAGTCAAACTGTGGGTTTCACCCACAGACTGATTAAAAGGTACACGTAAGGCCTCCTTGTGTAGCATGATAAACAGTACTACAAGGAATAACTTTTTTGAAAAAGTAATTGCTTTCATTTAAATGGTCACTTTTAAGAACTTCTTCCACATATTCAAAAGCTACAACCACCTTGTACAGCATAATAATCAACACCATAGGAAGGACTGCTCAATAGCTTTCTTTTAAATGGTCACACTTAACGATTTCGTCCATACAGTAGGTTCAATCGTTAGACCCGTGTTATACAGCATAATAAACAGCACCACAGTCAAGTACTGCTCAGTAGCTTTCATTTGAATGGTCGCACATGAAGATTTTATCCACAGACTTAATAGTTAAAACCACCTCGTACAATAAACAGCACCACAGGAAAGTACTGCTCAGTAGCTTTCATGTGAATGGTAACACTTTAGGATTTCACACACGTACGCAAAAGTTAGTACCACCTTGTACAACATGATAAACAGTACCACAGGAAAGAACATGTACACTGCTCAATGACCTGACAGCTTCATTATAATGATCACACATTAGGATTTCATCCATTAACTCAAGATTTAGAACCATCTTGCACAGCTCAGTAAACGGTACCACAGGAAAGTACTGCTCAGTAGCTTTCGTGTTAGTCGCTGTAAATAAACGTGAAAGTAAAGAAAGTAATATGTTTTTGCTTTTTGTCATTACAGTCAAACCCAAGAAGAACATGTATTTATTTGACTTCCTTGGAGGTCAGTGTTCATTTAAACACTCACTGTTAGTTTTAGTTACTTTACGCAGTATGTGTATCCACCCTTCATCTTTTGTATGTGTAAATGCAGGAAGTTATGCTTCGACTTCTAAAGGAACGATTTGAAGGAAAACAGGGTTGGTTAGTAGTTAGGGCTTTTGACACCAAGGTCGACCAGATAGTTCAAGAAAAATGTGAAATTTTCAGTGTTTTTCAGCACAGTTTTATCGACAGGTATGTTGATGTCATTCTTTTTGAGCAAGAAAACCTGTTCCATCTTGATGATTAAAAAACGGCTTCAAAGTCAAGTTTTGAAAGCTAGGGGATGTCATTTGGGGGTTTAATTATTTCCAACTTTTAGTTAAGGCATATCCCATCATGTGATGCAAGTTTACCAGGTTTATTTGATGGATTACAAGGGCTGATAGCTTGTTAATGGGGTCCGAATCAGAATGAGTGCTTGCTTGTATCCAGGAACTGTAAAATATCATAATTATTGTTTAAATTCTGAATCTCGATTACTAGTATTAAAAAAATTTCTCGCTTACTTTCTCTAGACATTTTGTTAAGGACTAGTTGGGAGAACTTGTTCAAGTATCAAGACAATTATAATTCATATGCGGTGATCATTTCCTATATTCTGGTGACCTGTATGTGTGGTAATACAGTGGAATCCCGATTTTTCGAACTTCCCAGGGAAACGGAAATTGCTTCGAAAAATCGAAGGTGGCACGAAATCACGCTTGATTTACGAGGTATTGTTTCATAACAACCGGGAATTCAAAACAAACAGAAATACCATGGCACTCTTGTAAAGTTTTTAGCTTTCATTTGAATGGTCACACTTTAGGATTTTACTCAAGACTCAAAAGTTAGAACCGCCGCATACACGTAATAAACAGCACCCACAGGAAAGCAAGGCCTAATGAGTGGCCATTCAAATGAAAGGCACTGAGCACGGTTTACTTTGTAATAGAAGGTGGTTCTACCTTTTGAGTCTGAGACGTGTGACCATTCAAATGAAAGCTACTGAGTAGTACTTTAAAAATTTCGTGCGGATTCGAGAAATGGAAGGTAAATTTCTTATAAATTTCTTCCACGGGAGGCAAGAATTGGTTCGAAATATCGGGAGTTTCGAAAAATCGAGGGTTCAAAAACCGGGGGTAAAATTACGGTGATCTAATCCGGAGGTCGCGGGTTCAAAGATTTTTCTCTGATCCTGGTTCTCATTTCTAATTTCTTCTTTCAGGCCTACGGCCGGGGGGAAATTATGTAGGGCAGTATTGCTCACTTCTAGCACTCATACATACACTTTACATGTTTATTTATTTCCTTTCAGAGTGCTACGCGGTACATCACATTACTTACGATAGTAAAATTAGTGTTTGAAGAAGCAAATAAACGTGCCATGGTTCGAAAACTTGGGAGGTTCGAGAAATCGAGGGTTCGAAAAATCGGGATTCCAATATGATAAGGAATAATTTGGTGCTGATCGCTATAGCGACATTTCATGGCCATTCTTACTTTCCTCGGAGAATCTCTATAATTACTCCTTGTATCCGTCCAGAAGAATACCCAAAAGTTGCGGCTCTTTTGGTTTGCAAATTCCCAAATTAACGAGGCTGTTACTTTGAGATTTCTATGGCATACATGTGTGCATGGGCCTGACCTGTGTTGACTTCTGAACTTTTAAAAATGACCATTTATTTGAGCAATCAATTTTCCAGATACCATCCCATGGATGATCACTTACAAGACATTTGACTGTTTCCGTTAGAATTTTATTTTATAGAGCTTTTGCGTTAGAATTTCCTTATAGATACGATTAGTTTTGACCTTCTTTTTTTGCAGATGAAGTAAGCAACGACGAGTCACAAGCTCTCCAAGCTCTGAGTTCATTTTGGGTCACCACAGTGGCCAGAAATAAAGATGTCTTGAAACGACTACCGCCAAAAAACCAACAGGAGCAGGACTTCTACAACAAATATTGTGACAAACAGGGCAAACTGACCATTACTGCTGCAACTCGTCTCATGAGGTGTGTGCAACAAAACAACAAACCTTTCAAAACAACAATTTAGAAGAATTCTGGACTCTAGAACCTTTTCAAATGTCAGGCTGAAATGAAAGGGGTTCTTATATATTTCGGCCTGTTGGTTTTTTGTGTAGATTTCTGCTATATTTTATATTTTCTCCTTTCATGCCAAGAAAGACCAAGAGTTATATCCCGTTTGAGACAAAACACAGCATCTCAGACATAATTTTTTTTTTTACAGTGTAGATACCAGTAATAACCAACGCTATAGAGGTGGCGCTTACCAGAAAATGATCAACTTGTTTCTTTTTAATCCCCAGCCTTCCTCATGTGATCACAGTGTGCCTAAAAACCACTGCTCAGATTGAAGTAGTTGTAGTCAATCGAGAGAAGGCGCTAGAGGAATGTGAAGAGCTGCGCCAAGACTTTTTTGAAGTTGTGGAGGCCATGGCGATGCACTTGATGTAAAAGCTCGCAAAAAAGGTAAAACAAAAATGACAATGGCAATTCATAGAACAGGATTAACGAAATGCGTTTGATTTTTTCCCGAGATCTTCTACCCCTAAATACCTGGTCGCCACTCGGTTGCCCTGGGTGCCAGAGGCTTTTCTTGCGCGGTTTCCGGTTGCAGCTTACAATGTATGTTCTCCATTGTGACCGCCGCTCGTTGCGTCGGCCTCCGGCCGATTTCGCCCGATGCTAGCGAGATAAAAGCCTCTGGTACCCAGGGTACCAGTCGGTAGACTTTATCATATGTTAGTCCCTTAACTCCCTATATTGTACTCTACCCATCTCCTTTTTTCATTCTTCGTTTTTGTCAGCGTATATAATTTAAAAAAATGGACGAGTAACCAGAGTAAGACATAATAAAATTGAACGTTCTCTGCTTAAAAAAAATGAAAAGTTTACTAGTTTTCGATCGCCAGTCTGCAATCTTTGTCGAGCAATCTTTTTCACTCGACAAAGATTGCAGACTGGCAACCGAAAGCTAGTAAACCTTTTCATTTTTTAAGCAGAGAACGTTCAATTTTATTATATGTAATTTTGTCAACAGAGTTCGGAACAAGTTTGACCTAAACTCTCTGCTTCGCACTCTTCCTTGGTTTGCTTTTAGAAATGAGAAAGAGGAAATGAGACGCGAGAAAAAGGAAAACAAAGCTTTGTTTTGATTGTGGCCAAAGCTATTCACAGGTCGGAAAAAAAAATTTGTGTTGGTACCGTCACGGTAAAAAATTAGTTTAAATTTGTAAGGCACGTGACGGATACGTCATGATTGACTATGTCATGTCTCATGATTGTGGCTAGAATCCTAACCTAAAGTGTTTGTTTGTTTGGTTGTTTGTTTCAGTGAAAGGACAAGATGGGATTCCAGGGAGTGTGCTGTAATTCAGTGTGGCATAATATTTTATTCGTAAGGCGGAAGACAAAAGCTGTCTAAAACAAAACCGCCATTGTAAAATAGTATACGTGTAATTACTTCATTACTGATAGCGGTCCCTCGGCCTTTGTTTACAGTGGCTTTAGCTTCCCAAGCTGTCAGTGAATTCCTAAACTAGTGACGGAAATCGCGATGGAGAACATGAGAAGTGATCACTCAATCGAACGTCGATTATAATCGGCTAGCGTATTGTGTATAGGCTGAACATCAACGTTTGTCCATGTTTCTTCGAAAGATGGGAATTCCTTCCAAGAAAATCTGTACTCGAGGTCCGAAAACAACAAAAACACACTAGTTGAAGCAGAATAACAGTTGAAAATTTTATGTCTTTCCAACAATTGATTCTTTCCGACAATCGATTATGCATCAGTTGTAATTCAAGTTTGGTGACTACATTCGATAATGGGTACAACACTAGAATGCAACAGTTTGTGCGTTCGGCGGACAAACCTGCGGGGACTGAGACGGACTGACACGTCCCACGGGCGCGCGGGTCTCTCGAGGGTCAATCCACAATTTCGGTGCTTTGTGCATTTTGAATGTTCGGCGATTTGGATTTTAAGAGAAAAGAACGACTTTTTGCAGTCTAGTGCAACACCATTCTAAAGTATGGCGATTGCAAACAATTTAAGGACGGTGCCTCCTTTTGTTACTGCGCATACGTTCTGCGCATCTCGGGATATTCGGGTTTTTATGGAATTTGCCCCCTAATGCAACAATATTTTTGCGCGGTTTATGACTATGTGGAAAAAGAAGATCTTAGCAAGGACTATCAGAATCCAAAAAGAAAATTGGTGGGTATCCACGCATTTTTTAGAGATAATTGAGCTTAAAATTTTAAAGAAATTGCCATACATTCTTTGTATGTTAACGCTTTTATAGAATTATAGTTGCTTAATTACCTCAGAAAAAAAAATCAAAAAATGCGTGGTTACCCACATTTTTCTTTTTGGATTCCAATGACCCTTGCTAAGATCTACTTTTTCCCCATAGTCATAACCTTTACACAAATACATCTCTTAATTGAATTAATTAGAAGATCTAACATTGTGGAATTTTCCACAATTATTTTTAATTTGATTAAGACTGTACTTCACACCTAAGGAGATGCATTGTTTATGGCATTTCATGATGACGACAACGAGCATTTTGATTGGTTCCCTGAGCGGTTTTCCCTGAGAAAATGAAAAAAAAAAAATAACATAGATCAAAACAAAATAAAATTTAAAAAAAATAAAAATGCTCAAAAGAAAAAAATTAGGGCTCGTGCAACCTTGGCGAAAGTGGCGCGATTGTCCTTAACGTTTGTATTTACAGCGCGGGCGTTTACTGATATTTATCAAATGGCAAATGCTCAGCGTGCAACCATCGAGTTAGGGATGCACGTGGAAGGTTGCTGAGCACGAAAGAAGCGAAAGAGTGGAGAGCGACTCCAGCTTCTTGCACAGTTACTGCGAAAAAAGGGTGAAAAAACTTTTAACATCTGGCTTCTGGAAATCGTACGTCTCGTACTGATAACAACACTAACTATGAGAGGAAAGGGCCTCATATCGTTTGTAAACTTCACTCCAGGAAAATTGGTGAAAAGTTCATCATAAAGCTCTGAGGTAATTTTAATGTTTTCCTCTTTTGATCGGTCACATCAGCGCGCGCCCAAGTAGTAGGCATTGGTCAGCGTGCACCCACGGGCAAATAGTAAAGCTTAAGTAACCAGTCAGGGTGCGCGCTTTACTTAAAATATGTTATAAAGATATGCTATACGTTAGGAAAACTTAGTGGAGGAACCATAATAGGGAGGTTAAGCAGTCACGACGAGGACGGCAACGAAAACGTCACTTTACTCGAACTACCTCATATTATTCGAAATTGTTAACCTGTACAATGTGAGCGAATTATTCAGGAACTGCATTGGTAGCGACGGCGTTCAAGTAAAAGTTCGGTCATTTCACGTCGCTGGTTTTGCAGAGGACGGCGAAGAACTTTTGTTTAGGCCTTGTCCACGTAAACATGTTTTTAAAAGACTCCTTCCTCAGATGCCCGAAAACGTAGCAAAGTGTTTTCGTCCACTCAAGTGTCTTCGTATATCGTTTTCACCTGTTAACACCGGTGAATCTTCGTTTGGAAAACGGTAATCTTTGCCGTTGTCGATGCCTCGTCATGCTTGCTGAAGATCGCTTATAAGAAGTTCACTAAACATAATTTGTTCTGTCTTGTCGCGGGAAATGTTGCTGACATGCATGAACTAATCTTCCAAATAGAAAAACAAAAAACAAGTTAACAAAAAAAGCAGAACAAAGTGAAGTGATGATGATGATGATGATGATGATGATGATGATGATGATGATGATGATGATGATGATGATGATGACGACGACGACGATGATGATGGTGGTGACCTCTCGACTGTTAAAAAAAATTGTATTTGTATTTTATCGTTGTGAATGACATGTAATAGGAGAGAATGTAGGGAGAGAAGTGATACCTTTAATATTCGTTTATAATAGTATTTTATAGCCGAGCCTGAGCACCGGTCATATATATTGGCCCATGGCTCGCGACATAACTTTCTGTACATTTAACAATCCTTCTACATCTCAGTCAGATGTTACAAGGAACGATCACATCTGAATGGCTTTTGATTGTTTCTTTCTTTTACCCTGGTGACTTTTACTTTTATAAAGATTAAGTTTAATTATTTGTCATAAATATCACATAAGGTAAACAAGTTTGTATTGTTTTTTCCGAGTCCTTTTTCGAAGGAAAAAAGGCCACACGTGGACCTTTAGGAAAATAACAAAACTCCTTTGCCGAGGCACACCCTTACACTTACAGCTTATCTGCTGCTCCGGTATTTCATGTTGATGTATACTGGCCATCATTTGCTGAATGTCGACCTTCCTTCTGCTAGAATCAAAAGTCAGTCGTATGTAGGACTTCTTAGGTTTCCGAGTCCTTTTTCGAAGGAAAAAAGGCCACACGTGGACCTTTAGGAAAATAACAAAACTCCTTTGCCGAGGCACACCCTTACACTTACAGCTTATCTGCTGCTCCGGTATTTCATGTTGATGTATACTGGCCATCATTTGCTGAATGTCGACCTTCCTTCTGCTAGAATCAAAAGTCAGTCGTATGTAGGACTTCTTAGGTTTTTATTTACGTTTTTCATTTTATGTTTTGAAGGTTTCTGTTGTAGAAGCATAATCCAAAGGAGGTTAAACGCTCTACTAGATGTTGAGATTTATATTTGTTTAAAGCAGTGTCATAAACAAAGCACTAAAAGAGAAATAAAATAAAGCGCATCGAATGTGCGTGTGTTTGTTAACTCATCTTCAATTCACGAAAGTAACAGGTGTAGAAAGTAGAGGACATGGAAAAGGGGAGAGAATTCACGCGCGAGTCACAAGGGGAATGTAGAAGGTATTAATGACGCACGCTTTAGCAGCACGGCGTCATTCTCCATTCTACTTGTATCTTGCGACAGGCGCAGTGAAGAGACAAAGTGGGAAAAGGGAAGGTTTGCGTGCGAGGCAGAAGGTGAATGACAAGGGGGCTGCAACAAAATTCAGTGTTCCTTCTGGGACCCGATCATTGTAAATTCCCTTCACAGTGCGGAGCGCATTTTGGAAGACCTCGACCTTATTATTTAATTATATCGCTTAAATTATATCGTAACTATTAGCGAATGACGCGCTTCAGCAGCGCGTGTTCATTCTCCGTTTTAGTAACATCTCGTTCGTTTGTCTTCCACAGCAGGTATACGCTAAATTCATTTCACTTTCGAATGGGAGATTACGTATTACTCTAAGGAGGATTTGCGGAAACCCTTTCTTTAATGAGAGAGCGGGTTAAGCGGCGTCCTGAGTTCACTCACTTGGGGGGGGGGGGGGGGGGGGTGGGGGGCGTTTATATGGTATCGGTTACCCGAGACAACCCTCCCCCCGAGTTACCCTGGGCGAATGAGGATCACAAACTCGTCTCGAGGAGGCAAGACAACTCGGCAGGCAGGGTAACCCTGGCAGGCGGGACAACTGTTTTTCTCATATAATCACTTTGTCTCGCCTACCCGGGACGACTTTTTGCGTGCCACCTGTCACGTAAACGTCTGGTTTTTGGTTTAAAAACGACTAAATCAAAATGTATACTGAAGAAGAAAAATTTAGACAAACAGAGGATACAGCGATCATATCAACGATAAATTCTGAAGGAAAAGGGCGTATTGAGGTCATGAATATCACAGTAAAATTTCGGAATAATTAAGTAGGGTCAACTTTATCTCGGTCAGCGGGGCCAACTTTTTATCATACAATCGCTAGGTAAAGTTATCTCGGGTACCCGAGACAACTTTGCTGGCGTATCAAAATTCTAAAACATAAATGAGACCTTCATAAAGCTGTTCTGTTAACATGTTCAACATGCCAGTGAGATAAATCTTCAAGCAAAGTTGCATGTCGATACATTTCTTTGTTTTCCAAATGAAACAGTTTGAAATTTGACCAATTTCTTGGCAGCACGAAACACAAGAATTCTCAAAATGTCATAAAACCGATATTTTTGTGTTATTTTTTAATTTTAAAGTATCGTAATAACGTAAAACTGTCATCTCTTTAAGTGTGAAGAGAAACTAGGAATGTTGACTCATTAGCTGCCTCATTTCTTTGATGGCCGCCATATTAGTGCCCCAAAGAGGGACGCCAACAGGGCGGACGCAGTGACTTGTAATCTTCTGAAAATCATTTTCTCGATAACTTTGCTCCGGAGAGTACTATAGACCCAGAAATTGTTGATGTTGTTTGTACCTACCGTTTAACTCTTTTATTTCTGAATGTTGCTCATGCAAGCAAACTCATTTTATCATGATGAAAACCAAGAATATTTACGGTTAAGAATCGAGTATACTGTTGAGTAAACTGTCAGTTTTCACATTAAGTTTGTGGATTACCAAATGAGGTCGAATTTTTCTGGATCTGAGCTCCTCCTCCAGCTCAACACAAAGCAAGAGGAGAGAACACAGCACGATAAAGAGAAAAGGAGGGCTGGGAGTTTCCCTTTCTTCGTGCTTTGTCAAGGAAAGGAATTGTTCCTTTAGCTCCTCGTTTTACTTCTGTCACACCACAGGCAGCCCAAGCTCACGCCTCGAGAAAGCGAGGAATTTATTAATTATTTATGGTTCTCGAGCTGGGACGTGACCTTCGAGAGAGACTGATATTGGGTTGCAAGCGGCCGTTAACAATTTGAGACTTTGTATGGGGAATAATATATCGTCGATTTCCAACGTTAAATAAAACTAAATTTCAACATTTTTTAGTGAAATAAATAACACTAATTTACCTTTTGCGTCTTTGTGTGTTTTTTGGGCTTATTCCATCGTTTTGGGCCTTCTTTGTCACGACTGTTACTACCTTCATAGACTGGTATTGGGTAACAAGCGGCCGTTGACAATTTGAGACTTTGTATGGGGAATAAAATATCGTCGACTTCCAACGTTAAATAAAACTAAATTTTAACAATTTTTTAGTGAAATGAATAAAACTAACTTATCTCTTGCGTCTTTGTGTGTGTTTTGGGCTTATTCCATCGTTTTGGGCCTTCTTTGTCCCCGGTCTTTGTCACGACTGTTACTACCTTCGTCTTATGAAGGTAGTAACAGTCTCTGCGCCTGTTTGTAATATTTGACCATTGATCGTCTGTAAAGCGACTTTTTAATGCCGCTCTTGGCATATTAGATTGTTGAATTTGACTCTTTTACGGACTTGATAGGTTTTTCAGCCTCTAATGCTTAAATTTCTGACAATAAAGGATCCGAAATATTATCTGCAACTTGACGAGTTTCTTTGTTTGTAGCGCCGGGCCCGGCTAATATTGTCTTAAAAACTCTGTTGCAGGATGTAGGGTTTCGCATCACGCAGTGTGATCTATAGACCCATCTCGTCAAGAAATTGAAGTTGTTGCTTCAATTGCGGCGTAGAGCCGTAGGAGGCCATCATACAAAAAGCAGATATGACCTTTATACAGTAACAGTCCTTGAAATGTGACGCCTTAATTACTATCACAACACCGAGACTCAGCTTGGGGTATTCTTGATTTATTATCGCGTCAAGCCGATACAAGCAACAATAAAGAACCCGGGAGTGGCGGGTGGGTTGTACTCGCTTACATCGATGACAAAGGACGAACTGATCAATACAGAGATGAATGCCATCCTTAAATGCTCACTTGACCGATAGCAACATTCCTAAGACTAAGGTTACATAGCTAACATAGTAATTAATACTTTAACATAATACATTAAAACTCTCAATTACTATCACAACACCGAGACTCAGCTTGGGGTATTCTTGATTTATTATCGCGTCAAGCCGATACAAGCAACAATAAAGAACCCCAAACCCAAAGGGAAGAAGAATGGTGAAAAAGCAATTAGGAGTGAGGGGAGAGTCTGGTGGTGATGGAGTTGAGAATTTTAAGTTTGCTTTCGTTTGATAATGTTAAGTAGACTAAGTAAGCGTCACTCTTCCAGTCTCCTTGCGTCTTAATAAAGGCGGTTGGAGCGTTACAGCAAAAAGCGAAGGCGGCGCCCCCGCGACGAAAACTATGTGAGGAGTATTTGGTAGGATCGAGACCGAGAGCAGTGACGGACGCTTTGATAAAGGCGTTGTACTGATGAGCCAGGATGGGGCGATATGTCCCCCTAGACTTAGAAACAAATAAAGGTGACTGAGAACTAACGGGAGTATGCGCTAGATATTGTTTAAGTGCCGTAACGGGACAAAGGGGTGACCCACGTATCAAAGGCAATGGAATCTCCAGCGTTCGTTGCCGAAACTGGATTGTCTTGGTGCGAGTGATGCGTAAAATCGCCCCTTGCGCAGTAAAAGTGACACTGGAAGGTCTCAAGTGGCATGCCTTAGGGTCACGAGTATCAGCGAGTGTTTTCGGGACTAAATTAGAGATTCGTAGAAAGGAGAAAAAGGCCACTAAAAACAAGGCTCGCATACAAAGATGTAAAGGATTTTGGAAATCGAAGAGGTGGAACAATCGCAACAAAATATCTACAGTAATAGGTTCCTTACGGGTAACAAAATCACCTAATAAACGGCGTATGGCGCGTTTCGAAAGATAAACATCATAATCATGCAAAAACGCGAGACTCGAACCAAGAGAGCGATTGATGTGAGTTAAAATACTGAGATAATTGACAACGGAACGATAAGAAGACAAGGATCTAGCCAAGAAAACTAAATAAAACAAATAGCAATGCTTGGTAACGGGAAAAGGGGTAAATTGAAAATGGTGACAAAACAACAAATAACTGCGCATATAGGATTGCATGGAACGTTTAGTCGAAGGGGGGAATGCATGGGCTTGAATGCGTCCCAAACAGTGCTGCAAAACATCACGATCTGAAAAAGAAAATGAACGCGTAAGCAATAAGCAGATAACGGCGCACGAAAATAAATGGGAAGAAATGGGATATAACGGCGCATTAAAATAGCATCGAACTAAGAAAGTCATAATTGAAGATAAACCGACACTGTACAGTGGACAAACAACTAGAATCGAACTAGTCAATGGTAAAATCGAAAAGAGCATCATCAGGGACTACTCTTGTAAGGTTCAAGTCCTTGACTACACGGCACACGTACGCGGCATAAGTCTCGTCCGAGTGATAACGGCTCAGAGAGTCCGCTAAAATGTTAGTGTTACCAGGGATGTGTCTTGCGACCAAACGAATGTTGTGCAAGGCTAATAACAACCACAGCTCTCGAAGACAGCGTTGGATGAAAGCATCAGTTGAACGCTGGTGATTGATCGCATATGCACTAGCCTGATTGTCCGTTAAGATTTCAACTGACAGTCGCTCGTGCCAAAGTTTGACGGAAACAACAATGGTGAGTAACTCTAACTGATTAATGTTAAGGTGCCTGGCGGTGATAAACTGGGGGAATATGGCGCGAAAATACTCGCCAAAACACACCGCCCCGCATGCGCCGAGACAAGAATCACAAGCAAACAACTCAGGGTTGGATATGGTAATGTTGGTCGGGATAACTGATACACCATTGTAATGAGCGAGGAAATGCTTCCACCAGAGGAGATCAGATCGAACTTCGTCAGTGACAGGGAGAGATGTACGCCTGGGGGCGGCGGCACTGGAGCGTAACGCGTTAATCAATCGGCAACTGAAAGCTCTCCCAGGCCTAACACAAGCGGTCACGAAAGCTAACTTCCCGAGTAGCTGCTGAAGTTCACGCAACAAAAAACTAGATTTGTCAAGCCAGTGGGAAAGCTCATCCTGGAGTTCTTGTAGTCGGAACTCTGGAACAGTAAGCGTCATTGCCAGCGTGTTAACCTGAACACCCAAGCAGGTCATTTCGTGAGTGGGCGGGACATCTTTCTCGGGTGACGTTTGCAAACCGAGGTCGTTGAAAACCTGAGACATGCAATCAAACGATAAGCTCGCGTGTTCTTTGCTTTCAGCGCCGTAAAAGTCATCAATATAAACGTCTACTAAAAGGCCTTGATTGTTGAGGATGTGGGCGACGGCTTTTGTGGTCCGTTGACACGCGAGTGTAGCTGATCGTAAGCCAAAAGGCATGACGGTATGAAAATACAACGATCCATCGACTGACATTCCCAATAAATGATAGTCATGCGGGTCGACAGGGATTTGTCGATATGCACGCCGCAAGTCTTTTTTGAATACAAGACAACCAGCCCCCTTTCGGTTAATGAATTCAACAAGACGGTCAATACCCGGTAATCGTAGCCTGAAAGGCTCATTCAGATACTCGTCGCGTGGAATTCCGTCGTTAACGGAAAGTCCGGGTGGGAAACTAAGATCGTGGACTACACGCGGCGAAACCGAATCTCGCTTAGGGGTACACTGCAAGGGTGAAATTGCGCAGTCAATGTTGAATGGATTATGCTTGAAAGGTCCGATGATGGCACGGTACTGCAGTTCTTTAGCAATGTATTCACGTAGAAAAGTGGGGTTGTGTTCGCGTTGCGTAGACGGATGATTATGAAGCGTTGAACGTGGAATTTGGAGAGACATATAATTAATAGGCCAACCGTACTCTAGAAAATCAACTACGATAATATCATGGTAGTCTTGAAGATAATGTTTCCATAAGGGAAGATTAAAAGCAGTAGATAAAGGCATCCTGGGTCCATGAAAATTGTACTTGTTACTCGCTCGGATAGAGTCCGCTAGTTGAACTCTACAATCCAGTCAGTCTTTGTTGGGATCAGGATTTGCTACAGGCGCCGCGATGGACGGAACAGGAAATCGGCGCTTAGGGCAATGCAGCATCGGGTGCTCACTAGTATCGCACACGCGACATCGATGAGAGGAAGCGTAGCTAACACTGGTGATAGCGCAAGAGCATTTACCAGTATAATTCCACTCGCGGCAGTAGTGATCTTTCGTCGAGCGGGCAGCGCGCTGGGCTGGACTTTGAGGGGAAGGAGGCTGGCGTTGCGTGGGTGATGGTCGCAATTGCGTGCGAAGGTCCTGATGACTAAAAAAGGTTTGGGACCTTTCACGAATAGCCTCTGACTGTGTCCACGTGAGTCTCCCTTGCTCGATGGCTGAAGCGATGGCTAAGTGAAAGCTGCGGACGCTAGGCCAGCTGTAGGTCGCTGCGCGCTCCATCAGAAGCTGCAGATGCTTAAGAAGAGCTTGTTGACACGGGGCAGGCTGTTCTTTATAAAATTCTAAGAAACCATAGATAAAATCTGGAATTTCTAAAGAATCGTAAGTCAGCGTACCTTTCGACGAGAAGACGTAATTGTTAGGCAAGGAGTGTCCCGGTTTCTTCTTCTCCCGCAACTGCGACAGGGTCGGTATATCCAGTGGTGGAACACCGTTCGCCGGTGTGGACGAAAGGGCCTTCTCTAGTGAGCGGGGCTGGATAGCGGCCATGGATAAGTTTGTTGGCTCGGGTGGTGGCTGGGTCTTGATCTTTGCGAGTTCAAGCTCCGTTTTAGTTATTTCAAGCTGAAGTTGAAGGTTCTGATGTCGCAACTTCTCAAGCTCTAGGCTAGAGGTCAGAGTTGACTCTTGAATGGCGTCCGTCTTAGCCGGTGCCGTGGCTTTTGCGGACGATTTAGTTGACTTCTGATTTAGTCGTTTGGATTTCTTTGGGCGGGCTCCGGACGGGTCTCCCTCGAGGATTTGAGATGAGGCTAGAAAATCGGTCAGGTTATCTACATCGTAGATGTAGTCGTCATCTAACCGGTGAGCCATGAAGAAAGAAGAAAACCGATGGATGGAGCGGAAAACAGGCAACAGGAGGAGTTTGGATCGCGAGTGGAAAGAAGGATTGTACTCGCTTACATCGATGACAAAGGACGAACTGATCAATACAGAGATGAATGCCATCCTTAAATGCTCACTTGACCGATAGCAACATTCCTAAGACTAAGGTTACATAGCTAACATAGTAATTAATACTTTAACATAATACATTAAAACTCTCAATTTTAACGGCTCTATTCAGTCGCAATTTAAAAATCCTCCAGACTTAACCCACTACAAAAATACAAGAAGCTAAATTGGTGGAAAGACCGAGTGATCTAAGGCGCGGCTTACAAAGACGTGAAGTAGGAGTCGTGCAGGCCTTCCCACACCCTTTTATATCAAGCCAGAAAAGAAAACAATAGGTCTTTTACTCACAGTAATTATTCTATTATTCTGGATCTGAGGTCAACAACATTAGGGAAAATTTACAAGAAGACCTCAACCGTGTTGAGCAGTGGTTGGTGGACAGTAAGCTAATACTAAATCAGAGCAAAACCAAAGGGTTACTCTTTGGAACAAGACAATTGCTGCAAACCACCTCAGACTTTGTCCTGCAGATTCAAGGCAAGGACATAGAGAGAGTGACAAAGTTCAATTACCTTGGGACTATGCTCGATGAACAGCTTCACTGGAAAGAGCATATAGACACTACTTGTAACAAAGTTAATAAGCGTCTGGGACTTCTTACACGGATACGATCTTGCCTCACTCTTAAAGCAGCGAAGTGTGTCTACAATACCCTTATTGACCCAATCTTAAGTTATACTGACACTGCTTGGGGTGAACTGTCTGTTGGCTCCAGCAAAAGTCTACAGCGGCTGCAAAACCGTGCTGCCCGTATCATTCTTAAGCGTGACTCTTCTAGAGATACTTTTAATGTTTTAGGGTGGGCTGACTTAGAAACAAACCGTAAAATACACAAATGTGTTTTAGTTTATAAATGTCTGCATAACTTAGTTCCTCAGTATTTAAGAGCGGATGTCTGTAAACATCGACCAAGGGTGGGAAATATAACAATTTTGAAAAATCCCAAAAAATTTCGGTAGACTTCTCTAGGTATTCTATTAATGAAAATATAAATTTTAGTTTCATCGGATAAATATTTTGGCGATACGGCGGGTGTCAAGTTTGGGCGCTTCACGGCCTCCGCCAGACCGCTTTTTCCGGGCCCAAGACAGGGCTACGAAAAGAGCTCGATTTGAATCTAATTCAAACATCATTCAACTCAAAAAGCTTCGTATCGTATTAAAGGGAATGTAACACACATTTTGAGTGGTCATGTGCTTGAATTGATTGCGACTAGAATATTTTACAGATTTTTAAATATTTACAAAATTTCGAGGATTTCACGCGAGCAAAATGTTGCCGAAATTCGAAGGCCTAAAATCACACCCGGTACCTACTTTAAAACAGCAAAAGACATTCCACATTAAAAAGCAATCTCTAAGCTTTCAAAATATGGTCTTAAAACTTTGGGCAACACATGAAATGAATTTATGGGAACGCAAAATTCAGGGAGCACTTGAGTGAAATTTGATCTTTCTGACATGACAGTTTTGAGGTTTGACGCGACAAACAAATCAATACTCAAACAAATGTTGTAGCCAAAATACCTTTAATTTAGGCAATCTCAAGTCCCACTGTGATACATACATGCTTCATAGACATTAGGTGTGAGATTTTATACCAATTGTCAGCCGAAAAGAACTCATATCTCGGCTTTGAGGTGTTTGAACGTGCCTCGCTAATATAAACATGTGGGTCAAGTTCTTATCACGGCACAGCGAAGTGTTGAATATTTACACCAAATATCTATCCTGTCTAGTATATAGTCAGGTCCACAGTATGTTTGTTTGTACCTTGTGACCTTGTTTGTCTTCATTTCCGCAAAAAACTGAGGCAAACTACAGCAAAATCCCCGCGAGCTCAACGTGCCACGAGTCTCGTGGAAGTGCTATTACGTGAGTCGAGATTGCGTTACGTAACATGACACACAAGGAGACCAGTTACTTCAGGATTATTTCTGAGTTGTGAAAAAAATTCCATCTCTAATGTACATTTTGTAGGTATGCCATTGGAATGAGCTGGCAATCTCAAGTTTTCATACTTTGCAGTTTTAACCATCGCAGACTTGTGATCCCCGAATGTGCCAAACAGTATTCATTAGCGCTATGTAAATACTGTAACGTGTTCCTGTTTGTTGTTTGTTTTGTTCCCAATATTTGTCCTGATTTCTATCACATTGAGAAATACCCTAATGCGTTGTGCAATACTTTTGCAATACCCTATTATACAAAGCACAAGTAAGAGCGTCCCGGTACAGTCTGATCTTGCGCTGGCGGCATCAATCTTGATAGCCCGCCTATAAACTAGCGCTGAAAATAAGTAAGCATCATTGCCAGCTAGTCTGCTCGCAAATGTGCGACGATACAGCGTGCGAATATGGAGCGTTGGTTGGGGGCGAGTGTGGTTCAAGTACCAAATACCCGGATACAGAGTACGGTGCCCATCGGGGAGTACAACCGATCAATTGAGCGCCACTTTACAGACACCCTGAGAGCCATTTTTGCTAACCGGTTTAAACACTGAAGCAGAGCTGATATTAGCCAGGGCAGGTGAGTTTGAGACATATTTTATTTCTATTCTCATGTTAAGTTGCACTCTGGTGTTATGTATGCGCGCGCTGAGTTGCACTATCGTAGTCATAAGGTAGGAAAAAATAAAAAGATTCACCTATTTTCTCATAGGTTGATTTATCAATGAACGGGCGTTAAATGCGCGGTACGCTTTCTTGCAAGCTAGAACTAATGCATTACACTCTACATGCAATTTTCTTGCTCTCGGTCTGATTTTTTGGTATTTTACCACGTGATAAAGAAATCAGCAATTATAAAGCGCGCGCTGATTGGCTACGATGAGGGGATGTATTATGGAACATGGGGAACATGCCTACACAAATGACGCGTTCTGATTGGTCAAATCTCGTGACGCACACCGCCTATGGAACAGCCATACGCGAGTCAAAGCACTAAGGAACGGACCAGGGGGGAAGGTGCAGTTTTGTTTTATTTTTGGGTTTTTCCTGGGGTAGCGTTTGTGCTTGATTGTTTAAGGTATTTTGTGCGATTTTTTATCACTTTTGGCTCTTTTTGTCCGTGCACGAACTGTTTCCTTGAAATTTAGGCTAGCACGATTTTTGGCCAGTTCTTAACAAAACTCGACAAAATGAGACTGAAAATACCCACCATAGGATTCAAGGAAAATCCGTTACCCGACCCGGTTTTATGCGTTGTTCTAAACTTGCATTGAATGCAAATTCAAGGTGGATGAGTGCCTGACCTCGGGGCAGATCCAGAGCTTCTTCTCCAGAACAGCCGTCAGACTTCGCCACGCTGTCGCCCCAGAAGACAACGACGAAGAAACGGATGACAAAAACCGAACAGCAGAAGAGGAGGAGGCTTTCTCAGATGCGCGTAACACCATCCTGCTGCAATGCGCACCAGTGCACCCCATAGTCTGCGACACGTGGAACCTGTGTGCGCTGAGCTCGTTCAACAAACTCAGTAAGCTTACGGTAGCCCAGCTACGGGAGATTTACTCCCACTTCAATATGGAGGATGAACCCTCTGGGCACAGGAAGAAGCCCTATCTGGATTTTATTTTGAACCTTGTAGGTACCTGCTCTTGCGCATCCTCGAACCAGTAGAACCAGTAGAACCAGTGTAACACGAACTCCTGACGGAAGCAAAAGTGGTTTTTCTTGTTGGGAATTATTTTTTGGCGACTTTGAGGAAGTCGCCTTCTATTTGAAATTATAACATTCTTTTTGAGTACAAACCCAAGAATTAATTTTTTTTCTAAGAATCTCCCGTAGACGAAGTGCCCGTTTTGTCGGTCTTCCTGTGTTCGGTCTCCCTGTGTATCATGTTATGTAACGCAAACTCGATTCATGTAACAGCACTTCCACGAGACTCGTGGCACGTCGAGCGCGCGGGGATTTCGCTGTAGTTTGCCTCAGTTTTCGCTGAAATGAAGACAAACAAGGACACAAGGTACAAAGAAACATATCGTAGACCTGACTATATACTAGACAGGATAGATATTTGGTAGATTTTGAACACTTTGCTGTGTCGTGATAAGAACTTGACCCACATGTTTACATTAGCGAGGCAAGTTCAAATACCTCAAAGCCAAGATATGAGTTCTGTTGGGATAAAAATTGCTGTCAATTTTGCATCTAATGATGCTGTAATACCTATAATGATTTCTTGAAGGCTGAGAACTTTAAGTTGTTTTGTTAGGTTAAAGTAATATTTTTCCAGATGTTTCCAAAATAGATTTGAGTGAGGACAGTTGAAAAATAGGTGGTGTAATGTTTCTGATTCATTGTTGCAGAAAGTACATTTATCATGCTCGCTGTATCCAATTTTAAATAATTTCGTGTTAGTATAAAGAATTGAGTTTAAAATTTTGTATTGAAAAGCTTTGACATAAGGTTCATTCGCTATTTTATGCGGTAGGGTGAAGGCAACTTTCAGTTCTTCATCGGTTAAGTTGAAATGTTGTCTTAGTTTCTGAACGTTATTAGGTAGCTGAGCTTTTTTACTAATTATCAGGGAATAGTAGTCTTTTGATCTCTTTTTTGTAATGTCAAAAATAACATTGTTGTACTTAAAAGAGGGATTCCCTCTTGTAAACCTGTACTGAACTGTTTTTAATTCGGAAGGTATTGGATGTCTAAGACCTGTCCATGTAAGAAAATTGACCTTTTTTATTTTGTTTCCTATTATGTCGAATGATTCGATGTTGTTTAGATTTAATAGGAGATCATCAACCGTGCAAATCCCGGAATCATAGTATGTCCTATAAAAAACAGGCTTTCCATTTATTCTTATATCTTTGTGATTCCAAACTACAGATATCCAATTTTTCTCATCAGAAAAGAGATCTCGGAATTCTGACCACCATTGCAGCAGTTCCCTATAGAAAATTGAGGTTATCGAAAGATCTTTTATTTCGTAGTTGCATTCAAAAATGAATGAGCCCCCAACATCTTTTAAGAGATGCATCAAATAGATTTTCCATGTACTTTCATTATTATTGAATATTCGGTTCAACCAGGCTAGCCTAAGAGCTTTGATCATGCTGTCTATGTCTATCATTTTTATACCTCCACCTTCAAAGTCGTTAATTGCTGAGAGCCTTGTCACCTTGTCTTTTCCTTTCCATAAAAATGTGTAGATTATATGATTTACTTGTTTGATAATACTTGCCGGGGTTGGAAGCAAGGAGGACGCATAGACTAATTTAGGGATGAGTAGAGATTTAATAATAGTGACCTTTCCATAAATGGAAAGTCCTCTTGAAGACCAAATATTTGTAAGTTTTTTCATATTATCGAGTTTCTCTCGGAAATTATTTTCGTAAAGTAATGTTTGATCGTACGTGAAAGATACTCCTAAGGCTTTAATGGGTTCATTTGGCCAATTTATTCCAAGTGGCTTTTCTTCGTTTTTTTTAAGAGACCCAATCCACATACCTTCTGTTTTTGAACTGTTGACTTCAAGTCCGCATAAATTCTTAAATAAATTCATTTGTTGAAATAAAGCATTTGCCGAGTTTAAATTTGATAACACAGCAGTAGTATCGTCTGCATATTGAAGAAGCTTAGTTTCATTTTTTCCTATTTTAATTCCCTCAATTTCAGGATTTTGTCGAATAGAATTTGCCAAGGTCTCGATGGCTAAGAGGAAGAGGTAGGGGGAAAGGGGGTCGCCCTGTCTCACACCTCGTTCTAAGGTGAAATAATCCGATGCTAAACCATTGTTTATTACACAGCTCTGAATATTTTGATAAAAAGTTCTAACCCAATTTATTAAGTCAGGGCCGAAATTAAATGCTTTCAAACAGCTAAAAAGATAATGCCATTCTAAGGTGTCAAAGGCTTTTCTAAAATCAATAAAAATCAACATGCCAGGAATGTTCTCGTTATCCGTAAATTCCATTATGTCAAAAATCGATCTCACTGTCTCTCCAATGTAACGGTCTTTGACATAGCCGGTTTGATTGTGATGAATAATGCTTGGCAAGACATCTTTTACTCTAGCTGCGATAGCTTTCGAGATTATTTTCGCGTCAACATTAATGAATGATATTGGCCGCCAATTTTCCATAAGAGTTCGATCTTTACCTTGTTTCTCAATTAAAGTGATGACTGCTTTTCTTTGCGTGCAGGACATTTCACCAAATTTGAAGGATTCATTAACGCATTCGATAAAAGAATCACTAATTAGGTTCCAGCATGTTTTATAAAATTCAATTGGTATTCCGTCATTACCAGGTGATTTGTTCTTTTGAAAGCTTTCCAAGATGGACTTTAATTCCTCAAGGGATATTTCACCTTCACAAGATTGTTTCTGTTCTTCAGATAATTTCGGTATGTTCAAGTTGTTTAAAAAGATTTCGCCATCGTTGTTATCTATGCCGGGAAATTGAGATTTATAAAGGTTGTGATAAAAGCGCTTCTGTTCATCAAGTATTTTGAAGGGATCGGTTGTGATAGCACCACTAACCAGTAATTTTCTAATATGCTTTTTAACATTATTTCGTTTTTCTAAATTTAAAAAATACTTTGTGTTTCTTTCTCCGTGTTCGTGCCACCGAGCTCTTGCGCGAATGATAATACCTTTTGTTTTTTCCTCATAAAAAAGTTCAAGAGCTTCTTTCGCTTCATTTAAACGATTTTGATTCGAAACAGTCGGGTCTTCTTCGAAATTCTTTGTTGCTATTTGATAATCATTTTGCAGAGATTTTTCCTCTTTGCTTCGTTCTTTGGCCTTTTGTTTAGAGTAAGAAATGGCATGATTTCGAATATTAAATTTCAGCCAATCCCAGACAGAGCGTTTATCGGATAAGTCATTCATACCTGTTATCTTCCATTGTGGAAGTTTGTTTTCCAAATCCTTAAGATGGTTTTCATCATCAAGCAGAGAGACATTCATTTTCCAAAAACCAGGACCTTTAGCATTTTGATATGAATCGGTCAGGGTAATTTCAATCTAATGTCAAGGAAGAATGTATGTATCACTGTGGGACTTGTGATTACCTAAATTAAACGTATTTTGGCTGAAACATTTGTTTGAGTATTGATTTGTGTCGTGCCGAACTTCAAAACTGTCATGTCAGAAAGATCAAATTTCACTCAAGTGCTCCCTGAATTTCTCGTTCCCATAAATTCATTTCATGTGTTGCCCAAAGTTTTAAAACCATATTTTGAAAGCTTAGAGATTGCTTTTTAATGTGGAATGTCTTTTGCTGTTTTAAAGTAGGTACCGGGTGTGATTTTAGGCCTTCGAATTTCGACAACATTTTGCTCGCGTGAAATCCTCGAAATTTTGTAAATATTTAAAAATCTGTAAAATATTCTAGTCGCAATCAATTCAAGCACGTGACCACACAAAATGTGTGTTACATTCCCTTTAATACGATAAGAAGCTTTTTGAGTTGAATGATGTTTGAATTAGATTCAAATCGAACTCTTTTCGCAGTCCGGTCTCGGGCCCGGAAAAAGCAGTCTGGGGGAGGCCGTGCAGCGCCCAAACTTGACACCCGCCGTATCGCCAAAATATTTATCCGATGAAACTAAAATTTATATTTTCATTAATAGAATACCTAGAGTAGTCTACAGAATTTTTGGGGGATTTTTCAAAATTTTTATATTTCCCACCCTTGGTCGATATTTACAGACATCCGCTCTTAAGTAACTATTTCATTAGGAACTACAATGTACATGGCTAGAACACTCGAAGGAAGGCTGACCTCCATCTACCTAAACCCAAGCTTAGCCTTGGCAAGCGTACTTTTAGATTTTCTGGCTCAGCCCTTTTTAACTCACTACCTTTAAAAATTCAAAAAGCTGCATCTCTCTCCTCTTTTAAAAATCTTGTTAAAGCCCACTTTTTTCATAGCACCTAATTTACGATATTTATCTTTTCTATATACTGTTCATGCTTGTAATTCGTTTTAGTTTTTAAACTCTTTTTATATAACTATTTTAATTACTAAACATTAGCTTTTAACTCTATTTTTATAACTATTTTAAACAATTAGATATTTTATATTTTTAGAAATTGTATTTAGCAGGGCCCCTCTGGAGACCAGCCACTGTGCTGAATGGGCCACCCTGTATAAATAAAGTTTTACCTACCTACCTACTAACAGGCTCCACGCAGATCGAAAATTATTTCGCGCGAGCTGCGCGCTATCGTGGAGGTGCGTGGGTTTTCTGGTAAATTGTTAAAATGTTTCTAAAGACTGGTCCATAATTAAATTGAGTTGTTTTTATTTAAGGGATGGACCATTTTGTTTTATTTTTATTTTTTTGGAAAAGGGGGGTGGGGGCAAATACGAAAAAAATTCCTGCACAACTTTCACAGAAGAAATATAAATCGTGCATAACGGCACAAAGCAAAAAAAAAACAATATTGCAAATTAGTCCCGAAAAAATATTCATGGAGAAAAAAAATTTTCACTTTATTTTTAATTATCAACTAACCAGTAAAATATTAAGTTCATTTCAAGTTAATAAAAGTCAGTCCAAAGTCCAGTCCAGAGTCCAGTCCAGAGTCCAGTCCAGCTTTTCTATCTGGCCGCTGAAGAGGGCTGGGGCGAGACTGAAAGACACCTTCGGCAAATACGACGGGGGGCACGATACTGAATGAAATATATGAAATTAAAAGCTTGTATCCAGGCTCTTACGCTCACTTCACGCTCGCTCGCCTGAGGCCCCTGCAGACAAATGGTGCAACAAACGCTGAACATTCTTAAATTTTACATGTTATGGCAATCACCCAGCCCAGCATCATTCAAATTGAACATCATTCCACAGAGCGGCCGAACATGTGTAACATATTGAATTTAACAATGTTGAACGTTGTCAAATGGAAATGTTGCGCACGTTTGTAAGGGACTAAGGTTATCAAAGACTATTTTCGCTTTTTGAATAAAGAAAGACCCTTCAGAACTTTCGAACATTGGGAGGGGGGGTGGGTACCTTGCCCATGTTTGGTTTAGAGGTGCCGCTGAGGTGAGGTTCTGAAACCCCTAACGAGTTAATGACACAAAAAAGTCTAAAATACTAACGTCAGTTTAGGTTAACACCATCGAACTTTAGGGCCCTGCTTGGGGCAAATGACAAAATACACACTCTTGTTTTACACAATTTTAGTGTTTAAATGTCTCCGACCTACAATCTCGGACTGAATAACATGGAACAGAAACCCCCCTACCCCCCCCCCCCCAAAATCAATGTTGAAGTCTCGCGAAGAGAAAAACGCGCCATTTTGCCTCCTTGATTTGGGGGGGAGGGGTGGTCTGAGTGTTCCATTTAAAAAGTCCGAGATTGTAGGATTCCGAAATACTATAGAACGCCATATTTAAAGACGACAATCGTGCAACCATACCCAGTTTAGTACGAGTTAAGACCCAGTTTAGGACAGACTCGCACAAAAATTACATACCCTCTTCAAGACAGAAAGGCCAAGCCACATCCTATTCAGCGGCACGTCCCCACATAGGCCATATAAGGGAGTACCCCACCCCCTGGGTTTTAAACTGACCAATGAAACCACAAAGAGAAGTCATGACAGTTTACGATACTAATAATAAAACCGTGAAGGACAAAAATTAGGAAATATTCGTGGATGGAGAAACTTTTCTAACTAGTAGTCTGTGGTTTCCTGTGGTCACAAGGTCTTCCATGAATCTTTAGTTACGCTTAACATTTCAGAAACAATCTCTGCTTTCACTCTTTTATTAGACGCACTGACACAGTGGCGCCCCGCATTACGTACACGGCTTCCTCTTCAGATCGTTAATGCGGTCATTTCTTTGTTGTGGCCCACAAAATGTCATGCTGTCATTTCCTTATCCAAAATACCCCTTTGTACGTTCACTCCGTTAGAAAGGACAGTGGAAGTCCGGTTAAATCTGACCAAGATAAGCTCTCTCTGTAGACTCGACAAGACTGGGATTGAAAGGAAAAACCCCAGTGATCCCACCTCCCAAAAGATGGTTCTTGTACAGTGCCCAGATCCCCGCCCTCTTTTGCGCCGACACACAGGGTTCCCACGCAAAATGAAAACCAGGGTGGATAAGTAATTCATGATAAACTCAGCAACAACAACTGTTGAATGTGTACATTTAACACTGCGCTCTACACACAAAAAAGGGAACGCTTACGTTTGTGCGTTTCGGAGGGGTGGTATTGCGAGGTTAAGAAAACGGAAACGGTCACTCTGACTTACCCTTATATGGCCATTGTTCAAATCAACAGCGTTGCTGAGTCAAAACGATTTTACGTACGAACATGGCGTCCAGTGGTGTGTGTGTGGATGCATTTGATTATAAAGCTGGGGATGCGTTTGCTTTCAAAGTCTGTGAATGAGATAAACTTACTTTAGACAAGCAAAGAAGAAAACAATGTATAATCCTTGCAACAAGACGTCTGAAAATGATGCATTTGACTAAACAGCCATTGGCGCCAAAATAAATCGACCATATTAGTTTCCTGGTATTTTGGGTGGTCTCAACAAGTTACTGCAAATTTATGCCCACTCTTGAAGACAAGAAAGCCTGACGCGGGTAACGACATTAAACAAGCAAACAAGATAGTTGCAAATGTACGTTGATTTATTTGTAAATTATAAGATACAATGTAACATTACTCGTGTTCAACGTTTTTCAGTCTTTAGCAGCAGCAACATAACTTATGTACAATGATACATCATATTCAGTGACGGATACAGGGGGAGGGTACAGGGGGTCCGCACCCCTCCTCACTGCTTGGAAAAAACATAGTTAGCAGACCAAAACTTAGCCATTGCAAAGTGTTATTAGTGCAGGTTGCTATTTCCAACCCCCAATCGAAATTTCCTGGATCCGCCTGATATTTATGATACACTATTTACACTACTACTGTCATCTCACAAGTATAAATACTGCGCACAAAATCTCTCACAACTGGAGGATTAGGAAACTAACTTGCTCATTCAGTTAAACTTCAAAAACAGCTGAAAATTCCTAAAGTATTGTAACGTGAAAAAAAAAACAGACAACTTTTATTGACAGTAACGCCCCTGAGAAAACACACATAGTCGTATGTACATCTGTTTTTGATTGGTAAAAAGAAATTGAGCACACAATCAGAGGCCCTGGAGGCAGATTCAGTTCATCTGTCACGAACATTTGGTCTGCGTTCAGATGTCACCTATTGCGCATGATGTATCAGTACAAATGTTCTCAGGGCAATGCGTTTAGACGTACGTCATGGCATAACCAGGCAAGTTATCTGCAATCTCTTGGAACACATTGTCATGTTAATGCTGTCAATAACTGATCGATACATGGTAGAAAGGAGTGTTTCTTGAAAATAACTCATTCTAATGTATTTAGAAAAAAGTGACGTTAAAAAGCAGCAAGCTAATTAGACCTTGTTACTACGAAAAAGAAATACGAGTCACGTGACCCAAGTCAAGGAATGGTTTGAGCTACACAATTGACCACACCCTATCGTCATAGAGTGGGTACCCTGTTGGACACTATCACAGGACCGCTATTACATTGGTAAAATAACCTGCAATCAGGCACTATTTTCGTTTCACTTGGTAAACATTTCTCGTAAGAGTAAAGAAGCTCGCGGCAAACACTGGGCTTGATCGTAATTTATTGAATAAAATGAATCAGAATCAGTTATTAACCAATGACACTCTACCCTGCAGTTCTGGGGAGTTATCAGCTGGGAGTTTTGCGGTAGAGAAATAGTGTTGTAATAAATTGTTCTCTTATTGTCCACTGCGTTGAAAAAGAAAAATGTTGGACTGGTGCTTATCCTCCATTGTCGCTTACTCCCCAGTGGGGTGAGGGTGAGAAGAGGACTGCCACTTATGAATAAAGATATGCTGGATGTCTGTCAAGGTTGTGGAGCTTAAGTAACACAAGATATAAACTTGCACCGAGTTCTTTACTTTTTGAGTCAAGAGGCAAATAGGTAGAGAAACCTGTCTTAAACGATCACGCCTGGAGACTACGTAACTGACCGATAAATACAGGTCGACGATGTAAAAAGATAAATGAATGACAGACGAATTTCAGTGGAGAAAGACTTAAGCAAGAAGAAATGGCCATTTTCGTAATGAAGTCATTTTAGAACAACTACCAGAATCCTCGTGTACCTGGGGCTTTTCTTATTAAACATCACTGGGAATATAAACTTTCAAAAAATTCTGTTAACTTTGGGTTAATGTGGTTTAATGACGCCAACGTGAAAATGGTCACAAAGCTTTTTATATACCTCGTTTTGTGTTTTGTACAAAGACGTTAAGGAACTTGATTATCACCACAAGTTTACATTCGCATGAATGGTTTCTTCTCAAAAAAATACCCTTTCAACCGTTTGAAGGCTATATTTAAAGATCTCGCCAGTGCTTTGTGAAAGGTAACCGCGCCTTATAATAGAGGTGACCGCTGTAAATAAAAGGAGTATTTCTGGACTCTGTCCTCTTGGTAAAGATTGACCACTTAACACAAGTTTGACAGTAACAAGGCGTATTTTCACAAGAGAGCAGTCAGTCGAGACACGTAAATAATGCACAAGTGGAGTACCATCTGAACATGAATAAAAAGGCCCTTACACACTTGGCGAACTGTATTAACTTTCCAAAAAAATATCTAACCAATTGCAGTTTACAAGAGCGTTCCCCATTTTTAACTTCGACCAAATTTTGTAAAACCTTGCCAAACTTCAAAGCGGCTGTCGTCCTGCCTCAAAGCAGGACAATTTTTGTTTAACAAGAAAACGCAATAGAGACGCCAACCACCTAAACTTGATCTCGAGATTTCAGAGGCGCTAACGCGAAATCAATGGTGTCCGATTACAATTTGATTACATTTTGTTGAATCACGTCACGCTTTTTGGTGGGGAAAACATTTAGACAGACCAGTGCATAAGGGCGGCTTAGTTGTACCAGCACTTATTCAGTTTATGTTTCTCTGCGGAGTTCAGTTCTCCTCAGGGCGCTTGGTTACCAAACTGATTCACCTAGTGCCAGGTCTCCTCAAGTTTCTTCAGTGTCCTGGACGTTGGTTTAACTCTCACTCTTCATCAAATGTCACCCCATCTTCTTTTAATTCAGCCTCTGTGCGTAGTCGATCCTCCATGCCCGGATACCAAGTCTGATAGAGAAACAATAAAGAAACAAATGATGAACAATGGAAAGTTTGCAGCATCACTGATATATCAGGTCTATCAGATAAAAACAATGAGCAACAAATCCTGAAACATAAAATCATGAAAGCTTACGCCGTAAACGTTATATGCATGAATACGATCTTTAATATTTGATTAGCCAGTCAAAACACTTAATACAACTGCTGTTAGTAAATCACTCCACGCTCATACTTTTACAGACCTAAGCGCACTTTTCTCTCCCATCTCTTATTTACTGTTTTATACACAAATGCTGCGGTTTCTTTGGAGGTAGTGATCAGCCCATTCTCTGCGCATTACCTTTGGGAAACAGGTATTAATCCTTTCAAAGAAAAAAAAATTAATGAAGAAAATAATTCCGCGAACGATTAACTTTCTGCGATCTCAGTAATCCTTGAAATGTTTAACTCGGCTCAAACGAGATTCTGGAACAAGTTAGTAGATTTTAACTCCCCATCAGACCCTATACCGTTTCACTAAGCAATCCATTCTTGCTCTAAAGACACAAAAAGCGACTCAATCGGCTAGCAAAAGCAAACAAAAATCGGCCCTATTCACAGGTAAACTGTTATTTGTTTCTTCAAAATTAAACACTGAAACAATACAAAAACGGTACTTTGCGCTTCTTAATGAAAAGAAAAAAAATGCTTAATATACCCCCTCCCCTCCCCTCCCCCCCCCGGCCCACTTCGGCTACACCACTTTCAAAGAGAAAGCGCTCTCCACTGTTATGTAGCAAAGCAGAAATATTTCTAGTGAGGTGAGTCGCTAGTTGGATCAACGGCTTCACAGCTCAGTTGATTTCCTGCCCTATTTCTAGCGTAGAAATGAACTCAGAATGGGTCAGAGTAATAAAATCTTAACTGAACTATTGCTCCGCGTTTGTTTCCACCAAAGATACAAGTAGAAACGGGAGAAATCCAAAACACTCGCACTTAGTATTTTGTTGGGTTGTTTACCACATAAATGAAACTCGAAGCCATTTAAGTGCACGCGTACCACAGTGCTGCGTTTATTGTTTAAAGTTCATTTAATTTGCCTTTATTCTACTAAGATTCAACTTTATCCGTCAATTCTATTTTACTCATCTCATACAATCTGGACTCTTCAAAAAACAAAACCAGTTTTCATGAATGAAGACGAAGATATTTCACAAACAGTAATTACCCCGCCGTCAGGACGGGGTCTAGTAATACCCGTTCTTTTTTTTTTTTTTTTTTTTTTTTTTGTCGTGGTCAGTTGCCCCAGAGCTCCGCTCGGTCAAAACAATACTTGCCGGTAAACTTTGTTCGTTCAGCATTTATTCGCCAGAATTTTCATGAAAGTTGGTGTAGAAAATTACCGGCGATTTAATGGCATGAAAATTCCTTCGATGAAAGCAAAAACGAAGGTGCTAGCGAGCTTTGAAGCTGGCATGAATTTGCCAAACCTGCCCTGGCACGTAAACATTACATCACTGAAACACAAAAGGTGATCCGGGGAAGTCCCTTGCTTTCGCCAAGTTGAAAAATTCAACAGTGAAATGCAAGCATATTTTTGGCAGCTTTGCTTTGCTTCGCCAAAATCTTTAGGGAAAGTTGTGTAGAAAAGTACAAGAAATTCAATGGAGTTGACTTCTCTTCAATGAGAGCAAGGACGAAGGTGCTAGCGAGCTTTGAAAGCCAATGATTCATGCTACGTGCCGTAGCACATAAACATTACGTGATTAGGGACTTTAAGATACGGTGACTACGGACTACGGACTACGGACGGGAGGCACTTTAGGACTGGGACGAGACATATGTGTTCTGTTGTGACCACCGTCGCAAGCTCACGACGGTGCGTAGTGGAAGGATTTCACGTAGTGCAGCGTGGTGTAGTACGAGGGACTGAAGATGGTATGAAAAAGTAGTCTAAAGTTAGAAAATTGAGGTGCTCTTGTACTGTAACGCTTGAACTACAAACTAATACGCATTTGGAACAATTTCAAGTGCTTATGAACTCAGAACAGCGAAAAATGTACGGCTTACTTTGTTTACTGATTTTGATCGCCGCGTTGTTTTCCAGAATGAAATTAAATTTTGATGTTTTGAATATAGCTTGTAATATCAACTCTTCTCTTTGCTCTTTCTGGATACAAATGGCTTCCCTTCAAGTTGAGAAGTAATTAATTTAGTAAAATATGTCAAATTTGCTTCTGAAGTATTTTTGCAAGCGAAGTAATTTGAAAACGAGCCCTGAAAATTTGATTAAGCTTGCACGCAAGCCTCACGTGCAATTACATTTTGAATTGCAGTGCGACGATAACAACTCGAAACCAAAGCATCTCGAATCTTTTTAAAAGGCATTTTGTGTCTGTTTAGTGTAGAGTTGACCTTCGCTCTTCGTTCGTAGTCTGTTGTCTGTAGTCTGCAGTCTTAACTTCGCATTTTCGCTTCACTCGTTGTGTACTCGGCCCAGTGTTTCAGCCAAAGAAAAACACACGTCTAACCGTAGTCCGTAGTCCGTAGTCGCCGTATCTTAAAGTCCCTATTGAAACACAGAAGCCGATTCGGAGAAGTAAACTTGCTTGCGCCAAATCACTCATCGAATCACGGCCTAAAATAGACTTTTACGGTTTTTCATAGCTACCAGTTTCCTTTAGATTTTAGAATGAGTTTTTCATCACGAAATCTATTTAACTTTCCGAGCCCTTGCTATTTAGAATTACGCTGACATGTCAGTTCGTTTATTTAAAAAAAACGTGACTTAACTGAGTCACGCTATGGTCAAAATATTTCGTCACGTTCTTCTTCGCGAAAGCTAGGACAAGTGGATGACCAAGGAATGAGGGATGGGGTCCATACTATCAGGGATTCATGTTACCACAGGGAGAAGGGTGCGGAGCAGACACATAAGGGGAAATGGCAGCAAACACAGGTACGATAAATCATCAACTTTAAAATTTACACCACTTGAGCTCGTATCTTGAGTGACCGTAATATATTTTGCTCCCTGGGAGGAGGAGAAAAACGGCGGGGTCCAATGAAAGTAGGAACGAAGGTGCTAGCGGGCTTTGAAGCTGGAATGAATTCGCCTAACTTGCCGTGGCACGTAAACATTACATCACTGAAACACAGAAGCCAATTCGGGGAAGTCCTTGCTTTCGCCAAGTTGAATAATTCAACAGTCAAATGCAAGCATTTTTTTGGCAGTTTTGCTTTGCTTCGCCAAAATCTTTAGGGAAAGTTGTGTAGAAAAGTACAAGGAATTCAATGGAATTAACAATTTTCTTCGACGAGAGCAAGGACGAATGTACTAGGGAGCTTAAGTTTGAAAGCTGGCATGAACTCGCGATCGCTATGAACTTAGTAATTATGACGTAAAGTATGTATGTATGAGTGCCAAGAAGTGAGTAATACTGCCCTCCATAATTTCCCCCCGACCACAGGCCTTAAAAGTAAGAAATTAGAAATGAGAACCAAGATAAAAGAAAAATCTTTGACCCCGGCGGGATTCGAACCAACGACCTCCGGATTAGAACACCGTCGCTCAACCAACTGAGCTACGAGGCCAGGCTGAGTCACGCTGTGATCAAAATAATAATTTCATCACGCTCTTCGTCACGCACGCTAAAACAGAGTGATTAGGCAAGTCGTGTCTTGATTTATATTATCATCGCAAGCACGTAAAAGATACGATAAATCACCAACTTTTACCTGGCCGTAATATATTTTGGAGCCCAAGGGCAGAGAGAACAACGGCGGGGTTAATGCCCCCTGGGGCTTTTCTTGTTTTGTCATAAAAATAAATAGTTTTTAGTACGTTTTGTTGGTTTTCATGGTTTTGTTTAAAACGCCAAGTGTCGACAAAAAACAACCAAAAGCAAAAAGCAACACCTTGAATGGATTTGAAGGAAAAACGGCTTTGCCTTTATTACCTGCTCATTGCAATAAATGTCTCATTGAAACCAATATGACGAGACACGTTTCCCAATTGTCCAGAAAAATTAGTAGGACAGTTGATAATGAAACCCCTTTTGTCACAACTTTTGCGTCACTGACGCATTTCCAGCAAAAGAAAAATTCATAATGTTATGCGCCGATCAATTCGAAAGTTCAACATCCCCCCCCGGGCAACCCCCGGGCAACCCCCCGGGCAACCCCCCGGGCATTTGAACTTTTGAAGATTGGCTTGTTCAAATTCCCTCCCGTCGGGGCAAAAAAGCCGTTCAAATGTCCCACCAATTAGTACTGAACTACCTCTCCTCAAAGACAAATTTCGTCTTCAATCAAACATTTTACACGCCTTCCAGAGAGAGATAGGCCGTAATGACACCTTCAAACTTCTTTTAAAGACCCTTTTGAAAGAATTATTCACTAACAAAGGCGACATTCTATCTTGTAAGTCCGTCAAACCCTGCAAAAACCGAAAAAACTCACAAGCGTTTTACGTCAGAACAAGAGATAAATCCGGTTCAAATTCCCCACCCTCCCAACGCAACGTTCAAATTCCCCCCTCCCCGGACACGATGCACAGTCAAATGCCCGAGGTATGCCCGGGGGGGGGATGTTGAAGTTTCGAATTGATCGGCGCATTAGACGCAATGGTTAGTGAATAAACAATTAACAGTTGAAAATAAAGCACACACTTTCCCAGAATGTAATCTCTCAAGACCTTACCGTGTAGCACTAGATTTTTGCGGGAGTTTACTTTTGCGGATTGGCGATTTTTTGTGTTTTACGGGAACTAATTTTCGCGATTGGAAAAGACTGGTTTTTCTTCCTGGGAATTAATTTTTGCGATTTTCTGGAAGTTGCGTTCAAATGGAACGATAGCACTTTCGTATTTTATTTGAGTAAAAGCAATCGAAATACAGCCAAACAACATGCGAATGTAAAACAGATTTTAAATCAATGTTACTCTGTGGCATTTTCTCCTTCAAAGCAATATTCTTCTTCGTCTTCAGGACGAGTACCTTCAGACGATCCTTTAATTCCTGTAAACCTTTTTAGTTAGCAGCTATCGTAACTAATTTCATCGTTTTGCTTTTGTGTGAAAGAGACGTTTTAAGTAAACGGAGACGATCCTTATATTAATATAGAACTTCTGCGGGAAAAAAAATTGCGAGAACTTTATTTTGCGGGAACTATTTTTTGCGGATCGAAGAAAAAAACCGCAAAAACTAGAACTCGCAAAATTTTAGTGCCACACGGTAATTATTTTCCTTAAAACGAGAGAACGGTGCCGCCCAAATTATGGTTACAACGATATGACACTGATTAATAAAAATAAGATAGCGCTATTCTCAGAAGTAATGTTTTCTCAAGACAATACCGCAGAAGATTTGTAGAAATAAACAAAAGAAACCATGAAAGGCACACATTTGTCTTAATAAGAAAAAACTTCTTCTGCTCTCCTCTACAATTGAAAAGAACTTGCCAGAAACTTTAAGCGTTTTGTTTTGAAATAAACACTTCACCACCATCGACAGATGCTAAGACAAACCACCTAACTTTAACTTTTTTGTTTACGTTTTCTCTAATATATCCTTCCCTTGAACATTCCGAAGACTATTATTTTCCAAACTTTATTTTTATAAAACGTGTAAATAATCTATATATGATTTATTTCATATATCCACATTCAATAAGGTATAAACTTGCGTAAACAACGAATACTTTCGCTACATTACCCTTCATGCGGTATTGTGGGAGAATATTTTCAGAGATAAGTTCCTGGGAGACTATCAAGTATTGAACAGTAAAATGTACAAAGAGTAAGTACAAAATTCAAGAAAAGTAAAAACTTACATGGTAAGCTGTGTCCAAGAAGATCCCCCTTCCACGCACTGCTGTACACAGCTCACTGGCTTCTTTCTTTGTCATCTTAACACCACTCAGCCACAGGTCCTTCAGCTGAGGAACACTACTGAGATGCTGGATCAGTTCATTTACTCCTCGGCCCAGTGGATTGTCGGATAGGTCAAGCCACACCAGCTCTGGCACATACACAAGTGCACGTGCTACAGCTGTGACTTCCTCTTCACCCATCTGTGTATCACTCAGGCCCAGCTTAGTCAGATGAGGCACGCTGGTCAGGTGTTTGGCCAGCTCAGTTATCCCCTGACCAAGCGGGTTAGATAATAAATAAAGTTCCTTCAACTCAGCAACATTTTGTAGATTACGTGCTACAGCTGTGACTTCCTCTTCACCCATCTGTGTATCATTCAGGTCCAGCTCAGTCAGATGAGGCACGCTGGTCAGGTGTTTGGCCAGCTCAGTTATCCCCTGACCCAGCAGGTTGCATGATAAATCCAGTTCTTGTAACTGGTTAACATATTTCAGTGAAGTGGCAAGTAACCGACACTCTTGATCTCCCATGTGAACACTTCTCAACCTGAGCTCCCTCTCACTACTGCGAAAAGGATTGCCTGCCAAGGCAAGCTTTTGTAAGTTAGGAGCCTGGTGCAGTGATCTGCAAATTTCAGTAGCAGACTTTGCAGACAAATCGAGTGCACAGAATCGAAATTCCTGAAGATTACCAGTAAAGGGAATAAGCGAGATAAGACTCTCTAACGTCTGAGCATAGTAGGATTCCCTGCTGTACCTACGATCAATCTCTATGACCCGAGGTCTGTCCACAAAGGGTAATATGTCCTTTACAACCCTGAGCTCCTCCTCCCTTGTTGGATGCTTAATTTCAATCTCTCTGACAAATGACAGTGAATGTTTGTGAGTCTGGTCAGATGTGTTCTCAGGCAAATACAAAGCACTGCTGTTATCCTGATTCTGTGTCACGTGATCACCAGGCTTCTGAGGAGCAGACTCTGGTGCTGGTGAGAGAACACGCAGCAGTTCAGTAAGCAGCGAATCATCATAACGTACTTTATGAATGCAACTTAAGTACAGGATCATTTGCTGTCCTTCTTTCTTTAGGAAAAAATCTTTCACTTGTAGACCACTGAACACTTTCATCACAGCCTTCGTATCACCACTACATGTTACCATGACAGTTTCCAAATCGCGCATTATGGAAACCACATCATCATTTACTGCCTTTCCATAAGCTTCGTCGAAAAATAAATAATCTGGTTTGGGGCAAAATTTAAATAAATGATCTCCGGCAACAGTATGCAGTTGTTTATCAGCATTAATCACTAGAACACTGTTCACACATTGCAGAAATGTAGGATATACAGCTGGTTTGTCTGAAACTGGACATGACAGCAAGACATCTAAGCACATAACACGAAACGCTAATTGTCCTTCAGACAATTCTTCAACAGATGGCGTATCAGTGAAGCTATACTCTGTCAGACCTTCCTTCTCTCCTATCATCTGCAGATGACTGAGAACAGCACTGGCAGCTTCTGATGACGACTCGCTGACAAACTTCAGGACTTCCTCCATCTTCTTGATTTTCTCAAACGAGTCAATTTTTGCAAGTGACAGGCACATGGCAGATTCTTTCTTTGCACGCTTCAATTCCTGAACAATGAACCAGGCGGACAAAAACTCTTGGATCGACTTGTGCAGAAAACAAGCAACTTGTTCAGGACGAGGTGAGTTTGGAAGCTTGGAAATTTGGAAGAAACCGACGTCAATAAATTTCTCAATGAGAAGGCGAACGTCCTCGGGCAGTTTGTTAAGTTTCAAATATAGGCAGTCCTCCAAAAGAGCATCAAATGCTGGTTTGCCTAATTTGGTGAGGTCTTCTTTGTATTCATCTATGCTTGTGAATGCCTGTTCCGACTTTTTGGCTGCTACATGATCACGCAAGGTCTGAAAAAAGCTTTCATACAAGTTCGCGCGAGATGTCAATAGTCTTCGACGACCTTCCTCCTTCCATGTTAGACACAGCATGAGCAGAAGCAGAGGTATTTCCGCCATATCCCAGAGGTCGCGTTCAGTCAAGAAATCAGTAAACTCCTTAACGTCTTCTTGGTCACAAAGAAACTTGAGTGCAAATTGTTCAACTTGCTCTTTATTAACAAACCCACTGATCTCAAACTGAGCATGACTTGGTGGTCTTAGCTCGTCCTCTTTTGTCGGTCGTGTTGTCACAACAACAGCACAATCTCTCAGTTGACTGCCTCTCCAAATTTGATGAACTGGTGATGATTTTTGAGCACTATACTCGTCAAAACCATCCAAAACGAGCAGGACTTTCTGCTGGTTCTGAAGAACGTACTCATACAACTGATCGAACACAGTCGGGTCATCAGCAGACAACAGTTCAGCCTTTTTTAGCATGGTGTAGAGGTTCTCAGTACCGCAAACATCTCGCAACTTAATTAAAAGAAAAACATCGAATTTCTTTAGGATTTCTTTCTCGCCTCTCGACCAATCTACGGCCAGTTTCTTTGTAAAGGTGGACTTTCCTATGCCAGGTCTTCCGTACACTAAAATCCGTTTTGGAACGAGATTGTGTCCACGACCCTCGAATATCTCACTGTAATCTTTAAGCTTTTGTTTCTCCGTTCCAGTCATCTTTCTGTCATCTCTCAGTAACGACAACTCAACATACACCTCATCAATGTCCATGGTGTTGTCTCGGTCCCAAGGAGAAATCATTACTTGGCTCACGGCGCTGTTGTAAAATGAGCAGAGCTGATTTTGACTCCACTTTAAAAATGCAGTTGCAGAATCTGTTAATAAAAACGAGACCGTTACATCTCAGTTATTTTTCCTTGGGTGGGGGTGGGGGGGGGGGGTGCAGGAAGTGGACTGGTGTCAGTGTGTCCTTAACAACGTCAACTACTCAGAAGAAGCCTCTCTTTACGACAAGTCCTTGTTATAGGAGCTCTTCTGGTTCCCAAGAGACCACGACTCAGTTCAACTTCGCCTCTGTAAAACTCCACAATAAGACCACAAAGTCTGTAGTAGGCAGTTCAACTGTATTTGAATTGAGTCCTGAATATTTTCGACTTCGCAGAGATACTTCAGAGAGCAAATGACGATAGCCTTTGAGTGTCAGGGGGGGCGGTGGGGGAGGGGGGGGGTTGTTGGTGTTCAAACCCATGTTTCCAGCTGTTCAAAGGTAAAATATTAAGGATTTTTAAATGACGGCAAAAGGTTTAATTACAAAAACAAAGGCTCTGTATCAATTTTAGTACATTTTTCACTGTTCTCAAGAGAACTTTAACGTAATATGAACCTGTACACGCGGCAGTGATTCTTTTCTCTCTCTGTATCCACTAGAACGTCATCACTACAATTCAGCTCCCGGATAGCTCGGCCACATTAGACAAACTGACTGACTTGGAAGTAGTTTAAACGAACGGGAATTTATTTTAAAGCAACATTTTACTCGGAGTTCCCGCCATGTTTGCTAAAGGTTTATGAACAGACTGGCTCCTTTTATCAAATCAAATCTAACTTGTCTCAATAGATAACATTGCCTTATATCGAAGAAACACTTGTCGGAGAAACCAGGATAAATTCAGAATTAAGATAGACGCAACTCAACAATATCTTCCAATGTACAGCACAAGTGCAATAAAGAGAAACAAAACAATGGAAAACAAAACGAACAGAGGGAAAGTGACTGGGATTGAAGAGGACACAAGCCAAAAAGACAGGGAAAAAACGAGTAACAAGAAAACACAGAACAGAAAATGAGGAGAAAAACAGTGAGAAATAAACAAGGAGGTGGAGTAAAAATAAAATGAGAGAAAAGAAAATGGTGTAAAAATGAATGAAGGGTAAAACAGGAAGGAAGGAGAGAACAGGGGAGTGGCTGATCATGTTTTCCGTTTGAACAAGTTTTGTGGGTTAAGTGTTCGTATTGTCGAACATTGACGTGACTGAATTGCACATGTAAAGAAACCCTTACAGCAAGTTTATACTTAGAGTAAAATAGCAGTACCTCCAAATTTAATGCGCTTCGGGTCCTGGGTACAAGGAATTGGTGATTCTCTCTTTGATTTGTTGCCTGAAACATGAAACTTGGGCTACAATCGGCTCCCCTCCCTCTTGTTTTAACACATGGACCTTCTTGTTTTTCAGATATTCTTAGTATCTTCGAATGACTTTATGAGCTTTTTCTTGTCCATGAGAGTTAAAAAACGCTACGTCACAGAACTAAACTAATAGGCTTTTATAAATTGTTTTTCATTCAATGTCGTAGATTTCAACGTACACAGAACATAGAGTCCCGCCTGTTAAGTGCTCTACAAACTGTAGCTCTCACTTGCTGGTAACAAAGCCATTATGACGCTCAAGTGACCAGAAAGAATTATCAACAGCGTTCAATTTTTATTTGCGATATTTATTCGACTGCACTAGTATTGAGATGCTGGAAGGTGTGTGTGCCACACTAAATCAATTGGTGCTGAATGGGACCACACCCAAGGAGGGTATTTTTATAAGCACATCAAAAATCTTATTTGTTCCTTTATCCAAAAATAAATCAATGTGATGTTGAAATGATATAACTCTTTGAACTCGGTATCTTGGGAATGGGAATGAGATTATTGACAACTTTCTTAACAAACAGGCCTGGCCACACAGGCAAGGAAGAAAAGGAAAAGATCAATTTGAGGATGGACCAAAGAAGCGAGGCTTCATGGGTCATGTTTTGCAACTTGCTCAAAACTCAGGCAGGTAGTTGACGTCTTGGGTGATGGCAAAATGGAAGTCTGATGATGATCTTAATGATTGAAAACGTTTAGCATTTTTAACTTTTTTAAAACTTTTTACCTCAATTTTTTAACAAAAAAGGAGTTAAGAAAGTAAGCTAGTAATGAGAAATAAAAGGAAAACATTGGGGGAAATAAATAGGGGAACAAAGGAATGGACAGAAGGAAATCTCATTGCAGGTTAGCGGTGTGAAAATAAAGGACAAGAAAATGAGGGGCAAACCAAGGGTAAAGAGAAGAGAGAGGAAAGAAAGCAAAGGGAAAGAAAAGGAAGAAAGGGAAATGAGAGCAAACGATGCAACGGAGACAATGGAGAAGAAAATGATGAAATAAACAGGATAGAAAACAGGGCAAGAGGGGGAAAGAGAACAACAGAGACAAAAACAGATGGGAAAGGAAACAAGGGGAATAAAATAAGGGAAAAAACATGGAATATGTAAGTAATCAACAGGATCATTCTTGTACTGAGATAAATGTATCAAGCTGCAAACATCAATCCTGTATTGGTTAAAACTGTACATTTAGTACCTTCAAGTTTCAAGCACTTGGGGTCCTGAATACCAGAAAATGGTGATTTTCTCTTTGATTTCTTGAATGAACTTGCTTTTGATGAATCTAGAGACAATTAAATCAAAGGCTCCTGTGAGCTAACTTGGAAGATAAAATGCTCTTAATAAGTAGCCTTCATGGATACAAGTCCTTGCTAGTACTTAAACTCTGAACTCTCTTGTACACTTGAAATAGCCAACATTTACAAATGTTCCTACCGCTTTGTACTTTGTAAAGTCCTTTAATTTACAGATGTACGTACTCTTTTGAGAAACTAATTAATGTCCAATTGGAATATACATCAACTGAATCATTCCAATTAATTTTGTAAAATTTCATCTCATTAGACTCCTTCCCCCACCAAAAAAACTGTGAAATTGCAAAATAAACCTTCTGCAAAAAATTTCACGATATCTCTATTATAGGTAGCATTCCATTAAAACTAACTAATGGTGTCACCTACATTTTTAATGAAATGCCAATTTATTGCATATTATGGAATTGCTTATCTGATATGTCTTCTCTTATCTAGTAGCCAGGATCTAGACTTAATGCACAGGAAAGGTATGCAAGCAGGGCAGTAGGTATCCTGTTTCATCTGAAGACAATGAATTAAGATTTTATACTGTTTGTCTCGTAAAGTATTACCCATTAACACCCCAAAAAATGGACATTAATAAATTCACAAAACACAAACAGATAACAACAAGCAACATTTCAATGTACACTGATGTGAGAACATGATTACCTCCACAATGAGGCCATGAAGAGAAAACAGCGGAATCTTTTGTAATGTGTTTAACAACTGAAGCCGCCATCACACTTGCAAAAGGACTCCAACTCTCTGTGGTAAGCTCAGCACCACCTGCATAATCAGCTATCCCTTTCACAATGAGCCATTCAATCTGATCATCAAATGCTACAGTAAAAACACCTGAAATATAACAAACAAACCATTGGATTATACCAAAGCTTTTTTGGGAATAACAAACACAATGTGGCAAACTGCACAGCACACTGATGCCTTCGTATGGTGTTAGTGTTACTTCAGTGATTTACTTCTTAACGAGAAGGTTTAAAAATTAATGCTATTGACTCATTAGTGGCCACTTTAGAGATGAATAAAGGACTGGAAACGACTTTTTAAAATTAATTGATTGTCATGATTAAAATTAAGTTTGTTGTCAGATAAAGCACCTCAAAAATGGCAATCGATCCTGCCAAGTTTGGAACTAATTGCTCGGTTCAAAAGAGAAGTGCACACTGTGCAAAGCTCACCAAAGCCCGCCATTTATGATAATAGCTGAGGCAAAAAAAAACAAAACAAAACAAAACAAAACAACAAAGTATGAGTTCAAGCACTAATGATAGCTGGTTTTGGTCTGGGACTACTTATTTTTCATAGGGTGAGTCCCAGAGACTCACTAACGGCAAGTTGTAACAAAACAAGAAAGCCCAAAGTGCATTTTAACCGGCCGTTCTGACTCTCCCCACCCCTAGGTTTCACAAATGTTAGCGCGATCCTCTGTTTATGCGAACTGGCGTGACGAAAAGTGTGATTGTGTGACACAATATTTTGACTATAGCGTTACTGGATGACGTAATGTTTAAACTTTGATGACTCAGCTTATCTTTCTTATTGCTTTTATTTCTGCTAAAAAACGCAAATTCACTCAAACGTTGAATGTCGGTATAAATTCGTCCACAACTGAGAATGCTTTCATAGGGACGACGAAGTATTTACTGTTGTGCCTAGACCGTAAAAACAAACAGCGAACATAGCAGTAGAATCAAAATATAACGCTTGATAAACACGAGCTCCAGCAGATCGTCAGAGTATGGGGCACGTTAAGGCATATCTAATGACGTGATGTTTAAATCCGGTTTGCTAATCCGGGAATCCCCTTGCAATAGGAAACAAGTTGACTCGGAATTCGTAACGTAAAACGAATTACCTCAAACCCAACCAAGGCAACAGCGAACACCACACGCAAAGCACATGCATCGCTCGATAACATTCAGTTATTTTCAATCTTTAAGACTCGTAACAACTACCTTATTAATTGATCTCCTTATTAATGACCGATTCCTTCGTCTTAATGCAATTCAAATCAACTTCTCCCCTCAAATTAACACCCATCCCTCTCCCTTCTCAAGAACTATGATGTATCGACTAGTGGCAATCCCTTCTCTTCCTAAGCCACCATTCCTTACCGCGCTATTAAGCTGCAAACACAGCTGTCATTTCTCTCCTCTGCGAAATACAGGTTACCCAATGAGAAGACTTACAGTCCACTTCGGAAACCGTCCCCCCATAAAACGCCAAGGGAAACTGCCTCTCACGCAGCACAATATTACACTGCTGCTATACAAAACGTAACTTTCAAAGCAAATCGCATTTACAGAAGCATGATATGCTCCTCGCATTCACAAATCCTTCCACATTTTTACATCCCTCAAAATGTCAATGCCCATAACAAAACTCCTGCGCTAAAAAATTTTCACCATTACCACTAACTAGATCAGACAACACAGGCAACTTCGCATTCAATCCTATTAGCTTCTTTACTCAGTTGCGCACGCGTAATACAGGACAAATACTGAAACCCATACTTAACAACCCTTTGCCGTTCATATCTTAAATACTGTAAATGAAAAGACAAGAACACACGAAGGTAACATTCAGCAGACTAATATGCACATCCGTCTTATATAACACAGTACCGCTCTTGACTACCCGTACCACAAGCTTTACAGCACTTTGTTCGTATGTTAAGCCAACTGACCATCACCGAAAATTCGTGTCCATTTAATAAACCGGCGGTCGCCATATGGCGACGGCCGGTTAATAAATGAGATAGCATGTGAGCTAGAACAGTCTGGCAGTCATCTCGCCACCAGGAAGACTCATCACCAACCATCTCAGTCACCACCACAAGTCACCTCGCCACCAGGTGAGGTCATTTCGCCACCACCAACTCCCCACCAAACATGAAATACACTAAAATAAAACATATATTAAGTTATATTCACACATTTACCAGTAAGTACCATGTGACGGAGATATGATGTTTAACTTACTATTGAGCATTTTAAAGGTGGTGTGATCAGAGATCATGTGATGTCTTTGTTTTCCTTGGGTGCTGCTGATCAAAACTCGGTATTTTTTTCATTTGATGTATAAATTTAAATTGTTGAATGCGTAAAAGGGAAAATTTTAGCAATTTTGTTTTGGAAATAGTGTCAAATATTTAGCAGCTGGATGGTGGCAAGGCAACTTAGTGTGGAGGCGAGTTGGTGGTGGCGAGGTGATTGGTGGCAAGATGACTTGTGGTGGCAAGGTCACTGGTGGCAAAATGACCGTAAGTGTCTACTAGAACACTTGTATCCTGGAATTTTGGGGGCCTTAATTAATGTGCAACAGCCAGCCCTACACTGTATTTCCCACCCAGGGAAAAGGAACTAAGTCAAAGTTTGACTTAATGTGCAACTGGTAAAAAGAGGTCTGAGTAACTAACAAAGTAATTATCAACAAGTAATCAAGGGGAATTTAAAGGAAGCCAACTCAAAGCCATGCACTGCAGTCTTTAACTGAATAACTACTAGTGCCACAATAAAACAACTCCGGAGGCTTACAAACTTGAAAACACTGGCCCATGGTTAAATCAACTCTGTGATTGAAATGCAGTCATAATTCATGGCTGCCTCCTCAGCTACAGTTTAACTTCGGAAGATGGTACAGATGAAAACCACCTTACCTTCACCTTCCATCTCAATGGCAATTGCTTGAGGATGGGACTTGGCCAGTTGTGTACGCTGCCACTCAGCATTGACCTCCTCTGGGCCACTCAAAAACTCACCATCACAATGAACTTTGACTTTTCTAGCTTTTCGGTTCATCAATGGTGCCCCCCAACCATCGGCAGCATGCTTGATGACATTAAGAAAGCGTCTGCTGACATAACTCATTCAATACTCTAATTGTGCAACTAACGCCATTAATACTCTGGCAAAGTTATCGCCAGCTGAGTTCCCGGAAGCTGCAAAGGAACTTCAAGACCATGTGTACGTGGATGATATCGGTGGGTCCAGAGCAGCTACAGCAAAAGCTGAGCAGATTATCAACGACATTGACGCCATCCTCGAGAAAGGCCACTTCCAGATTAAAACTTGGCATTCTAACCAGGCAGAAATCGACCAATCTAACGATGAACGGTCAACGGATCTACCTGGTCTACGATGGGATAAACAGACAGACAAGTTTACCCTAAAAAAGAATGGCCTTGGCCTGACCGATGTCCTGACAAAGAGACGATGCTTAGGTCTTGTTGGCAAATTATGGTATCCCGTTGGTCTTGTGTTACCCGTAGCAATAAAGTTTAGGATTGACTTACAAGAACTGTGGAGTTCAGGCTATAGCTGGGACGAGATCCTGCCAGCGAGCATTCAAAGCAAGTGGATGGAAAATGCGCGAACCATGAATCATCTCCTTGCGTTCGAATTCGATCAAAAGTTGAAACCAAGTCATGCAGTTGGGGTACCACAAGTCCATGGATTCTGTGATGGTGGCGAGAAAGCGTACGTTGCAGTCATTTTCCTCCGATGGAAGTTAAAGAATGGAAGTTACAAGTGCGTCCCTGTGCTGATCAAGTCCTTCATTGCCCCGTTGAAAAAGAAGACGATCCCGAGACTGGAGCTCATGGGTTGTTTAACACTTGCAAGGATGTATGATACTTGCAGAATGTCACTGCAGTTGGCGAACATCCAAGATTGCAAAAGAATCTTCTGGGTGGACTCCTCTACCGTCTTGTCTTGGATAAGGACCCCACCACGGCAATTTAAACCTTTCGTATCAGCGAGAGTAGCAGAGATCCAAGAAACTGTCGGAGTTGATGACGTCCGTTACATAAGGTTGAAGAGTAATCCCGCTGACATTCTTACCAGAGGAACCGAACCACCACGACTTACAGATTGGCTAAAGGGACCCTCTTTCCTCCACTTGCCCGAAACCGAATGGCCCAAGTTTCAAATTGAAGACCAAAGTATTCGTGGAGAAGAGACTGAAGTCGTAATGGAAACAAAAACCTCCGAGAAGACTAACATGCCCGTTAAACACGAAGCAACCATAGCAGAAGTTAACGCTGTAAAACACGAAGCAGCCACGGCAGAAATCAACGCCAAACTAGAGCGAGTCAAGTCAGAAGATAACCCCATTCTTCACCAATTACTGAATACCTGCTCAACATTTCCAAAGATACGGAGAACACTCGCTTACGTTCGCCGTTTCGTTCAAAATGCCAGAAAAAAGAATGCGAAGACAGGCGCCATTACTGTACAAGAATTAAAAGAATCTGAGAATCAACTCTTCAAGTGGAGTCAACTACACTTAGATCCGTCTGTCATTGACAGGAAATTAATTCCAAACCTGGACGAAAACGGACTACTTCGCGCTCATGGACGACTCGAAGATGCCAGATCTTTGCCACAAGAAATGAGAAACCCCGTTATCCTACCACGTGACCATCTACTTGTCAAGCTGCTACTGCGCCACCTGCACGACAAGCGTGGACATTGTTGATACAAGAGTTTAATCCATGAAGCCAGGAGGAAATTCTGGATTATAGGAGTCCGCAGCATGTCCAAAGCCCTCACTTCAAAGTGCATCACCTGCAGGAAACTTCGCAAAAAACCGCTGGACCAGCTAATGGGGCAGATCCCATTTTTACGAGTGGCAGCAGGTTTCCCTCCCTTTTCCAACACCGCCATTGACATGTTTAGTCCCTTGCATATTAAACTCAATCGGAAGACTCTGAAAGAAGCTCAAGTAGTAATATTCACCTGCATGACAAGGACAGTTCACTTAGAACTTGTAAACGACAAGACATCTGACGCCTTTCTGATGGCGTTCCGTCGTTTCGCGAGCTTGCGTGGTCACCCGAGTGTTTGTTGGTCCGACCGTGGAACAAACTTTGTAGGTGCGCAAGGTTACTTAAAGGAAATTATGCAGAGCTGGAACATTCCCAAAATTCAAAGTGTTCTATCTGAGGATATTCTGTTGCGATTTCAAGTGGCAATGGAACATACCTCATGCAAGTCATCAAAATGGCATCGTGGAAACTCTCATCAAGTCTGTCAGACAAAGTCTCAATGCTAAGTGCAAGAACCGAGCCTTTACAGAAGAGCAATGGAGAACATTTCTGTCAGAGACAAACTACATCATCAATGGACGTCCTCTGTATCCAAGTTCCAATGACATCTGGGAAAGTCCTCCCATCACACCGAACGATATTCTCATACGTCTGGTCATCATCTTCCACTACCTCAACCAGAACCTGAAGAAAGGATCAACCCCAGACATCTTCTGAGAAGCACACGAGATCGAGTCAATGAATTCTGGAAATGCTGGATGCGATACTTCGCGCCCAATCTATTACCACGAAACAAGTGGTTCCGAACCAGAGAAAATGTTCACGTTGATGATCTAGTTTTGGAGTTGGATCAGAACCACAAAAGGTCTCAGTGGAAGTTGGCACGTATCATTGTCACGTATCCAGGAAAGGATGGCTTGGTCAGAAAGGCCAGAATCAAGACCCAGGATGGTGAATACGACAGGCCAATCCACAAGCTGTGTCTTCTAATAATAATAATAATAATAATAATAATAATGTTTAATACTTCTATAGCGCTTTTTACATTTACATATGATCAAAAGCGCTTTACAAATTTCAAAAATCCTATCTAATAATAAATTACATGATTTAAACAAATTGTCTAAAAACTAAATGACTAACTAAACTATTTACATTATATTGCATAGGACAGTTAAAGAAAATTGGAATAAGCAATTCTGAATAAATGCGTTTTTAGCATGGTCTTGAAAATAATTATATTAGTCTGGTCTCTTATCCCTTTTGGCAGTGCATTCCAGGTTTTGGGGGCAGATGCCCTGAACGATCTATCACCTAATGTGACTTTGTACCGACAAGTCGGATCATCAAGGATCAGTCCATTGGACGCTGACCGTAGAGAAAATCTATTGTTTCCCTTGATAGATAGTAGGTTACTTAAATACTGCGGTGTTTTAAAATGAATTGCCTTGAAAGTTAACAACCCTATTTTATACTGAATCCTATATTTAACTGGGAGCCAATGCAGCTTGAACAAAACCGGCGATATGTGATCAAATTTAGGCGTTAGAGTAATTAAGCGCGCTGCAGTATTTTGGAGACGTTGTAGCTTGGACAGATGTACAGCAGGCACATTATACAGTAAACCATTACAGTAGTCAATTCGTGCCATAATTACCGCTTGCACAAGAAGCTTAGCGCTATCCTGCGTAAGGTACTTGCGAATTTGTCTGATATTGTGCAGATGGTAGTATACAGACTGGCAGATCTTGTTGATATGAGTTGACATACTTAAGTTACGGTCAAACCAGGCTCCTAAATTACGTACAGCGGCAGTGTCCACTGATAAATCTACATGACCGACTTTGATATGGTCAAACTTGATCTTACTTAGTTGTGGCTTAGTGCCGATAAGGATTATCTCTGTTTTATCTGAGTTCAACTTAAGCTTATCTAGTTTCATCCAGTTGCTGATGCTTGCGATGCACCTCTCCATTGCGCTGACTGCCTCCGCTTGGTCCGCCTCTGAATCTGCTTGGAATGATAGATATAACTGCGTATCATCTGCATAGGCGTGTGCATCAGGTAGATGAGTCTTGATGACTTCAAACAATTTGCTTGCATACACAGTGAACAGGAGGGGTCCTAAGCATGACCCCTGAGGCACGCCGTGGTGTAAGTCAAACGTCTTGGATATGCAGCCCTCATAGCAAATGCGCTGTGATCTTTGAGACAGGTACGATGAAAACCAGCTTAAGGCAGTTCCAGTTATCCCAAAGCTAGTCTCCAGTCTCCTTACTAACACCTGGTGGTCCACCGTGTCGAAAGCGGCGCTAAGATCAAGAAGTACTAACAGCGTAACCCTCTTACGGTCCATGTTCAGCAAAATGTCATTCTGTACTTTAAGAAGTGCAGTCTCTGTGCTATGCCCAGCCCTTGGTTGCCCAGCAACCAAGGAGGAACTAAATGCGGAATTTTCCTAATTAAGCTAGTTCCCAGAAGCAATAGACATACTATTTTCTGACGTTTCTTATTATTGAACGCTATTACATTTATAGTCGTTGCTCAATTAGGTATAATTAATTAAACCTAATTTCTGCACTGGGGCGGAGTGATTTGCATTTTGTGCAAACAATTTTCTAAAATTTCCACATTGTCAGTTATCGCCTCGACTTAGCGAGGTGGGAAAAATAAGGTCAGGTGACATTAGGTGACAAGAATTTAAAAGAACAAGTTTCACTTCTTTAACGGACACATTTCGTTGTTCAGTCGCCGATGTGGGATTTCAAGGATTTATGGAAAACAAATTGTAAGTTGAGAACTGTTTGCCGTTTCAATAGCGAATGATGTAAATAGTAACTTGTTTTCTAACTGATTTCAGTTGACTACGATTGTAACTACGGACGCTTCCCGAACTGATCGATGAAGGAACAAAGCCGTAAAGTCTAGTGCAAAATAAAATCTTCAAAACCTTCAAATCCCTGGCTAATCTTCTACAGAAGTAACGCCTTCATGCATCTTTGAATTGTGATTGGAGAGTTGCTGTCAGGAAAGAATTTGAATTAATCATGTGATCACACTTTTGCATTATCTTGCTGTATTGTTGAAACATTTGATAAGATTTTGTTTTACAAATTAAGGACAGAACTCATTTTTAAAAAAAGTTTTTTCACAAAAGAAAAACTTATTGGTGCATGCGTGATGATGGTCTGACCAATAAATATTTATTTGATAACAATTTTCGCTTAAGTCACATACTCAGATACGTTCAATTGGCTTTTTAAGGGTATAATTGGTAGTGAGGGGGTTATACATTGTACAAGGAGGAAGTTTCCACTATAATTACAAGCACATACATCGTAAAAGGTGGTTGGTCTTCAAACAAGAGAAGATTTAGGATTTGAAACAAAATTTGCCAAGTAGTTCTTTTTAGCTACACCCACTGACATCAACACTAAGGCTGCAGGCTGATCTGTTAAATAAATGAAAATGGCAAAGAAGAACACCAACTCACCTTCACCTTCCAACTCAATGGCAGTTGCTTGGGGATGGGACTTAACCAGTTGTGTACACCGCCACTCAGCACTGACCTCCTCTGGCCCCCTCAAAAACTCACCATCACAATGAACTTTGATTTCTCTAACTCCTGGGTTCATCAAAGGTGCCTCCCAACCATCAGCAGCATGCTTGATGACGTTAAGAAAGCGTCTGCTGACATAACTTTGCATACCAGTTGATTGCTCTCCTGTACTTGTCACTACTTTGGATGCATGTGTTGTTAATTTTGCAGAGACGACCACATCTCCTAATCTAGTTTCCTGGGGCTTAAGACCACTGCATGTTCCCACAGAAATGACTGCTTTGGGGTGAAGAACATTTGCAGCATTTTTCACAGATATCAAAGAACCACCAGGTCCAGTGCTACCTTCATAGCATTGAATCAATGCCACTTTCACTTTCTCTTTACAACTTTCATCCACACCCTCAAAGTAAACGTACCCAAGATCATCAAACCAACATCTGTAAGGATTGTTTAGCTGCTTATAACAAGCTAAGAACTCACAGTCCTTGAATGTCAGCAATAAAACATCAACGGGCAGATGAGCCTCATCTGCACGTTTTGTCGGAGACTTAACATATTTTTTTGTTAATGGCACATCAACATTCAGCTGAGGTGGAACATCGTTTTTGTCTTTTGAACTGGTACCAGTTTTCTTTGAACGTTTTGACATGTTTGTAACAGTTACAGGTTCTGAAAGAAAAGGAAAAAGGACACAAGTCAAAATAACTCTTAATCAGCACATGCAAAGTTGCAATTAGAAAGAAAGACATTAACTTCTAAATTACCCCGCTGTCAGGACGCAGTCTAGTATTATACCCTTTTGGGGGGGGGGGGGGGGGGGGGGTGGGTCACTTGCCCCAGACTTGCGCTCAGCTAAACAATACTTGCCGGTAATCTTCGTTCATTTAGCGTTAATTCGTGAAAATGTTTATGATAGTCAATGTAGGAAATCACTGGCCATTGAATGGCATAAAAATCCATCCCTTCAACGAGAGAAAGAACGACGATGCTATAGAGCTTTGAAAGCCACTGATTCAATCTTGTTTTTCCGCCACTCGATGCGAGCCTGCCCAAAAACCAGGTAAATGTTCAACAGTGAAATATGCCAGCATTTTTTGGCAGTTTTGCTTTACTTCGCCAAAATCTTTAGAGAAACCAGTGAAGAAAAGTACAACGAATTCAAAGGAGTTAACTTCTATCGGATGAGAGCAAGGATGAAGGTGCTGGCCAGCTTTGAAAGCCAACAAACCGAGCTGGCATTCATTTGCATTTTAATGGGGCAATAACTTAATTGGGCCAGACTGAGTCATGCTATGTTCAAAATACTTCATCACGCTCTTCGTCACGCATGCTAAAACTGGGTGGTTAACTGAAAAAAAGGCAGGTCATGGCTGGATTTAGTTCATTATAGCAAACATGTAAAAGATACAATAAATCCCCAACTTCAAAAATTTACACCACTTCGGCTTGTATCTTATGCAGCCATAACACATTTTGCACCCTGAGGGGAGAGAGAACAACGGCAGGGTCCAATACCCCTGGGGCTTTTCTTTTTTTTTTAATGTAGTGATGACGATGGTGACAACGATGATGAAAAATCACTCCATAAAGATGAAATTTAACAAAAACAGGTGTCTGAAGAGAAAACTATTATACAGCAGGGTTGCATGCATGGAAAACTCATGCTGCTGCTGCTACTGCTGCTGCTGCTGCTGCTGCTACTACTGTTGCTGCTACTGCTGCACCTGCTGCTACTACTGCTGCTGCTACTACTGCTGCTGCTACTGCTACTGCTGCTGCTGCTGCTGCTGCTGCTGCTACTACTGTTGCTGCTACTGCTGCACCTGCTGCTGCTGCTGCTGACGACGACGACGACGACGACGACGACGACGACGACGACGACGACGATGACGACGACGACGACGACGTAGAGTAACAGACATTTGTAGAGTAACAGACATTTGCAGAAGTCCATTTAACTGAACACGATTGCTAAACATTAACCAGTGGTTTCCTTATCCATCTAGTACAATTCATTTTATAACCAAAATAAACAGGAGGAGAAATGAATGAATGCCTGCAAATTCAGTTGACAGCAGTTGAAGTCATGTTTGCATTATACACATTGAGCAAACAGTGCATCTTGATTTCTGCTACCCTTAATTCAAATCATCTGTCTATTATTTTCACAACCCTGTTGTAACTTTAGACCATATCTTTCAAAACATTTGCCTAGTTAAGGCTTTGGGCCTTAGCAACATGCAACATGTAAATTCCTGACAACTTTGAGGTAATTAATTTGCATACCTGTGAGATATCAATTAACTACCCAATCACTAGGGGATTAAGCTTGCAAAATCAATAAGCAACTCAAGTTCATCTGTGCCTATCAGTTGGTTTCCAAGAACTAGCTATCCTCTGACTGGATAATCAATGACACAAAAGTAAATATTAGAAGCTACTAATCCTTTGCATATTCTGTTGTTGAAACGAGGTTCCGAGAAAATCTACATGCCCTTCGGGATATGTTTTTAATTATCAGTTTTGCAAGCAGTGGAGAAAAAGCTACAAAAGCACAGCGTAGTTGTCTAATATCCGATATCCATCTACGTACTACAGGTGGACAATGGTATTTTTTGTCAAGGTGGGGAGCAATACATTTTTGTTCAGAGAAGAAACAAAAGGAACATGTTAGTGACAGGTCTAAAAACAGGAAGTCTCTTTGTCAATACATCAAGTTTAAAAACTAAGTTACTTTGTAATTGAAGTGGCATGAAATTGAGAACCCCAGATGTACGCACACTTTTCATCAACCCTAAAAGGCCATACTACAGGGTTGTGTAGTGTGTGTCACCCATACTACAGGGTTGAGTAGCATGTGCCTCTTGCTCTTGTTGGGCAGACTTTTATGCCACTTTTATGCCACTGTTACTTTAGGCAGCAATTTCTATACAGATTTTGGCAAAGTGTGAAACTGCTGGAGGCAACAGTTTGTTTTGCCAAGTGGAAACTGGAAGTCTGAGACAAAATGCTCATGCAAAAAATGAAAGAAAAAGAAAAAAACAGCTGCTATAATTACTAAATGCAGTCATAAACCCCATATTACAATTACACAGTTTAGTCTTTGTGAGATTCAACTGTATTTGAACTGAGTCCTGAATGTTTTCAATGTCACAAAGATACTTAAAAGAGCGAATGACAATAGCCTCTGAGTGTCGGGTGGGTTGGGGGGGAGGGCGGTTGGGGTTGTCTGTGTTCAAATGAATGTTTCCATTTTACAGCTGCACACAGGTAAAATATTGGGGACTACAAGTAAGCAACCACAATGGCCTCAAAACAAAAGCTTTAACTAATCATCATCATCATCATCATCACCATCATAATAACAGCGTTTCCACAGAGTGACTCTTCATCTGTTATGTCACGAATAAAAATGTGAAAATAAAATTAAAAATAGACTACCGGTAACTACAGTACGTGGTCCTTGGTCCGCGAGTAAAAATTATAATCTTAACTATCTTATCTGAATCAAAACATCTAGAGCTGAAGTATTCCCTGAAGATAGCTTTTATGTTTCTCGCGATAAGGGACAGACCATTAATTTTTGGAGGGGGGGGGGGATGAAAATTTTTTCAAGACAAGCAATTTTTTTCTGTGTTGTTGTCTGTGCAAACAATTTTTTTCCGGCTGCATCTTTCTGGAGACAATTTTTTTGTGTGTCCAACCAGTGGTCTCAGTTGGTGATGATGATGATGATGATAATAATAATTTTTTATGGTTTTAGCTTTTTTCTTTTCTTTTTACTCCTGGATAGTTCGGCCACATTACACAAATTGAATGACTTGGAAGTAGTGGAAGCGGGATTTATTTTTAAGCAACATTTTCCTCGCTGTTCCTTACAAATTTGCTTGAGATTAATAAACAGGCCGGCTCTTTTAATCAAAGTAATTCCAACTTGCCTCAATAGATAACATTGGCTTCTATCAGAGAAAAACTTGTCGGACAAGCCAGGATAAAGGTATTTCTCTTGGAAATGGTAGGTGTAATATTCAGAATTAAGATGGATGCGACTTAACAATATCTTCCAATGTACAGTTTAAGTGCCAAGCTTATGGACACCCTCTTAATATGGATACCTTGTTACTAGGGACAGTTTTCTTGGTCCTGGCCCACACACATTTTCCCTGAAATTAACAGGCTTAAAATAGAAACCCCATTTCTACTCAATACGCAGAGTCCACAATACAGGGTTTGACTGCAGAGGAAAGCATTTCACTGTCAAACTCACATCCCACAATCACACGGTCCTAGCATGCTCACCTGTTTCCAGTTCTTGTCCTAGTTGAACCTCCTCCAGATTTTTCAAAGGAACTGTAGAAAAAAAAAATTTTGGTAAAATACTGTTACACAAAATAAACCAGTGGTAGTGCGTGTAAAAATAGTGTTCTTCATTGCTGTACAGCTGGATGGGAATGACTACTGCTACTCTTAGCTTCCTTATTACTTTTTCTGCAACCTTGCATAAAAATTATATCCATAGAGCTAACTCACGCCTCTCCCTCCAAAACACTTGCTGTTAACCAACATAATACCGGGTAACGAGCAGCGTGACACTAAAATTGGGAGCAAAGTAAATAAAGCTTGTCTCCCTTTTCTTCAAAGACAACATAAAAACAAATATTACTTAAACTGGCTGTCGAAAAATATAGCATACATAATTTAGGGGAAGATCAGTGGAAAGTTAACAATTCTATCTTCTACAGGAATAAAATGTAAGCTGCAGTTGACCCTTTTATTAAGAAGGCCCATACAGCGGCACCATCTTATAGGAATAAGAATTGAAATTCCTTTCATCATTGTAGGTTTTTCAAGGCCACGGACAATTGATTGGTATGTTAATGATATTTATATAATAGTACGCTGAATTCTATGTGCATTTTATTGGTTCTTAGCTAGGATCTATTAGAAGACAGAGGCATAGATGACTTCATCATTGGCAACTTTTTTCTCTTTATTATATAAAACAAATAGATTCGTGTGCCACTTTTTTGTTCGTACCATATTTTGACGTTAACTGTCATCTATTACTGAACAGACGCATGGCAACATGGAATCTATTTGTTAAATAAGGGTACGGTAGGGATAGAAGAAGGAGATATTTTGACCATGGTATTCTTGGGAATACGGGATGATTAATTGGTATGTTAATGATGTAATGTAAAGGAATTTCGTTGTAGTAGGTTGTTCAAGGTCATTGGAGATAAAGAGAAATATTTGGTGTGGTTCAATGTGGTTATGGGTAGCTTCTGTTTTCTAGAAACTTCTGGTTTGGTCATGGAAAGTCTGTCTTTAACTCAGACTAATTATTTAAACCCCCGCATTTGAAATCTAGCCCATATAAAGAGGGAACAAGAATCGACACTGGGTTAATTTTGTCGCATCAAAATATTTAGCACTGAAACAAGTTTACACTTCAACCGAGTTAGTTGGGGATCACCATTCTACAAGTAGGCACGTAAACTGCAGGGGGTGATACAGGTAACGCAATTTTATAAAATGCATGGCATTTTTAACACTGAATATGTGAAGGCTTTTGGAGATTTTAGAGGTTTAATTCTAGTGGCTCACAAATTAACTCCAGCTTGTAAGGGCCATAAGGGCCACCTTTGATAAACCACAGGTTTTCATGTTTTTCTACTTCTACTGGTGAATATCCAACATGTTTTCAGAGCTCGTGCACGATCAACTTTGATAGGCCGGGGTTTTTTGACGTTCTGGGTGATTTGCGTGACCCACGACCCGCGTTACTTTGTTTAGGTTTCTCGGCTTTCGGGCCACCACATACGTTCTTTGTATTGGAACTATCATCTGTTTGCCAAAATGGGAGTCTGTCATCAAATGTACGTTTCCTGTATTCACAAAATTATCGCTCAAAATCAGTTAAAACTAGCCTTTATAAACACGACCGAAATAGTTCTATTATTGTATTTATTTCTCCTGTAGACTGAAGTTGCTTGCTTTGTCGCCAAGTGGGCTATAATAATTTCGTCTTTTTGCTTCAATAGGCGACCAAACCGTACCTATTTGTTTAGATTTCTAAATGCATGTGTGCGCTGGTAAAAAATTATCACGGTCAAAATCTATTATTAGAAAAAAGCTCACATGATTGTTTTGGGTCTCAGCTTATAGCCGAATACTAATACAGGATGTCAAAATTTGTTTGCTTTGCCTTCGAACAGAACGAAAATGTTTAAATTCAGCTCGCTCTTTCAAAACCTGCTTGCTTCCCAGTTTCAGTAAACATCAGGCTCGTACTCAAAGTGACTCAAACAAGCTGGTTGGAAATAAAAATATTCCCCTTCAAACACTGATACTTTAGCTTGGAAATGAAAAAGGAAAACGGAAACAAGCTTCATATGCATGGGAATTCGCGAAGTAAGTCAAGTTGCGATCATTTGGGCCCTGAGTCCATCTTGTGTATAATTTCTGATGTGCTTGTTTGGGACATTTGTATCACAGCTAAGCAAACGCAAATAAATTCCTGCCAATCTTCAAGTCACAAAACAGCGCATTCGAAATAAAATTAAATATTTCCTAGCTGCTCCCGATCAAATCAAACACTTCATATCCCGGGGGAGGTTCTCCCACTTTTATGCCATAGGGGTATGTGTCACTGGGTACAGCACAGGGTGAGGTTTTTTTAGAGTCTTTACAGCTCACCCCCGCCTAAAAACGCACACAGAACCCCCCCTCTCCCCAGGCTGGGAAGCGATGCAAAAGCCCAGAGGACCAGCGGCGTTCTTTTAAGCTCTGGAATTAGCCTATGACATCACTGATGTGATGTAATCGGCTTGCTAATACTTACTATTGTCTTCAGTTAACATGGTTGTATTTAAAAAAAAAGGACGTACTGTCAGAATTTCAAACGAACTCACCTGATTCGCTTTCTTCTGGGTCACTGCTGCTTTGCCAATCAACCAATTCTTGAATGAAGGTATCCTTTTTCCATAGTGAGTGACCAATTACCAGTATACATAGAAACATCGAAACAGCCATCACTGAAATTATGCCAATGTTCAAACGTGACTTTTGTCTGTAATATAAGTCACTGCATGTCAGATTTTTCCCTTGGTGGACAGGAATTTGTGTTGTGGCATTTCTCTGGGGGCACTTGAATATCACAGGAAGACTGACGGTCTGGTAATGAAAGAAAAGAACCATCATAGCAACTAGAACTGCAAGTTCCACACAGACGTGGGAAAGGAAATTCCGCCAAAACCTTCTTGACTGGCAGCCCTTCTTTGCCCTGTCTTGCTCTCTTTTGATCTGAGGTAGAACCTTGGCACTGTAAAAAATGATGACACCCCAGAAAAAACCAAAAACACCAGATACGACATAAGTAAAATTCAAAGGTATCAGCCGAGGGCTCATTGTAGAAGTATATCTGTTATAACAGAGTTGCTTGATAACATCACTGGGCTTAGGCTCACAGTTAAATGTCAGTCTATCTTTGTCAAGGTAGCCATTAAGCAATCCAATTATTGTTGGCCACGACACCAGGAATAAAAGGAAACGAGTACAACCAAATATGGTTTGTGACCGGAGTGTGATCTCAGACAGAGCATCCATTGTCACAATATTGTTGCAGATCTTAGCAAAAGCCTGTGAATAAAAGAAAGAATTGGTAAAAACTAATACTGAAAAAAGTAAGGTGAACTCAACAACAAATAAGCTAAGTCATTCTCAATACAATTTTTATTTGTCAAACACCAAACTCACATTTATAAATACATGTAATGGTATCTATAATATTAGTATACTGGTGACCTCGGAGACCAAAGTTGCTTTAACACTGTTCCGTATTTAACCTTAAGGGTCACACAATCAGAGTAGACAGTCACCAAGACAAAATAAACAACATCTGTATGGCATAATGGGGGGTGGGGAAACACAGTCCTTGTGGCAGGTAATATGCTACTTCAGGATAATTGCACACAAAACTAATTTTGTCCCCAAAACTTGGTGCTTAGAACAAGAGTATTGCCAGAGCCTTTCTTATCTTCCCAGCACCACACCACCTGCCACCCCTGGGGTGTCATCTTCCACCAACCACATTTTACCGATTTTTCAGGTAAAAGCCGTATTAGACTGAACACTTTGATGTGATGTTTCAAACGCTGATGAGAGGTGGAAAAAGCGATGCACACACTGCAATTTTTTGCATTGCTTTAGAAAACGACCCCGTAAATCTACGCCTATTTGAAGCATTTTACATAAGGAAATACAAACCTACCCTCGACTCCTGAGAGGAATACACCTTATTCCAAAATGGCGGAAAATACGTTATTCTTTTGTCTCGATGTTAATTGGCCCTTGTTGCCTTGTTTTAAGCCAAATATTCCGTTGAATTCTGCAGATGGGATCGAGGCAACAAGTTAAGGGCCATTTCTGCCATTTTGGAATGAGGTGTGTGCAGCGAATTCGCAGACCTTTTGTTCTAGTGACTATTTTAACATATCTGGACAGACCCTTTGTACAATGACACTCGCTCATTAGACCATTTTATTTGTTTCCTTTTCATACTTTACCTATTGTGTTTTACACATTTTACGTTACTTGCCACATTCTTACGCTTTTTTCACATCTTACTTTACATTTATATATAGGCCTACATGGAATATTTTTCTTATCCCTGATGATGCCATTGATTGGCGAAAGCTTGGATTTTAGATTTTAATTTTTACATAGTGTTAGGCCCCATTTGAACCTTTAAAATTTTTATAAAAATGCTATTGAAGGACAACATTCAAAGATTATTTAAATTTTACTGTACACTGCTGTCACTATCTTGATTCTGATTAGCTACAAGCACTGACTGCTGGCACTACATGTATTTTCAATACGACTGTCATTCTCACAGATAATAGTTTTTATGCAAGTAGAAGTGACGTCACATTGCAGACAATAGTCTGTCATCAGCTATGCTGTCTCTGGTTTTCTATGTTTATTTTTAGCCAATGACGTCACGAAAGTGACGTCATGGCTAATGTCTTCAAAGCTAGAAAACCGCGCTTTCTGATATACGGTATTTGTCCCCAATCTTCCGGGGGGGTATTCTGTGAAATGCTGGGTGGGGGTGTGCCAAAGGGACACTGAAACCCTTACCTTATCAGTGGCACATACCCATACACTTTATATGGGAGTGCGTCCCCCTGGCTTTGAAGTATTTTGCATTGGCAAGTCTCGATCAACAGAGAAACGCATTTGTTACTGAAATCTGCCGGATTAGTTAACTAATAATATTTCATTGCTCTTGTGTGTCTGTGTTTTAAATTTGAGAGTGATCTATCGAAATTGAGATTGCAGAAAACTGAGGAGAGTAAACTTGCCGATCTTTCGATCCAAACAGCTGATCCGAAGCGCACACATTGCAACAAATGGCTCGTCAACTTTCTTTGGTATATATGTTTTCAATCGATAGAATCAAGTTTTATAGTGAATGAAAACGATGTGAGAGTAGGCTGAGGGTTAACAAATTCCTCCGTAAACCTTTGAAAGTTCTTGATTTTGGATGGTATCGTGCGTTGGTGACAGGTTTCAAATTACACACCACAATTGTTTTGAAGTTATGCAAACTACGGAATTGTAAAACTCACAAACTCAAACTCATACGGTCAAAGATATTTGCATAAACAAAACCAGAAACATATCAAATCTTTCTGTCTCGGAGTGGTAGCAAAGGACCTAAGGCAGTTGCTAAACAGTGAAAACCGCTTCATGAGATTGATCGGTTTGGTGAAGGATAATCGTTCCTAGTTTGTGCCAAAATTGCCGCTTCAGTGAATCTCGTGCTACGTGAATCAATTATCGTGGTGTGCGACGCGATTCGCGTAGCGCACGAAACGAGACGCGACTGGTAACTTACCTTTGAGCAGTACTTATAATCTGAACCTTCGGAATGTAACGCAACCCTTAAAACATCTCAAACCAAACGCAAGACTAACAGCAACAGATATGTGACAAAACATTCTAATAGAGACCTATTGGACTAACTGGAAACGTCTGGAAACAATTACCCAAAGGCACTTTTCTTGATCGCAAAACATTTAATTATTACGATTACTAACGAAAGTGTTACACAGCATCACACACTACTCGAAAGCGAGCAGGTTTTGTAAGAGCGAGCTGAATTTGAACATTTTCGTACTTTTCGAAGGCAAAGCAAATTTATTCCGCAGTAGGTTGATACCCAAAAGAAACACGTGAGCTAAAAATAACTTTGTACCGTGACGTGGAAAATTTACAAATGCAAACATACTTTGGTCCATTTGCGAAGCAAAAAGACGAACATTATTAAAGCCAACTTGACTACAAGGCAAGCACTTCAATCTACAGGGAAATAAATATAGTTGCAAAACTATCTCAGTCGTGTTTATAAACGCTAGTTCAAACCGATTTCGAAGAAAATTTTGTTCATACATGTATAAGAAACGTACATTTGATGGCAGACTCTTCTTTTGGCAATACGTAGAACGTAGGTGATTAATTGAAACGTCTGAAAACCAACAAATTAAACAGCGGAACGCAGCTCTTACAAGGTCTTCTCTGATTTGCTGAGAAAACAATAGAACAAACAACAGAACAATGGAACCTAGCCCTGAAAACAATAGAGCTGCGTGATACCGACGTCCAATGAAATTAGAGGTTGTTAAGAGCTGCATGTTAGTACGAGTAAAAAGAGTCACATGTCACACAAATCATGCAGAGCGTCAAAATGGCACCCTATCGAAAGTTGACCGTCCAGGAGCTCTGAAAACGTAATGGATGTTCCCCGGTAGAAGTAAGAAATTAAAAGGTTCAACTGCAACTTACATTTTATTTGAAGCAAAATTGTTAACTTTCCACTGATCTTTACCTAAATTATGTATGCAGTATTTTTCGATGGTGAGTGTTTTTGCCGATGTTGTCTTTGAAGAACAGTGCAACAAACAGCATTCTTCGGTTTGTTTTGATACTTCACGCACAATTTTGATGTCACGCTATATTTAACTGTCACATAGTCACGCTGCTGGATCATGACCAGGTTTTATAGTGGATAACCACAAGATTTGGGTGGTGTAGCAGCTGTCATTTGGTCTTCCACGATTGGTCCGCTAAACAATAGAACAAACAAAAGAAACAAACAACGAGGCGTAAAAACAATAGAGCTGCTACATATAGCAATCCAATGAAAATACAAGCTTCTGAGAGGTGCTACACTAATGCAAGATTTTTTTGGGTGGGGGCGGGGGAAGGCGGGGCTGAGGGGTTAAGGCGGGACTTACCGCAGGTGTAAAAACCCATAGGTTGTCAGGATAAATTTCACCAGTACAGTGAAAAAAACATCATTGGCTCTGCACGCATTGCATGCCTATGTATTTTACACCTTGCTAAATGATGTAATCATAGGCACGCAATTCCTAGAGAACAGATGACGTTTTTTGGTGTGCTCACATGCGCATTTGTCAAGCATGATGAACCAGTCAGGCAAGAAATGAAGAAGATGTATCAGTCACAAAACGTAGCCTCCCATGCAGTTGGTTTTAGGGGAGTCATACTTCCCTCCTTCCTATAAATGCCTGCTTACTGGCGTTTGGCATTCCTTTCTGCCATGTACTTAGCCAATCACATTTGTACAGTATTGTGCAAAAGTAAGGAGAACAAATTGCGATGAATTTCGACGAATAGTTTCGAAAACCTTTGAAAATGAGCGATATTTCAAAACAAACGAATTCATTGATTTTTTCGAAGCTGCCATTGTTTTGCCATTTGCGAAAAATCGCACTAATCCACGAAAAGTCGGCTGAAATTTCGAACACCATTTCATTTCATCGACAGCATTGAATTTTTGCAACTTAATTCGAAGAGGGCTTCAAAATTACGAAGACTGTTTCAAAAAGTGCTTAAAAAATTCGAAGACTGCTTCGAAATATCGAAGAGTGCTTTGACCCGAAGATGGTGACTGTTGCGTTACTCATTACGCGGACGGTTACCGTTGTTATTCTGGCCTAAAGATGTTTTAAACGGGAAAATACTCTATTTTTGAAGGCCCAATTTGTACTAACGATTACTACTACGTGCCCAGTATTTCTTGGCAGTGTATTGCAAGCGAAATTATATTTTTAGTAAACATTGAATGTTGATAAGCGTGTCAGTACAGCTTTGGTTTTGCAAGTGTCACGCCAAATTTATAAAAAAAGTCATAACTCCGGTTTTAAAAAGCCTATAAAGATGGTTGAAATGGGAAAACACTCCGAAATTTAGAGGCACAATTTTTCATAAGGACTACACGATGCATCGAGTATTTCTCAGCACCATATTGTGAGTGAATGGTATTTTTTTTTTGTAAACATTAGCTGCTGATGAGCGCATGAGTAGCTTTTTGTCCTGCAAGTGTAGGCAAATTTATAAAAAGTCATAACTCCGATTTTAAAAGGCCTATAAAGATGATTGAAACGGGAAAACACACCGCATTTAGAGGCACAATTTGAAATAGGGATTACATGATGCGTCGGGTACAGTATTTCTCAGCACCGTATTGCGAGCGAATGGTATGTTTTTACAGTAGAACCTCAATTTAAGGAAGTGCGAAGGGACTGGGGAAATTGGTTCGTTATATCGAGGACTCGTTATATCGAGGTTCTTTTCTATACATTACATTATTACTGGCTGAAAAATATCGTTCGTTATACCGAGGACTTCGTTATATAGAGGTTCGTTAAATCGAGGTTCCACTGTAGTAAACATTGAGCGCGTGAGTGGGGCTTTTGTTTTGCAAGCGTCACGGCAAATTTATGAAAAGTCATAATACTACGGTTTTAAAAGGCCTATAAAGATGATCAAAACAGGAAAATACTCTACATTTAAAGGTCCGATTTGTGATAGGGATTGCCACGACGCGCCGAACGTTTCTCCAATGAATTCAATTTTTTTCTTCGCAATGTGTGTAAGCATGCAGGTCACTCAGACCATCAAACAATCGGCTGTGACCTCCTGAACGTGGTTCCAATGAACTTGTTAGGTAAGTCTTGTTTTGTCTTGCTGAGTTCGCGCTGTTTACCGTAATTCTAGCTTTTGAACTTTCTTTTTCTATTTCTTGAATGGAATAAAACACTGAACTGAGTGAGTTGAGCCTATATCACCGTATCAGACATGGTTGAAATGAATGTTTACGTTTTGCTGTCTGAGATCACGTCTATCAGGCATTTATCTTGCAGTCCGAAAGTTGACGGGTATTTCATTTGATCTGATGAAATTTTCTTCGATATTTCGGTGCTTCGAAAATTCCAAGAAGTGATTTTTTGATTAGCCTTGCGATTTGATTTTTTGCTTGCCTTGGTGGATTGTCGCCGAAATTTCATTTAATTGTCGCATGAACGCTGCGAAATATCGATTGAAAGTTTGGCGATATTTTGAAGAGAACAAAGCGCAAAATTCATCGAAATTCATTCTTATTACTTTTGCACAAGACTGTACCTACTTATATTTGTCTGGAAGGTTGACCTTGAACCCAGGACACTTTTTGCGGGAACACAGATAAACATGATGTGTGGCATATTTTTTAAGATACAAAGTAAACTGTCATCTCAAAAATTAATATTGACAGAAGGATAAATAAAAAAGATAGTTATTGTTCATTATGACTCAAGGTGATATATTAAAGCTTATAACAGAAAAAATTTTGAAAGCCAATTGTTAGTATCTTCAATTGGCATTACATAAATTGGTACATAACCGACATGAATGCTTCCAGCCTCCACACAAAATTAAACCACCAGGCTGAAGGCGTAAGAAGATTTACAAGAAAAGCCCTAGTATAGGAGAATAAAGCCTGGCTGTCGTTCGTCCTCCCGGGTTCCAAGGGTGCAAAAAATATTAGCGTTACTGCAGTGAATTTCTTTAAACGGAGAATTATTATACTGTTGACGTGTTTGCTATCCCAAAACGCACTAAACAGTAAAAACCTACTTTGTTTTGAAATATAATTGTCTTGAAAGGTGAAGCTGTAAAAGGCTGAACTTTTATTCTTTAGCCCGCAATTCAATAGGGTTTGCCACCTGAGGTGTGAAATTGTCACCTGTGACAACAATTTTTTGAAAGCTCAATGTCAGCTCTACAAGTCTATGGCAATTGTTTGTGAGTAAATACGAACGAGTCTGAGTCGTTTGCTTCCTAATAAACAGGTACTTTTGCAAAGGTTATGACTATGGGGGAAAAGCAGAATTTGGCAAGGGTTACTGGAATCTAAAAAGAAAAATGTAAGTAACGATGCATTTTTCAGAGATAATTAAGCACCCACAATTTTAAAAAAAACTTAAAAATACAAAGAATGTATGGCCATTTCTTTCAAAATTTAAGCTCAATTATTGTTGAAAAATGTGTGGTTATCTCCAAATTTTCTTTTTGGATTCTCATAGCCCTTGTTAAGATCTGCTTTTTCCACACAGTCATAAACCACGCAAAATTAATTTCTTAAGGAACTTAACAATGAATACCCTGGACCAGACCAGAGATGCACAGAACGTATGCGAGGAACAAAAGGAGGTACCGTCCTTAAAATTACTCCTTAACTACCATAAGCACCTCATAAGTGAGCTTAATTAGGGCAACCCTAATACTTTGTTTACCTTGTAGGGGGAGAGGGGGGAGTCGGGTGGGGTATGACAGTTGGGTGAGTGCTCCTGGGGCTTTTCTTGTTTATTATGCAACAATGACGACACATACCATTCTTCTATCATTCATCTTATTGCAAAAAGTCAGATTTAATAGTAGAGCTTCTTTAATATATATTGCTTTGTGCAATTGAGGGTGCATTTCTAATGAGTTTTAATGCACCATTTGTTTTCTGCGGCAAAAGTAAGAAAATGTCTGTCCAACCGAGGCCACTGAGCAGAGATTTAATAGCGTGCACCAGTAACATGAAGGAATATTTAAATAAGAACAGTCATAAGAGTTTTCATTTCTGGGTATTTTTAATTTAAATAGATAGGTAATTAAATCAGGGTAGGTACATTTCGCTGACCTCCAGTCCATGGACCCCCACGATGGACTACCAAAATGGACTACCTTGATGGACTCTCAAATGGACTACCTATATGGACTACCTAATAAACTACCCTGAAAAAAATATATATATATATCGATGACATATTCTCAATGTGGAATGTTGACAAAAAGGAGATAGAAGGGTTTATTGTCCTAGCAAACAGACACCACCCGACAATTAAATTTACAGCTGAAATCTCAGATAAAGAAATAAACTTTCTGGATACTACTGTCTTCAAAGGCGAAAGATTTAACAAACAAGTAATCCTTGAGATCTGCACACATTTTAAGCCGACAGAGACTTTCCACTACACTCACTTCTCATCCTGTCACCCACCAGGGGTCAGAAAAGGGTTTATCAAAGGTGAAGCCCTAAGACTTCTTAGAACAAACTCTTCAGCGAAATCTTTCGTTGAGAATATCAACCAATTTAAGGCACGCCTTCGTGCGAGAGACTACCCTGACAGCTTAGTAGAAAGAATAACGTCGGAAGTCAAATTCAGCGCAAGGAAGTCGGCTCTTCAACAACGACAGAGAGTGCGAAGTAAAATTCTGCCTTTCGTTACAACATTCCACCCGGCTGTGTCTAATCTCAAGAACATCCTTATGAGCAAATGGCACTTAATCCAAAATCAACCATCGCTAAGAGAAATATACAAAGAACCCCCTATAGTCTCATACAAAAAAGGAAAATCTCTGGGAGATCTACTCGTGAGAGCTAAACTATAAGGTCAAGGAAACACATTAGCACGAGCATATGAGCCGCGTTTGGCCTGTCAACACTTTATTTCAGACTCACCATCCGACATGCCAGCCATCATGCGAACGATTACGGCTGCAGAACATCTGAGCAGCGGTAATAAACACGAAATGAAAACAAGATGGTGGATCGCGGCGAATCGATCAAAACAAACAACCAAGGGGTAATATTTCTTTCTATTGTTTTTTTCAGGGTAGTTTATTAGGTAGTCCGTTTGAGAGTCCATCACGGTAGTCCATTTTGGTAGTCCATCGTGGGGGTCCATGGACTGGGGGTCAGCGAAATGTACCTACCCATTAAATCAACCTTATTTTATGAGACATTTTATTCATGGTTTTGCACACTAGGATTAGATTGGAATTTAGTCGCTTCCAGGTCCTAAGTGAGTCACTAGTAATGGTTTTGTTTCGTTAACTGGGAAAACTGGATAAACAGGACAAGCAACTTAAGGCAAGACTTAAACTTGAGTCCCAGAGGCAAGAGGTGAGCTCTTTATACAATGTATGTGCTGAACCACCTGTGTTTGATACTGAATCAAAATCTACAATGTGCTGACAATTTACAGACGGTGTTTACTGACAAACTCATACTGCCCCGCTATGCAGGGCTTTTAACAAACTACTTCACCCCGGGGTGGGGGGTGGGGGCAGGATGTTCTTACACCAGGCCAATGTTAAATTCCCTGCTATGTCCCAGGGGTTGGGGGCTGGGTTTCAATTGACTGATGCATAACAATGCAGAGTGCCATATCATTGCCACTTGCCCATATTTTTTATTACATTTTGACAACCTTTTGACATGGTTTCTATGTCTTTTGTGTCAAATGGATAAAAATCTTTGAAAGGCAGCCTGGATGTCACGTTTTATGGCTTTGCTTTAGGGCTGCAATGATACACCGATCCATCAGTGAACCACAATATTTATTCTTATCAATTTATTCAAATACATGTAAGATATTGCGACATTAAGATTTTTGGAAGTTCATACTCACTGGTTTCCTTATTCAAGAGACATCCCAGGACATCTCTTCAGTTCCTTTTGCTGGCACTCCAGTATGTTAACATTCCATCTTAAAAATATACAAAAAGCAGAAGAGAATTAAATGCCAATGAAAGCAATATAGAATCTGTCTGACTGACTGACTGACTGCGGACTGACTGAAGGAACGAACAAATGAATTGTAAGGGACAGGAAGTGACTTATAAATGACGCGGTCAGTGGTTTTGGATAACCGCAGGCCAAGTGTGTTACGGACGCGTTTTCCCACGGATAGAAAGCACGTGTTTGGAGTCGTGGAAACTAGTTTTGATTTAGAAGAGTTCCTTTTGCGATTTAAGGGACAATATATAACTTGTAAAAATTCAATATTTTTTCGGTTTTTCTGTCGTTATTATGTCACCTCGTTTGACTGTGCAATTAATGGTCATCGTTTATTGTCTGGCTTTCAGCCAATCTTTCACGTCCAAGTTTGTGAACGAATACAAGCTATGTTGCCCGGTTACTGTGAGTTAAAGTTTGACCAAGTAAATAAAGCAGCGATGTTAAAGTGGATGCTACATGAATGAACAAACAAACAAAGGAATGAATGATTGACTGACTGGCAGACTCAGTAAATGATTAGCAGGCTAGACTGACTGACTGAGTAAATGAGCAAAATAAGTTGAACTGATGTACAACAAAAATGAAATAAATTAAACTGATGTACTGTTACAGTAGTGGTTCATGAACATCTTGTGAATTGCTAAGTTGACCAAGCATGTATTTCAACATGGCATTTATTCAAAGCCTGGCATTTAATAGAGAAAATAGGGTACAGGACCTTGTATGGCTTAGTATGTACGACAGTGAATACTTGTCTCATAACCTGTGCACCCAAACTACAAAAGTTAGAGATACCTGTTTTCTCTCCTTTGTTTCTACAACAACTGGAAGCTTCTGAGCTATGTTGAATTAGTCTGGACCAGAACCACTCCCAGGTGGACAAGACACTCCTTATGTAAGATACACGTGCAGCCCTAAAGGATGTGGATTGCATAAATTTTGAACATCAAGTAAGGTATGCATTACCTACTGGTCTGAGATAACAGATCGTTATACTTCTACCAGAACAGACTTAATAGTGTCTGCTTAACTTCTGTTCTACCAGAACAGACTTAATAGTGTCTGCTTAACTTCTGTTCTACCAGAACAGACTTAATAGTGTCTGCTTAACTTCTGTTCTACCAGAACAGACTTAATAGTGTCTGCTTAACTTCTGTTCTACCAGAACAGACTTAATAGTGTCTGCTTAACTTCTGTTCTACCAGAACAGACTTAATAGTGTCTGCTTAACTTCTGTTCTACCAGAACAGACTTAATAGTATCTGCTTAACTTACACTACAGCCCTTCCAGGGTGCACTCCATTACTTTAGAATATAAGATATACAGAAATCTGCAGCCCTAAAGGCTAGGGTGTGTTGTTTTTTTAGCTACTTTGTGTGTCCCTCCACAGGACTTGAGGGAATAAGGTGAACGCATGCACACAGCACATTATAACACGCTCGCACGCAACTAACACAACACGCTTTACGTGTAGATATGTGCATAAAAAATATAGATTTATGTTAGCGTGCTAGTGGCCTTTGTTCGTACTTAGTGAACACGGAAGAGCTTTGTTTTTTAACACGCTAGACTTCTTTGTTCATTTAAAACCCAAGATTTCTGTTTCTTTAACACGGTGTATTTCTTAAAATGCTTGCCCTCCCTATTCAAGAATCACATTGCTTCAAATAAAGCATCAACTATAAACAATTAAAATAAATTCTAACGCGCGTGTATACCATCTATAGATTAGTAAGACCGTCGCTTAAAAACGAACACTATCCTCAGTTTTGTAATGGATGTTTTAGAGAATTTGAAAGGTTAACTCAAGCCTGTATCAAAGCCTATTAAAACAAATGGGCAATTGCAAGACTACAAGTGAACACGAATGCAAATAAAGCGATTGTTTTCAACTGTCAGAGTTCAGCTACAGATATCGATCCGATGCACAGAAAACAAAACATGTGGCGCCAGTAGATCGGTTACTAAAGGGAAATATGGCTTGAAATCACTTCTTCATAAATTTCTTTGATTGTTTTGCTCGAGTACAATACTCTAGATGCCAGCAAAGGGTTTTCAGCCCCTTTTTACCAGATATCATCGAGATAAATGTGGAGTTGTTGCGTTGGATCTGATCATCACGCGGCAATGTGAAAACCTGGTCAAGACAACTCCTGTATCTGACTATCACATATCTGATCACTGGTCTGTTACTTGCTGTTAAACCTCGACAAGCCGAATGTAACGAGGAAGACAGTGACATTTAGGAGGATCAAGGGCGTTGACCTGGCAGCTCTGTCTAATGAACTTTCTTCCTCGGACTTATGTATGAATACTTCGGACACCCTTAGTGAGCTTGTTGATTGTTACAACACTACACTTTCGTCTGCTCATGACCGTCATGCTCCATTCGTAACCAGGACTATCCCAGCCCAGCCTCTGGTGCCGTGGTTCAATGACAAAATAAAGGAGGCAAGAAGACAAAGGCACAAGGAGGAGAGGAGATGGCGTCACACAGGCCTGGTTGCTGATTTGCGTGCATTCAAGGATCTTAGAAACAAAACAATCTGATGAATGATGCAAGCAAGGTGTTTTACAGAGACCTCATTGACGAGAACAGTGGCGACCAGAAAAAACTATTCTCGGTGGCAAACAGACTGCTTGGCGCAGAGCGAGATACTCAATATCCTTCTTTTAAGGACAAGGTTGTACTTGCCAATAAGTTCAGTGAATTTTTTGCTCAGAAGATTGTTGTCATACAAAACAAGCCAGATGACATGGCTGCAACAGTGTCGCCTTGCAGTGAGAAGTGTGTAGCGGACACACCTGCCATGCAACCTATGGATTGTTTTAGAGTATTGAATGAGTCGGAAGTCCAAAAGCTCATTATGGCCACGCCCAAGAAATCCTGCAAGCTTGACCCAATGCCTACGCCTCTAGTTGACGGCTGCATTGATATTCTGCTGCCTGTTATCACCAGGATCATTAATCTCTCACTACAGACGGGCTCATTTGCTGATCAATGGAAGTGTGCGCTAGTTCATCCTCTGTTGAAGAAACTTGGGCTTGACTTGATTTTTCGAAGCTTTAGACCAGTTAGCAATTTGCAGTACGTCTCTAAGCTTACCGAAAAGGCTGTATTTAGTCAAACGCATGAGCACATGGTCGTCAATGAAATCTATCCTGACCTGCAATCGTCTTATTGTCAACATCACAGTACTGAAATGGCCTTGCTCAGATAGATAGCTTTATTAGGAAGTAAAATCATTGCAGCCCCTGGGCCGGCTGAAATGTGACCTACTTTACAGTGTAAAATATTAAAAATTTAGATGAATATATGACAACTACTATAAAAAGGGTAAAATATAACCTATAATATAATACAAAAAGGGAAACATCAATACTAATAATACTAATAATTAAAATTACTACTAATAATTAAAACTGTTTTCCAGAATAAAAGTGTTTTTAAACCTATTTGTCTTACAAATCGGTAGTTTGAAGTACCCCTGGTTTCGGGTGCAATAGGTGGACCCGTTGCATGGCGGCAGCAGTTCATGAAGCTTGTGGCTTTGATCCCTTACAATTTAAAGTTATGAATGACGTCCTCTTGAAAATGAACTCTCAGCATGTGACTTTGTTGGTCCTGTTGGATCTTGGCGCAGCATTCAACACAGTCAATCACAATATCTTGTTGGAGTGACTGCATAGGGATGTCGGCTTAAGAGGGAAAGTGCTTGACTGGTTTAGCTCATATCTGTCAAATCGGAGCCAGCAAGTCTCCATCAATGGGTCGCTTTCTAGACAGTTCCCGCTTGGCTGTGGTGTACCTCAGGGTTCTTGTCTGGGTCCCTTGCAGTCCGTCATTTATACTTCCTCGCTGTTTAAGGTTATCGAGCGTCACCTCCCACAGGTTCACTGTTTCGCAGACGACACACAGCTGTACCTCAGTTTCAGAGCAGACAAGGTGCTATGGAGGAGTGTATGCGTGACATACGGAACTGGCTGATTGACGGAAGGTTGCTACTAAATGACAATAAAACCGAATTTCTCGTCATTGGGACTCTGCAGCAGCTCAACAAACTTAGCCTCTTGAGTCTGCAAGTTGGTGATCATATCATTGATCCTTCGTTAAATGCTAGAAACTTGGGGGCTATTATAGACAATTCACTAAGTATGAACAATCATATTAACCAAATATGTAAAGCCTCTTTCCATCATATTCATAATATCCGTTGAATTTCTAAATTTTTGTCTAAGGAATACCTTCAGACATTAGTTCATGCTTTTGTGACCTCACGATTAGATTATTGTAACAGTTCACTTTATGGGTTGCCCAAATATCAGATTTGTAAGCTACAATGAGTCCAGAACACTGCCGCAAGACTTATTATGAACACTAGGAAGTATGACCGTATCTCGCCAGTTCTCTATGAGCTTCATTGGTTGCCAGTGCTTTATCGTATCTATTTTAAAATTTTAATTATTACTTTTAAGGCCACACATGGCATGTCACCTAGCTATATTGGCGATTTAGTTAGCGTTAGGTCCTGTTCTGCATATTCATTATGATCTAACTACACTATTGTTTTGGAACGTCCTATGGGGCGCATGTTGGCAACTTTAGGCGCTAGATCATTTTACGCTGCCGCCCCTACATTGTGGAACAGCCTTCCCACGCATATCTGTGAAATCGAACACTGGGCGCTTTTAAGAGACATGTCAAGACACACCTTTTTAGATTAGCTTTTACGTAGTTTTAATATATTTCATTTTATTCTCATTTTATTAATGTATTTTTATTGGCATTTTTCCTTTTTATTGCTTTTATCTACCACAGATTCGTTTTATTAATTTTAACTAGTATGCTGAATGTAAAGCGCTTTTGATCATTTCTATGTTAAAAGGCGCTATAGCAAATTGATAATTAAAATTATTATTATTATTATTATTATTATTATTATGTTACATACCATGTGACGCTCATTGATCTTAAAGTTTTGCAGATTTGATGCACTCTTAAACTGAAACTAACTTGGGACTATAATCGCTATTTCTTACAAATGCTTTTACAGTTTTCATTGGCTTTAAGTTTATTAACAATTTCAATTTTAATTGAAGGATAAAGTGCGGAAAAGAAAAGTTTTGTTCCCACGTTGCTCACACAATCTATTTTGAGACTCACAGCATGCAAATGAGTGCACTGACAACTAAAAATAATCCCAGGAAAAAAGCTTGCTATTTTACTCTATTTCTCTTTCTAACATCATAACCTTCGATTTTCAGTATAAGTTACATTCAACAGTTTCGCTTTTGACGGCAGGTTTGTGTCTGGTGGGTGCAATTTCAATTCTGAAAGTTTTAGCTTTATTGTTTACGTCGCACGCATTCTGCACGCAAATTATTCACAGCAATCCCTGGTGTCACAGTGACCAAAAATTTACTAGTCACGCGTCGGTACAAGACGAACAAACATAGACCTCAATAAACTTACTAATAATAATAAGCTACATAAGCTAAATTATTTAACACGCTCAACGTATTAAATCGTGCAACATTTTAGGCAAAGATTCTTACACGTTCTTATGTCTCTACCGTGCGAAGTAAAACAGTTGCTAAGAGTTATTATGAGGCACGCAACTAACACGAAGCTAACGTGTTAAAAGTGAGTTCTTTTGTTTTAGCGTGCAATCGTACCATGTACATGCATTCACCTTACTGTATTTCCTGAAATCCTGTGGAGGGGCACTTATAGTCAGTTTCTGTTCACAGCAGTAATAACGTAAAAAAAATTTGGAGAACACTGAACTGATAATCCTGTACATGAAAGCTTAGATATGGAAATAAAATATTTGAAACTACAATTAACTTTGGGTTGATTGGTGGCCATTCAGCCAGGGCTGATTACTTACAAAAAATTTAAATTTTAAATTCAGAGGTCCAGTGATGTATGTATACAGAGTATATTTTAATAGAATATCTGCACCCTCTTAAAAGCAGGTCAATCTAGGAATCCAATGGTTTTTTTTTTTAGTCTGTGTTGTGCTCTACTAAACTGGAGTAAACATTCATACTGACCAGTCCAACTCAGGTTGGACCGGGAGATGAGAAATTGCGGCATTTCTTACTACACCTCGAGTGCTTAGGTACCATCAAATCGGTTTTCTAGATTCTGTTTTCTTCATTCTGCCTCCTCTATCTCTTGATGGTATTCTCTAAGTCAATTTTTATTGGCAAGCTGATTGTCTATGTAATTAGGACCTTCTGGTTCTCAATGGTCTTCATTCTTGTTCCAGAGTCGTTTCACTTTAATATTTACAACAGGAGATGAGAAATCATTGCATTTCTTGCTATGTCTCGAGCACTTGGGTACCATCAAATCGGTTTTCTAGCGAGTGATTTATTCGTTCTGCCCCTTTTATCTACTTGTTGGTATTGACTAAGTCAATTTCCATCGGCAAGCGGCTTGTCTATGCAAGATCTTCTGGTTCTGAATGGCTTCTTTCTCAATCTCGAGTTCTGTTTCGCTATCAACTCAGAAGTCAGCGAAGTTAAGCTCCAAATCACTGCCCAGATTCCTTGTAACAGCAGCATTTTCACATTATTTCGTGCTTAATTTGTCGGTTGCGGAGTAAAGAAAAATAAAATGTATGAGATCTCCGCAGTGCAGCCCATGTAGTTTGTTTTGGCATCGACTCTGTTCCTGGTATGACATCACAATGTGACTATGCCCAGGTCTTCCTTTGCACAGTTTTTGACATGACTCGAAGTAAAATTTCACATTTTTTAAACAGCAAAAGTGCAGGCAAGAAAAATCAAACTTGAAAAACAATTTTTGATATTCATATCAGGATGCCATTTAGATTCCTTCAGGCAAATAAAAAATCTCATATACACACTTTAAAGGATCCTAGTCACCCACAGTGCTTTGCGCGCATTGAGTGAGAAATCCGCCATTTTCTATGCCCTCAAAAATCAGGATTTTTTCACAGTGACTTGAAATCCGGTTACATCCGCGCCAATACGGCCAGTTTGGGCCTTCATTCACTTTTTTGGCCTTAAAAAAGTAATAGCGGTTACATCTGGCTGGTTATTTTGGTGTTGTTTGCTATTTTTTTCGTGAAATGTACGAAACAACACCAGGACTCTAAGCGGTTTATGCTCTCCTTCGCGTGGCAGTACCAAAACAGTCAAGCTTATGAAAGAAATCATTATTCAAGGACCTTCTTGGTTATTGTAGTAGTCCAGCAAAAGGTATCCAATAGATTGAAATGCTGGTCAAGCTTATTCGCCGACATTTTACTTCATTACGGTGCGCGTTCTTCACGCGCTGAAATGTTTTGGTCTTCTAAATGTGACGGCGGGACTCGCTCTGCAGTGCCGATAGCGACGCTAAAGTGACAGCTTCAAAGCCTTCGATGCCTAAGAACAGCACTTCGATTTTTTCTATAAACTAATCCCTGGAATTGCAGAGAAGGAGGAGAAAGAATGGTTTGCAAACAGAAGCTTGTAAATCAGATCTGTTAGCCACAGTCGACACCTTAGCTAGCTGCAGTACGTTTTGTTTTCATGGCAATTCATGTATTTTGAAAATTGAAATGAATATCCATCCTGTGCGATGATAACAAAGAAAATAAAAGCTATTAACAAAAGAGTTTCTTCTATTTGAAAGGAATGTGAAATGTTCTCGCTTTATCTAGCGCTAATTAAAAATAAATGCAGTTCGGAGCGGTGGTCAGAGCGGCGTGATCGAGTGAGTTTTGAAAACATTTCTGCCCTTCGTGCATTCGCCTTTTGTGTTTCATGGTGATGGGAAAGTCAAGAATACCCAATTAAACAAGATTCCAAACCTTTATGATTCTAGATTCGCTTGTAAATCATATTCCGCGAGCGCTCGCTGAATATAGTTTGCTTTTGGGTTGGAGGACTGGGAGGCTGGCCGGCTTACGAACACAAACATTCTTTGAGTTCTAGGTTTTTGGACAGCCGCCAAAATGCGCTGAAAATAATCGAAAGCCCTTTTACTGGCACTAAAATCAAAAACAAGCGAGAAATTTCAGCTTCAGGCTACAATTTATATTTTTACCAGTTGAACTGTTGACGTTTTGTCACGTTTGACGAGTAATTTGATCGCAAATTTCAGATCAAAACAATAACAAAGGTGTGCCTGACTAGGATCCTTTAACCAAGCAAAACAAAGGTTCCAAACAGCAAGGGGGGGGGGGGGGTGGGGAGGGAAAGAACAGTTACCGTAAATGATCGATTAAGCGCTGCGGCGCTTATTTAATTTTCCATGTTAAACGTGCGGCGCTTATTCAAGAGCGGCGTTTATTTCAACTACAGGTAAAACACTGAGGGGAATATATAGAGAGAATTCAGTGAGGCACGTACTAAGTGTGCACCATTTAATATAAAATGCAAGAAAAAGGACAAATATGTACACCTCGAACTGTTATATGAACCCGGTTTCAAGAGTTTCCCTACATTAAAACTTTAGAACTCACGAGTTGGTCGTGGTCTTATTTCTCATGCAGTGTGGTTTTGATATCTCTTTATATAGAGCGCTGTAACAAAGGTGGGGCGTTTATTAACAATACATGTACAGGGGCTCACTGAAACGTTTGAACATCGTGTGACATAGAATAATGCGCCGATCAATTCAAAACTTCAACATCCCCCCCCCCCCGGGCATACCCCGGGCATTTGACTGTGCATCGTGCCCGGGGAGGGGGGAATTTGAACGTTGTGTTGGAAGGGTGGGGAATTTGAACCGGATTTATCTCTTGTTGTGGCGTAATATGCTAGTGAGGTTTTTGGTTTTTGCAGGGTTTGACGGATTTACAAGATAGAATTTTGCCTTTGTTAGTGAATATCTCTTTCAGAAGGGTCTTTAAAAGAAGTTTGAAGGTGTCATTACGGCATATCTTTCTCTAAAAGGCGTGTAAAGTGTTTGATTGAAGACAAAATTTGTCTTTGAGGACAGGTAGTTCAGTACTAATTGGTGGGGCATTTGAACGGCTTTTTTTGCCCCAAGGGGAGGGCACAAGATGCCATTACATGCTCAATATTTGGTCAATTTGTGTGAAATTTGCACAACCAAAAGATCTTGGAAAGATCTGCACACTGAAGGTATAAAATGGAACCCCCTCCTATATGAGGCTTGATTTACCACCTCTCCAACTTTTGGAACATTTTTCCTTTGTAGTTTTAGGTTCAAGTTGATATCTGACAACAATCAGTGCACCGACAGTTGCAAATTTAGTTGTAGTTTAGGGGTATACCCAATATGTATGAGAAATAGGAAAATTTTAAATGTTTTTCCTTTTTCATTTTGGACACTTCTCAGTCTAAACTGAGACTTCCTCCCTCCCTGTTAGTGTGGTTTACAGCACACCCCAGAAATTACCTTTCAAATGGTATATCACATGGGGTCTCCCAGTTCATCGTTTTCAAATGCTCGGGGGGGGGGGGTGCCCAGGGGGGGACGCTGAACTTTCGAATTGATCGGCGCATAAAGGTACTTTTGTTGATAAGTACTGAAGCACCTCCGTGTACACATTGGACATAATACGTCTCCAGGTTCATTAGCATCAGTTTATAAGGTGATAAACTTGAACTAAATGGTAAGGGGCTGCTGAACGACCGGTCCACACTGGCATGGCAAACGCTTGGATTCAGGCGGAAGTTAAAAGTCACGCTATTTCAGTTCACTTTAAAAATCAAAAATATGTCCTGACATCAATGAACGCCTGCAAATAATTGTCTAGTTTTGTTACCAAAGACTATATTACTTCACTGAAACTATTTTCTTTCGTCTGTTGCTACGGATGGCACGGATGGAAATGGATTGCACTTTGAAACGAGCGGATCCGTTCGGATAGTTCGCAGTTGTTTTTTAGATGTTACTTCTATTTTGTCTCTGCTGTCTTTGTTGTTCAGTGTATATCAGTGTTATCAGGAGCAGGATTTGGTTGCATGATAGAGAGCCTCACCATTAAATACATTAGGTAACAGGGAGCTCAAAATTAAAGAATAACGGGGAGACCACGAAAACATAGTCTGGCATTTGAAAAGAAATATGCTATCATAAGTCTGGGAAATCTCTTTTTTTTCGTAATAACAGAATGAATGTAGAAGAATACTTACATAATTAAAGAGAAACAGACGTTCGGCTAGTTTTTGCGTGTATATAAGCTGTTTGAGTTTATTTAAAAACTTGTGATTGACAAAACTTTACTTTCGTGTCAGAAATCATGCCAACATTACACCTGTGTAAACATTCTACTAATTGAATTATGAACATCAAATTTAAATAGCTTTCGTGCCAGGAAAACCTCATGAATATGATCGTTCTAAAAGGCTAAGCGAGAGAAAACACGAAACATTTTTCCAGCTTAATGACAAGGATTTCAAGAATCTTTCTGGTGATCATCAAAGAACAAACATCATTTGGGAAGTTCAGAATAACGAGTAAATCGTCACATCAATGTCATAACCACGAATACATTCAACTGTGGGAACTACGAAACTAAACTGCGGACATGAAATACAGAAACCAAGAAAACTTCAATAACGGTCGATTCTGGAGAGCTTAATAACGGGAAAGAGTCAGGACTCTTCTGGCAATGATGCATCGAATATTTTTAAAATTTATTAAATACGCACGTACGGGGAAAATCCTGACTGGCCGATAATTCCGAGCAACATACACTATCTATCAGCTCAAAGTAAACCACATAAGACTCAAACTAAATTCTCTCAATAAAGTCCTTGAACTCTGTAAGGTGTGGATGATTTTTTGGTAGTTTATAACTTAAACCCGTACCCGTACACAATCGCCTTTCGTGGACTTCATTAATTGTGACCAATTATCTCCCCCAGACAACTTAATATGCATAAAGAAATGTTTCCACTTGTAGATCAGAAACATCAACACACAAAGACTTCTTTGCCATCTTTTCGACAGCAACTAAACTTAACAACCAATTTCTTTCCTCGTCCAACTGTTCCTAACCCGCTGGCGAACGCCAACCTAAACTGAAGACCAGCGAGTCCTAACATGCCCCTGAGTAAACTTTTCCTTCCGATTCCTTCCTGCGTTGTCTTTGCAAATCAAAATCTACGATATTTTCGAGGATCCAAACACTCCGATTAATTCTTCATCCATAGAGACTGCGCAAAACTTGGTTAAAAGCCCCTCAAAACTTGTCTATTACACCTCGAAGGATTCTACTTTGAATGGCTTTGTGGGCTTGTTGCCAAAAAGTTAACACACTAACACGACTCTTTACGCCAGGACAGCCCCAATAGTTCTCAGTTGCTATAGCAACTGCGAACTAAAAATTAGGCTAAACTTTTCAAATTCTTTCAGCGTGTTGACATTAAATCGATATTAAATGGTCATAGTTTGTTTTCTCTCAATGAAATTTGTTTAAATGTTCAAACACAATGTTGGGCATGGATAAAATTAGCAACCGATAATTTTAGCACAGTTTTGACCAGAAATCTGCGAAATCCTCGTGACCATGCCCCTTTAATGCGACTCGTAGAGCCAATATTTTAACATTAATCGTTGAAGATCATGTTTTTGTGCTTGTTTTTTTTTACACTTTGGTAGTTTTGAGTGAGCTTGTAGCAAAAAGAACGAGAAAATCACCATTCAATGAACCTTGATCAGCGACCGCCATGTCTGATATGCGCAGAGAACCACCAACTTCCTGTTCTAATTTTCATTTTTTCAGTACGCTAACTCACGGAAAAGACAGAAACCTTCTGATCGCCTGCCATGAAAGAAGGCGAAATGAAAGAATGCATGTAAACTTAATAAACATTTCATACCTCGCTCGAGACACGTCTTGTAGCAGCCACACAGTTTTCTGTCTCTTCCCACTTCGTCGGCAGCCTAAGCGTCTTGTAGCCCTGCAAACGGTGAATAATCGAAAGTTCTCCTCGTAGAAGAGATCAGAAGCCTTTTATGCTGCACAAAAACTATTTAAGGCGGGGAATAAAGGTAAAACGATGTGTACAATCGCAAATACACGACAGCAAAGCGAAAATATGTAAGATTTAGTCTTACCTTTCGAAGATTGCTCGCCGCACCTAGATGGCTACGGATGCAGTGTGTATTAAACTAATGCATCAGTCAATTCCAGCTGCGCCCATCCCCCCCCCCCCCGGGCAACTGCGAGGCATTTGCGTGCCTTGTCAGTCCCGGGGGTGGGGCATTAGCAAATCTGGCACGGCCCGGGGGTCGGGCATTTGCCTACCCCCGGGCTTTTGATACACACGGGGTTTCCGACTCGAAATCCAAACATGGAGGATTCTATCGCAAAGGACCAGCAGTTCGTCGCAGATTGGATCGTCCGTTAAGGACTGGACAAACTTGTGGAGGTTTTTTCGATTTTATGCATTTCTTCATTGCTTATCAAGGCACAGCTATCACTGTAGGTGGCGAGATCGGGAACGATCAACGTGAATCGACTAACGCATGCTTCTTTGAACAAGGATTTAAGCAAAATTTGGTTGCGATGATTCTTAAACTATTACGATCGATTATTGAGTTCTAAACATGTGTGTAGGGATCGTCGTTTTATCGGATAGTTCCATTACAAACAATAGAAGACTGAGAGGCAGGCTACAGAAATGAAAAATCACACATAAAAATGCTGAAAGTACAGACAATTTATTACACTGTGGTATATCCGTACTTGACATACTGCAATATCATTTGGACAAGTACTTATCCAACCAGGCTGAAACCATTATTCAGGGTTCAGAAAAAAATTGTTAGAATCATGACCTTTGCAAAATATAATAAGGAATCTAGACCACTATTCCTACAACTTAAATTGCTTAACATATATCAACTAAATACGTACTTTACTGCACTATTTATGTACTCATATTTTAATAACAACTTGCCAAATTATTTCACTAATTACTTTACATTAAACAAAGAAATGCATGGTCATAATACTCGATCTGCATCAAACATATATATTAATTGTAGGAGGACAAATTACGGGAAATTTTCTTTAAAAATCAGGGGAGCACAAATTTGGAACGAGTTACCTAAAGAATTAAGAATGTCACAATAATATTATTCTTTTCAGAAATTAACAAGAGATTATATACAAAATCAAGTGTAATACGTAGAGTATATACTCTAGTTATAGTTAACCCGTGTTAATGATAGATTTAGTAATAAAACCTATCTGCTATTTTAAATCAGATTATTGAACTGAAGGGATCTTCTCAGAAAAGCTCAACAGAGCTTGCTAAGATCTCCTGCCATTATGATATTTTAGCAGATATACATGTATTTACGTACGTGATGGAAAAAATAAATCATGCAAATATGAAAAAAAAAAAGTGGCATCATTGTGCAATAAATGAAAACTGCTGCAGTGTTGATTGGGGACGTACGATCCTGGGGGCGGGGAATTTGCCCTCTTCCTTAGTCCCCACCGCGGGGCATTTGGCAGCTAAAGTGTCCCCACCCCCGGGAATTTGCCATCCAAGAGAAAATAAATGCTAATGCCCGGGGGTTAGCCCGGGGGGGGGGACATGGGCGCAGTTGGAATTGACTGGTGCATAAATATCGTGAAGGCGTTCCCCTGTCCATCAAGGGCAAATTCCATCAAACCGATTATTAAAAACTTCAAACGCTTTGGCAGGGAAGGTCAATATTCTGGCCAACAGAGTACAGATTTGCTGACCTTGCTCTGTTCTTTCGGAGGGTTGTCCAATACTCCGACAAATTTATGCATGGCATTGTATTGTATTCACTTCACATAACAATACTGGACAAAAGCATAACAATGAAGAATGAAGCAAAACAATAAGAAATTTAACAATGCTATGCATAAATTTGTCGGAGTATTGGACAAGTATGTTCTTTCGTTGGCGGGAAGTAGAGAACTTGGAAATGAGGTTGGAGTGTGCTCAAGTCACGCAAAGGGGTCACGGTCCAGAAAGTCACGCACAAAGTCACCACATTCAGCTTTCATGGCGTTCCTCAAGGCTCTGAAAACCTTACTTACTCAACGGCTTCAAATCGAGCCTAGCCACAACAACCAGTTTAGTTTGTCTGCTTTGAGGTAGAAGGAGTTGTAAATGAGACTTGTATCTGAAACAAGGGACGTTTAGGATACCGTGTGGCACTAAATTTTTGCGGGTTCTAATTTTCCCGTTTTTTTCACGATCCGCAAAAAAAAGTTCCCGCGAAAAACATTTCCCGCATAAATTTTCTCTGCAAAACTTTACTCCACTGTCGAAGTTTTATACAAACATCGCCTTTTACATGTATTAGAATCATGTTGGTGCCCATTTACTTAAACCGCCTCTTTCGTTGAGAAACAAAACGAAATTAAATAAAGAAAGATGGTGAATTTTAAGCTCGGAGAAGAAATAAGAAAAGATGGAATATTCAACATATCACGAGCGTGGGACAAAAAAAAATCTGAGTCCCCGACGGGAATCGAACCCATGACATGGATCATGGGTGGGTCATGGGTTCGATTCCCGTCGGTGACTCAGATTTTTTCTTTGTCCCACGCTCGCGACATGTTGAATATTCCATCTTTTCTTGAAACGAAATTAGAAACAAAACATTCAGAAATAGAAATGATTTTTTTAACGGATAAATTTGTCTTCAGCTTCTCGTTTTTCATCGAATAAAGCATGTGTTGTTATCTTAAAAAAAAAACAGTGTATTTCGCTAGGAGCCTTTAATAGCACCTGATTTCCCCCCAAGCCAATATATGGGGATGTTTCCACAGAACACGGGAAACGAGTAACTGGGAAAACGTGGAATGAGAATGGGGATGGGAAATTGAAAATATAAAATTTTAAATGGGAAATAAGAAGATAGTGAGGTCCCAGGTGGTTATCATCAAAACTCTTTATTGAGATCTATAAAGGAATAAATACTGTTATTTCCGGTATTTTTAAAAAAATTAACGCTATGTATGTTTTTAAATTGCAAAAAAAGCACTGTAGTAAAGGGTACTAGCGCCTTTCGAACGATGGCGTAACGCTTTCGAACGCTGAAGTTACTCAGTCTTTAAATACTTTTAAAAATAAGATCCGTAAATGTGGTGTAAGTTTACTGGTGGACGATGGATGCAAGGGCTGTTCCCTCTGCTCATCATAACTATGGAATTTTATCACTTTTTGTGACACACAGAGTGGTTTTTAGTTAATCCGTGAGACAGAATCTAACTAGTCGTGTCTAATAGCCAAAAGTAAACAAAAGAAAGCACTGGAATGAGTGTGCAGTGGGAGAGTCGTGCCTGATAGTTTGGTATCTATGTCACGGGTTAAGTAAAATCACTTTTTTCGGTTGAATGCACCCGGCAGAAAACAACAACAAAAAACAAACAAACACAAAACAAAAAAATTTGTGTAGGAATGATAAATCGAACAGATATGGCGTCTGCTCTCGCAGGCTAGGGTCAACCTTTTGAATAACTGCGAAGAACTTTCAATTCTTTGCCACGCAGTTCATATAAATTTATTTCATACACACATTTATATAATGCTGAGGTCTTTTTTCTACGGTTTCAAACATTTACTTACGCCTAGCTTCCTAGTTTTCCTGAAAGAATTAAAAGTTCCTGATCAGAAGTTAAGATTCTCCTACGTGACAATAACAATATCTGACTCACACACCTGTATGACCTACAAACATATCGAGGCTTTCTTCTCTTTGACTAGACGTTTACACGGTATAAAATAAGTTCATTGTTGCTGGAAAAGTTCACTTGAATTAATCCACAACTAATAAGTATTTACTTGGGCTTCCCTGCCATTTGAATACACTTTTTCACGTTGTAAAAGTCGCTCTTTGTTGCGGAAAAAGGTTTTTGAATTAACCCATAACTGAGAGGGAATAATATATATGTAAACCAGTTCTCTTCTACGTTGTAAAACTGATTAGTTCTTTGTTGCGGGAAAACTCGAGGTCCCTTGACGTAGTCCACAATTGATAAAGAACAGAGTAGACTTGATTTAACTTCGTTCGACTGTTACGGCTTTTGTTACTTCTGTGTTTATTTATTTTAGTACTTCATCGCTAATCTGGCCCATTATTGCTAAGCTGTTCCACATACGACGCTGGAAAGGCCCCTTCTACAGACCCCGTCCTCCCGACGATCCAACCATTCCCTTCATCTCTGACCTGAACGATAATCTGAAATGAAGACACCCAACACTTTTAGTAAAAAGTCTGTATTTGTCAGTAGTATCCCGACAACTTGAGACGTTAAGTGAAACATAGCCTGCGTAACTGGTGGGATTGTGTGCGCGAAGTACCGACAAGAGCGGCGAAGCCGCGAAGGGACTGGGGAGGAGTTACACGCAGGCTTGGTGGAACACAAAACTGGTCGAGTTATGCACCGATCAATTCGAAAGTTCAACGTCCCCCCCCCCGGGCAACCCCCCGGGCATTTGAACTTTTGAAGATTGGCTTGTTCAAATTCCCTCCCGTCGGGACGAAAAAGCCGTTCAAATGCCCCACCAATTAGTACTGAACTACCTCTCCTCAAAGACAAATTTCGTCTTCAATCAAACACTTAACACGCCTTCCAGAGAGAGATAGGCCGTAATGACACCTTCAAACTTCTTTTAGAGATCCTTTTGAAAGAGTTATTCACTAACAAAGGCGCCATTCTATCTTGTAAATCTGTCAAACCCTGCAAAAACCAAAAAAAACTCACAGACGTTTTACGTCAGAACAAGAGATAAACCCGGTTCAAATTCCCCACCCTTCCACCGCAACGTTCAAATTCCCCCCTCCCCGGCCGGACACGATGCACAGTCAAATGCCCGGGGTATGCCCGGGTGGGGGGGATGTTGAAGTTTCGAATTGATCGGCGCATTAGGAGGCGAGATATCGGGGGTTAAATATTTTGTGATGGAGCGCAGCAAGGGAAACTGCTATCAGTCTACAAGAACTTCGAGTAAGTGAAGAACTCTTATTTTTCTCTAATCCTGAGATACATGACGTTCTGAGGCTCGCTTTTCGCCATACTATTGAGTTTTTGTTCCGAGGTCCCCTTTTAGACTTTTCAGGGCTTAATGATTTTCCAACACGATCCGGTTTCGGACGCGCAAAAATGTTTTCAACTCGGTGGCGTAAAATCAAACCAAATTAATCACTCGGCTCAATCATAACAAAAGGAACAACCTGATGAAAAAATCATAACAGAAAAAAAAAAACTGAAAAAAATATACATGTACCAAGCATCGAGACTGGAAAAATGTTGTGACAAAGTCATCAATGGTTTTGGATTAACTTGTAATTGGCGAAGCGTGTTTTTTCCTTTTCCAACCAATCGCATTTGGCAGTGATTTTATCTTACACACTGTATGCATTCAAGTGCAGAGAGAATTGAACTTTTCTCAATCACAAACTTGGGGCTGGTTCTAATATAAAACACCACGCACCTGATTTGCTTGAATAGTCAATTCATCTCCTTCTTGACCATTGAAATCAAACAGACATCGGAGAATGACGTCATCCGGGAAGACGACCTGTCCAGAAATGAGCAGAGAGTTGCACGATAATTTGTGCACAGACTAAAGGTTTATATGTGCACTCGGTTAAAGTGTAATACAGTGCAAATGGGGAGGGGGGGGGGGCAAGATGCTATGCCTTTCATATGAGAATACTTGTCTGATTCGTATGCAAGAACTGAGAAACTGAAATCTCGTTTTCTTTTGTAAACAAGCCCGCAACGTGTACAATAAAGTAGACTTGACTTGAAAGAAACTTTCTTTCAAATTAAAAGGAACTTTGATACGCGCGGAACAAGAAGTTATCGTCTGGCACATTAGCGTCTCTAGGCCTCTCCACTCCCAACCTCACTTTCGAAGTTTTCCGTCGTTATTAATTCACAGTTTGCCAATTTCTGTTCCTAAATTTCCCGCCAAATTCACCATACACAATTCACAAAAGCCAACACATCTAAATTCCAGTTCGATCAGGATTTCGACAATGGACGATTGCAAATCATATTAATTTGTTTCTTTGCTTAATTATTTATTTATTTTAGTGATTTTAGCGATTTTTGACAAGCGTTTTCTCGAGTTTCTTTTCGCAAGCTTATTTACAGTCAATATTCCTTTTTGAGGTGATATTTTCAATTTAGCCAGCATCACTTCTGTTAATTCCTTTGTGATAGTTTTTCATATAAATACTAGACTTAATCAACAATTAGCGCAGTTTTCAATTGAGTATCGAAAGTAATGTTGTGTTTGCTTTGGTTTTACTTTACTATGCTCTCTGATTGGTTCAAAAAGATCGTACCACTTTCTCAGCCAATCAGATGTAAAACCACAACCAATCGTGATTTGCTCGCACGCGTTTTCCCGTTTTCCCGGGCTTAACGCTAATTACATGCAATTGCTTCGAGTTCTGATTGGTTCATCGTGTTGTTTGAGCCTGCTGTGATTGATTAGAGTTATCACTTTGGTTTTAGTTTTACGACACTCGTTTGAAAACCGCTCTATGTCTGATCGCAATAAGTACCTGCACGTAAGATGCTGGAAAGAAGCCTGTCTGACCTTTACTTGTGCCCTTAACAAAAATAAGAACGATGTTAGTTTATTTGGCCATAAATCTATTTAAGTGCCTATAACCCAGAAATTTCTTTTAGATTGAAAAATCTTATTCTGGGGGGCTAAATGCCGCAAAAATTTTTCAAAAAATGCCAATTTTATTGTGAGGCCGCAGTTTCATTTTTTAAACCCCACCACCGAGCTACTGGAGTCTGGGGACTAATGACGTCAAAGAGGTAACCTTTCGGTCATATCTCAGCCATTCCCTTGTTATGGTTACGAGAAGCCGATGCTTTAAATAATGATTTAATATGATTATGATAGAAAACGAAATAAAACACAGTGGAATGTTTCAATAATAAGGGTGCTCTTGGTCTCGAAGTCTTTTCTCCTGATGCTAATATTAAAGGCGCTACGTCAGGGATAACGCATCTTGAAAAAATTGGCAGGTTTTTTCAAGTTTGTCATTCGTAATCCTTCTTAATCTCCCTCAATTGTAACCATCCTTGTTTAGTTTTGGTTTATTATTACTTCTCCGGTGTTTTTCTACCTTAGGAAACTATTATTTTAAGGTTTCCTTCAATGAGAAAATAATTTTGTCAGATCAGAAAAATGAATGAAAACGCCGTGACATATTTCCTTTAATTTAACATTATCATCTTGGTACCGTCTCAGGGAGACAAAAAGTACCATACTGATGAATAACTGCACCCCACCCTCACTCGAGGTCCATCCCCCCTCCAACCCCGCATTAGAATTAACAACCCCCTGTTAACTCAAGGAAAATAATACTGTTAGTGGGATGCTCAAAGAAGGATAATCTTTGAGTTTGAATTTCTTTTTATCACTGTTATTTATCAAGGCTTCAAGGTACGCACATTTCTACAAATTCTTTTTCTCCGGAGCGTCAGTGAAACTGCTAAGACCGCATAAGTGCTTTTGAACATGAATAGTAGAAATCAGATGTATTTTAAATAATTAGCGTTGCTGCACTTTTAGTTCGGCTCTCCGCCTGGGGCTATACCATGCTCACGAGTCCTAACAAGGACGAAACCAATCTCGTTCCAAGAGCCCTCGCTACCCTTATCCAGCGGCGGGTTCTGGGAACGAGATTGAGACGAAACAACTGTCCATGGCTGCCACAGCCCGGGTGATATGGCTGTGCGCATGCGCAAGGTAATGGCCATACCGCTGGTTGGTGTTCGTGTGCGCCACTTGCATCATTGTTCGCTTAAGTATTTTGAACAACCGCGGGTTCGGTATTTCTCAGAGAGAAATGCTTATTCATATCACTCAACTTTTTTATTGTGGGAACGGAAAATCATTCTTACCTCCCACCAGTTCTCATCTGCACTGTTAACAACCTGAACTTTGTCGCCAGCACTGCAAGACAAAATGTTGAACACAGTTGAATAAGAAAGGACCAGACACGCGACCCGACGCCCAACACCTGGTCTTAGGGAACTCAGGCACAGAAGTTTGTGAACTGCGGACAGCAACAAGAAAGTTGAATGTTTCATTTTCGACTGAATTTGAGGCCATAACCTTCACAATTGTAGGTCATCTGCCCCACTAGAAAAACCAAGAGTTTTGCAGCATTTGATGAGGAACAAAAAGAAACCAACAACGGGAATATTCAACTTCCAGTTGGCGTCCATTGTTGTGCCCAAGCTCCCTATTAAACCTATTTCAATTTCTCGGCATTCACCAATGCAAGAAAAGTAGGATCAATGTATTTATCTTGAAGAAGCTGATTCCTAATAAATTTGGGCAGAATATACAGTCAGAATAATTTGGAAAAACATACCAGATTAAGTAGCCTCAGCAAGTTAGGAAAAGTTTCTATGGTAAGCCAACAGAGTAAAAGTTTTCAAAATCAAGAAAATCGCATCAACATAAATATATGTCCCCCCCCCCCCCCCCCCAGTAGCTATGCACGTAGTTATGTAGATTCAGCTTCTATTCAACCAATTAATTCACGCTAAAATTGGACACAAAAATTGAACGAAAAAAAAAACCGTCTGCTCACCGCAATTTAAGATCTCCATCATTCTCTCCATCAAAATCGTACAGAGCTACACAGCAATTCTGAAACAGGGAACATTTGCTGACATGGTTAAATTAGTTGAATTTCAGGCAAAAAGTCGTGGAAAATCAAAGAGCACATCAGCTTAAAACTGTCCCAAGTTTAAAAGAATCCCCGGTCTCACTATGAACAGTCACCCCGGGGGACACTCCCATAAAAAGTCACTAGGTGCTCGTATGGACAAGTTCACCCCTTCCAGTTCTCGTTCGAGGCATGCAGTGGTCTGATCAACGAGCTTAAGCCCATTTGTTGGTAACTTTCAACGAAGAAGGTGTGACAAGAAAAACTAAGCAGGAAGACGGATTGTGTTAGCAAAGGCAAACAGAACCTGACAATAGTCAAGTTTTGTTTGCATTGTCATTTGAGCCACAGACATTTCGAGTGGAGGTCTGAGACTAGTTTTAGGAGTTTGAAGACCAGTGTAAATGGCTCGTCAACTGTACAAAAGGCACTGGTTGATTAAGATTCTAAACAAGACTATATTTTGAAAATGTAGGAGTAACCAGGATGAATCATATTAAAAATTTAAAAAAGTTCGCTGCTTAAAAAGATTTAAAACGGTAAGCTTTCGGCTACCAGTCTGTAGCCTTTGACGAACACTGAAATAGAAAGATATTTCTATTTGTGTTCGTCAAAGGCTACAGACTGGTAGCCGAAAGCTTACCGTTTTAAATCTTTTTAACCAGAGAACGTTTTTAAATTTTTAATAAGACTATATTTTGCTTGCATAAACTCTTACCGTTCTCGATGAAGAAATCATTTCCTCAGCAGTATCTAAACCCAGAAAGAGAACAAAACTTCAGTGAGTTTTCCTAAAAATAGATGTAGATCAGATCACGGTGGTCACAACCTTTGTTATTTTTTTTTTTTAAAGATAACAGCGCTATCGGACTTCTATCAACATCTGAGGTTTAATAATATTATACGTATGTATGTAACAGGTGTTCCAAGGCAGCAAGGATAGTGCTATGTGGAAGGGCTCAAATTTATCAGCATCCCGTTAACCACTGGTTCGTAGTTACAACATTTGCCTTGGTACCCGAAAAGGTTAGTAGTAGTATTCCAGACAACAGCTAGTAAAAACATTGATTATCCTAATTTCATAACGCAAAGAGTTACATCACTTGGAAAAAATTTCGGACGATTTTAATTTCGGACAAAAATAGTCTCCGAAATTTTTACAGTACAGTACAAAACTTTAAAGTACTTTCTCGGGCGACACCATCACAAATTCAAGGCCAATATACATGATATAGCTAAAATTCGGATTAGGCTTTGCTCAGATGTCGTGATTTTATGAAAGACAAAAACATAGATAAATTCCATTTTGCAGTTGCTAATTCAAACTTCGATCTGCGCCCAGTTTTATGATAATTGCATTGCCAGTACCAGTGGTGCTCGTCTTCTTCTGCTTCATCATCAATCAACACAATTGAAAGGTCCTCTTCACTGCCACTAGCTTCATCTGTAGCTGCTGGTGACTGAGGTAATTGTTCAAGAAGCTCATAGTTCTTTTGAATAAGCTCTTTGAGACGAAGAAGAAGAAACCGCTTGCTGTCGTCAATTTCAAACGTGGCTCGGAGGACTATCTGAAGCCCTCCCGTTGCAGTTGGAGAAGGTCTATGCTTTTCACCCTCAACTGTTGCATCGATACTGCCGAACTCTACCGAACTCTAGTTGAGAAACTGCTTTAAGAGTGACATAACCTTGATCGAATGTGTTTTTCCCCTCGGGTGTACCTGTAAAACCTTGAGGGTGCAGTAAAGACTATCATTTTCACAGATTTTACTTCAGGTATGTTTCAGCAAACTGTCCGAAATGAGAGAAAAAGTGTCCGAAAATTAAACGTCCGAGATAAAACGTCCGAATTTTTAACGTCCGAAATTTTTTGCCAGTAATGTAGCTGCTGAGTTTACTTTTGGAGAGGTTTGATAACAGAGCCTATGATAAGTTCAAACCATTGCAATCAAAGTAATCAAGTAAGTTGTTTACGGTCATTGACAATGTGGATAGTCTATGCTTTTTGATAACCCAATATGGATTTATGGGCAGTGTACTTTGGTTACTAAAATTATTGTCCACAAACCCAAATAATTAATTACCCGAAAGTCAAATCCGAGCCCTGTATTGGTAATTCCATAACACTTCATATAACAGTTCTGCCTTACTGAGACAATTTATATCACTGATATATTCCACCAATTTTTCCATGTTTAACCTTAATGATTATTTTGCGTAATTTCGTAGCGATCGATTTTCCAAAATGACCTTTAGCAAAGCTCTTAGGAAAGCAACTCGAGGGAGGGAGGGAGGGGGGTACGCAGGAGTCAAAGGTCTTGTCCAAAAACCAAAAACCGAAATAAAAAAAAGTGGGGGGGGGGGGGGAGACAACGAAGAAGAGGCAGTTATAAGAACAAGGGGAAATTATGGTACACGAGATAATCTAGTTGTTTCCTTACCGTAAAAATCATCATCGCTCCTGAAAACAGGTAATGACGCCGTTGGACCTAAAGCTTTCCTGTGAGGGGGTGGGGTGGGAGCATCGTCAACATCACTGTAGACAGGATCGTCTGAGTCATCTTCATGACCACGTTGTATGCGAAGCGACTGTCCCTTTGCATTAGACTGAAAGAGGAATCAATTTCAGTCACCTTGATATTATGATAACGGTCAAGCCACACTGAACTCAGAGGCTAGTATACACTGTGAGCAGTCTTTATTTTTCTTTAAATTTAGTCAGAGCGCACGTAGTAAATCAAGAATGGCAAGAAGCAGGCCGTGCGAATTCATGATTTTTCAGCTGCACTCGACTGTCCTTGAAGAACTGAATAAAGACTCCAGACAACCAGCTCTTAAACCCGATTTTGTGCCATAAAGTAATTAATTTCTTCTCCCTTGGATGGGATGCTAGACAATCACAGGGTTTTTGGTCTTGACTGACAGCATTTTGCTGTCTTTCCGTAATGTTCACTGGTGCACGTGTGGAACCTGAATGGAAGGCCACAAAGTTGTGCAAGGTTTCTTGCCCAAGGAAACAAAATGACAGTAGCGCTGATGAGAATGTTTCACGCTTAATTATCACGGTATTTCCTGCTTAACCCTTTAAGCCGCAAAAGGAAACAATCAAGAAAGATAAAATGTCTTGAAATTCAAACAAATTCTCCTAACTTGCTTCATTAGAAATTTAAGAAGTCTAATAATGAGAACAAAAGTTTGATTTTGGGGTTAAGGGCATGTTCACAACCTAAAAAGGCGGAAGGGACCAAAGTCCACTGACTTGACCACGTGACCACGGCACAATCACAGTTTCCATTTGTATGTACAAGCTTCGTCGAACAATGTTATGATTTAACTGAGTGTCGACAATGACAGGACTGACGAAATCAAAATATGTTTGCCGTCATTACTGACAAAGTAAATGACAACTTTGCTAAATTTGTGAGTTAATCAATGCACATCACAGCACTTACCCGGTCACCAGGACAGTAAGGTACATTGTCTCGACACTTGTGATGTACGCTCATTTTACAGACTTTACAGCGAGCACCTTGTCGAATTAATCCTGTTATTAAACAATAAAAAATAGAGTCCAGGTCAGACAGTAAAATTGCATAATGCCCTTGCCCGAGTAAGTGACTCAGGGCAAATTAAAACGTATGCATCATTAACTGTGTGCAAAAGCAATATCAGTATAATATGACCTTATCCACAGATGTCATCCATGGATGCAAGGAAACTTGCATGCTGACAATAAGCAACTGTACGTGGCTTCTTATAGTCAACTAAAAGGAAACAACCTTTCAATAGATTTTTGCACGTTGTAGGTTAACCGAGATCTTTTTTCCTAGTCCAAGGCTTGTTCTAATGCGCACAAACTCATACAGTGATTGTGAATTGTGATTGTGAGTTGAATTGATCACTGAAAAGCCTCAAATGGGGATGTGTTCAATAAATATGTATGTATGTACGTACGTACGTATGTATGTATGAATGTATGTATGTGAGTCACTGTGACGCCGTTCACAGCACTTTTTTAGTCTGAGGATTATATCCTCCAGAAATAAAACCACAACCTGGTGACATAAACCCATTTAACAGCACTTTCCTGTCTGCAATGTCCTCAGTCAGGACCCGTTATATTTCGTTGTCAAGAAAACAGGGCGCAAGGCTTGATGGGAAGGAGGCAAATCGTGATCTTCTCCACAAGTCCCACAGCTCAATGTGCACTGTGTTCTACTAGGTCTAAGGTCGAGGAAGACTTCCTTGTGATTTTTGGCATTGCTTTCAACTTTTTTCCAGGTGAAAAAAAATTCAAGTGTGTAAAATTTTGAGTTTGGCTCTCTTGAAGGGAGTATGACATGGGTAATTTAATGTCTTCGGGTCAAAATTCTGGTCAAATCAAATCTAAGAGCATTTTCTCATACACAAAATGGTCTCCAAGAGGAAGAGGGAAACGAACTCTTGAAAGGAGAACAGAACATTAGCTTATGATAGTTTTTGCTTTGCTAGACACGAGGAGAAACTTTTAAAAAAGCGGCCCCATTTTATTCAAGTTGCAATCCATTTCCATCCTGGCCATCTGTAGTTAAAGCCACTTATTTACAGCTTCAGAGCACTAGTTCAAAAAAATAAACAAAAATGGACCATTATTTTGGGTTTCTGCCAACACAACTACAAATCTTTTAGCTTCCTAACGTAATGCTAAAAATTGATGATACAGCCCCTTTAAGAGGTAAAGTAATATTGAAAAACTAGACAAAAGAACAAAAGCCATAACATAAAGCAGTAACTACTTTTACCTTTTATGAGACCTTTACAGTAGTAACAGAATTTAGGTTTTCTGAAGGTGTGTTCTTCGAACTGGTGCTGTCCAGCCTTTCTGATTTTCTTTCCTTTAGCGCTGTGAACACTCTGTCTCTTGTCCACTGTACCCGTTACACTCTCATCATCACTGATTGTTTCGTCCTGTAGATCGTCCTCGGTAACTTGGAGTCTATTAAGAACATCTCCTGTGAAAAGTTTAGTCTATAAAGGAAACAGAGTATTATCAACCTAATAAATTAAAAGAAAAAATTACAGAAAGTACATCAAAATTTATCCTCCAACTTCATTCAGAAGAGTAAAAAGTAACCCTACAAATAACATACAGAAATTGTACTGGAACAAACCGGATTAACAGGTTTACTATTACCGAAGTTAGTCACGGGAGCTAACTGGAAGAATTCCGAAAATGGTTTAAGCTCATTCGAAGATTTCCGAAGGACATTACAGCTCGCCTTAAGATTCCGAATACTTTCGAATTCGAAGATGAAGGTAGCCTGAGAAAACAGCCGACGTTTCACGAGGTCACCACTTGAGCCCTCGCAAAACGACGTCTGAGTAACGAGCGCAGAAATTCCATACTGATGACGCGTCTCTACACAGATCTTGGTAGTGCTTCTGATTGGTTGGAATTTTCTTTCAACCAATCAGAAGCACTACCAAGATCTGGGTAGAGATACGTCATCAGTATGGAATTTCTGCACTCGTTACTCAGACGTCGTTTTGCGAGGGCTCAAGTGGTGACCTCGTGAAACGTCGGCTGTTTTCTCAGGCTAAGATGAAGGAAGCTCATAATTACGTAGATTTACACGTACACCTTGAACAAAAACCTCACCTGCTCCTTAGCAACAGAACAAAACCATTCTTTTACTCTCAGTTCATTCCTTTGCTTTAATAAATCTACTTCAACTTCTGCAGCATTTCCATATGATGGGTTTTCTGAATAGCTGTAAAAGTGCAACTCATTAAAAACCGTATACTGAACTCATGTGGAAAATGCTACGTTTAAGTGCTTTGGGAGATCAGAGAACCTACAAGGTTACACAAACAGGTTTTAAAATTACGCTAGGGTGACCAAACAACAACCAAAGTATTTGTTGTTACTTTAGCAACCCCATTTCAAAGTGACACGGTTCATAACGTCATAAGAACTGTTAAAACTCTTTAAGCCCTGACATAAAAATGCATATTCTCCTACTATTCTCCAAACATTTCTTATGGAACTAGTTAGGAGAATTTGTCTAAATATCAAGACATCTTATCCTTGGCGATCACTTCCTTAACTCTAATCCCTTGAATGTTTGAGCAAGTGGTGATAATGTAAAGAGAAATTTCATTTTCGTCAGTGTTAGGGCTTAAAGGGTTAACAAAAGGAACGGTTTTCAAAACAATATTTAAAACAGTCTGATAGCTTTCAATTTCTGCTTCTAAGGCAAAATCAAATTCAAAGTGACAGGTTTCAAAAATTAATGGCCGTTTTCATTGTTCTTTTGAGGTCAAAGAAAAAGCCCCCATGACATAAAGCTTCATGTATTTCCAGAAAGTTACACGATAAATTAATGTATACAGAGTTTTATAACAGCATGCATGACAGGGCACTCACAGTGCAGGGAATGTGACAGCATGTGACATGTATGACATCCATGTGACATCCATGTGACATCCATGTGACAGCATGCATGACAGGGCAATCACAGTGCAGGGAATGAGAAAGCATGTGACATGCATGACATCCATGTGACATCTATGTGACAGCATGCATGACAGGGCACTCACAGTGCAGGGAATGTGACAGCATGTGGCATGCATGACATCCATGTGACATCCATGTGACAGCATGCATGACAGGGCACTCACAGTACAGGGAATGTGACAGCATGTGACATCCATGTGACAGCATGCATGACAGGGCACTCACAGTACAGGGAATGTGACAACATGTGACATCCATGTGACAGCATGCATGACAGGGCACTCACAGTGCAGGGAACGTGACAGCATGTGACAGCATGTGACATCCATGTGACAGCATACATGACAGGGCACTCACAGTGCAGGGAATGTGAAAGTGGAATGTTGTTGTTGTTTGTTTTATTTTTCTTAATATGCAAAAACTGTGAAAGAGTGTTTTTAACCCCTTAATTACCACATGTACTCAATTAAGCGCCACAGCACTCTTGAAATTTGTAGTGTTTCAGATGTGGTGCTAAACATTGGTTTAGATTGAGTTGTACCATAATAACTTGTTTTTTAGTTTGGCTCCTCCAGCAATACAGTCTGATGATGCTTTGATTAAGCACAGCATTGTTGTGAATGATGTGGGTTTTTTTTTTTTTGAGGGCGGCGCTCTTAAATATTTTGGTTCTCATATGCGGCGCTTTAACAGGGGTGGAGCTTAATCGGGGAGGACACTTAATCAAGCAAACAGTAATCCCCCAATCAAAAAACAAAACGCTAATCAAGAAAGATATTAATTGCTTTGATATTTAATCCAATTCTCCAAATAGTACCATGAGAAATATAAGGAAATTGCTAAATTGCGTTTAAGTCTAATAAATGCCCACCTTTCTCGTAACTGCTTAAGGGACTTCACTGCCTCATGATCCTTTCTGATTGATGTGTCAAAGTTTCGTAACTGTAACAACATAAAAATACAAAATAAAGAATTGTACGCTTAAAAGAAATGTTCTCAAGTCGTTATACTCACTCACAGAAAAATCTGAGTTCTCTTAATGGGATTCGAACCCATGACCTTCCAGGTGCCGGTGGATGCTCTAACCACTGAGCTATGGGGGACTCGTGGTGAGCGAGGCCATACAAATAGGTTCATATGTGACACAGGCCTGCGATACTGCACGGCTCAACAAAGACAATTGCAATAAATGTAAACATGGGAATTTATTGCAAATCCTGGACCAGTTTGAAGTATTTTTCCTTTTTTGCAATTTAAAATTAATTATAATTTTCCCCGCCTCATATCTGACCCATCAATTAGATGTTCTCTTAAACCTTTTGCAAAACTGCATAAATTTACTATCTATTGGCATCATGGCTTTTGAAAGCAAATTCTACTGTCAGTAGCTTTCTTTAGATAGCTTGCTTTTTAAAGAAATGTTGCAAATCTTCAGATTTCACTATGTATATTTGAAGAGCATTCAGCGTTCACGTGGCCAACTTTCTTGCTTCAACCCACACTACCATTCAGCATTGTCAAGAACTCTTTAAAGCTTTTATGTGTCAAAGTAACTTTCTTGAAACAGCTGTGTATCAAGTACCTTTTTTTGAAGAGCTATGTACTTTCTTTTGAGCACAGGTTCTGTCACATCCACCAAATAAAGTTTGTTGTCCACTACATTCTAAAACAAGATTTGAAAAGATCTTTCAGAATGCATTTTTTGGAGGGGGGAGTCTGCAATTGGATTTGTGATCTAAGAACATGGGGATTCTTTACACACCAAAGAAACTAAAATTCTAAACAGGATGAATACAGGGCCCATGGGTTGGTATTGGTGACACGTAAAACAAACTTTCTTTGACAATTTGCACCAGAATGGATTGACAATATCAACAGGTGCCTTAACTATGCTACTTTGAAAATCACTGTTTATGTTCACAAACATTCCCAATTACAAAAATTAATAAAATTATCTGGACTATTAATTTTTCAAATGTAAATTAAGTTATAAATTCTTTTCATGATACAAACACTTTCACCTTGGCAAGAAGTGAGATGAGGAAATTTGCAAGTAAATTTTGGCATGCTCTTATTAGTCGAAATCAATCACGTGACGCAATAGTGTCTCTCCTCAGAGGGCGCTTATCAGTGCATAGTGCCCATTTTGGCAATTTTCACTCAAACTTTAGCATTGTACAATAAAAACAATAAAGTCCTTCTGGCTCAGGCCCTATGTGTAATAGGTTCCTTGGGATTTTGAACATCAAATTTCCTCGGGCAACCTATCACACAATAGTGCCTTTGACTGGAGAACTCTGTTGTTAAATAGCGGTGGTGGGGGGGGGAGGGAGTTGGCAGCAGGGTGAAGCCCACAGGGATCCTCCATTAGATCTCCCACTGCATTAGACAGACTTTTTTTGGCACTCACTAACGACTGGCTTTCCTCTGGTTTGTTAAAGTTCTTAACTGGTGATGTGTATGTCCCAGGGTTGTTAGCCTGCACAAAGGTTGAGATGTCTTCCCTGCTGTTCATCATCTGGAACATGCGTTCTATACTCTCCAATCTCTGTACACTCTCGACTATCTGCAGACGGCAAACAAAGAAGCCACTCATTGTTAAGTTTGCTTACCTTGAGAACTAGAGTTGATATATACATGCAAAGAAATGGCTATCCCCAAATTGGACTATCTAATTATTTGAGATTAAGCTTTCAGATGAAGAAATAAACATCAAATAACTAGGTTTGTTAGGAAACAACTAGTAAGTAGGTGCGTCAGTTTCAAGCAATCATATTCTAAGTTGAGACAAAAAGCCATTTATACCGATACTGAAGACCATAAAATCCTTCAATTACTTTGAACGATTACCATGTTACTGCTCTTGTTGACTATCTCAGCAAGGCATTTTGTGCCTCTGTTTTCACTACAGAGCCATTAACTCAGGTAAGTCTTGTTGAGTTCAACAAATAACAAGACTAAAAGTGAAGTTATAAGTATAAAGGGAGACAGCTTGGCCAGGTGGCTAGGGTCCCAGGCTTGAAATGCAGAGCTCCCCGGTTCAAGTCCCACTCTGAGCACTGGCTGGAGTTGTTATCGGCAGACCCGAGTTCAACTCCTCGGCCATGCCTGTAAATAGCCAACTGGTCTGTCTTCCACCAGTTGGGGTTCTTAACTGTGTTGCGTTCATTTGGATTATTAACTTGCAATAATTATTATTGTTTCACTGTCCCTGAAAAGCCCCTCATCAGGGGGAGTGGTCAGTTATGTTATTATAATTATCATTATCATCATTATTATTATTATTATTATTATTATTATTATTATTATTATTATTATCATTACATTGTCTTTTTCAATCCTGGAACAATCACTAAATGCAACTCTCAATGATTCAGAAATATCCTCTTGAACAAGCTGAAGGTCCTGTGTAAAAAAAGAACGGATATTTGCTCTGAAAATGGTAAGGAAAACTAATAAAATATGATTGTACATTGTAATGACTGACTAACAGACTGCCTCACTAAATGAATGGCTCACTGACTAACTGGATGGTCAGTCTATCAGTCAGTCATCTGGTTATGTATTGACTGATGTCAGGGCTGACTGACTGGTTGACTCAGGGCTAATAGTCTGACTGACTGACTGACTGACTGACTGACTGACTGACTGACTGACTGACTCAGCTGACTGACTGACTGACTGACTGACCGACTGACTGACTGACTGACTGACTGACCGACTAACCGACTGATGGATGAATGCATGGATGGACAGATGGATTGACTGACTGATCATGACTGACTGACTGCCTGACTAACCCTTTCATATTATGGACTGCAAAACAACACTTACTTGCATGGGCAACTAATTGATTAAAACTAGCCAAAGGGTGCTAGCAAAATATTGGCATTAATCTTTTTACTTACATCCAGCATTTCTGGTAGTGTTGTAGAGTAGAATACACTGTTCATATTATTCACAGTGTTCAGCTGTAGTACATAGGCATTGTGAGTATTATGACACAATGTTTGGACATGTTCTTGCTACAAAAAAAGAAACAGTTAAAAAATCACCAGCATTGACATTTTAAAGAAGGTGGACACCCGTTATATATGGCTGAATATGTTTGATGGGACCAAAGTGTTATGTGTGAACTTGGCCTCTTGTTTAGGGACAAGTTTGTTATGGGTGTGAAGATGAAGGCAACAAGTGGTTTAAAACTTAAGGACAGTGCCTCCTTTTGTTACTGCGCATACGTTCTGCGCATACGTTCTGCGCATCTCAGGATATTCGGGTTTCTTAAGGAATTTGCCCCCTAATGCAACAATGTTTTGCGTGGTTTATGACTATGAATATAACGAGCTGTGTGGTGAACAATGGTTACTTTACTTCTCCCTTCAACGTTACACTGGGGCTACGCCAGGGCGACCCGCTCTCCCCATGTCTTTTTATCTTAGTTCTTGAATTACTAGCAATTTCTATCTGCAACAACAATCGAATAAGGGGTATTATGGTGGACGGCAACAAAATTAAATTAGTTACATTTTCCAATGATATGACATCATTTGTCCGCGACAAACCATCCTACCGTACTCTTCTAAATGTTATCAAATTATTCGGTACATACTCCGGATTGAAGATCAATCATGATAAAACGGAGGTCCTTCTACTCGGAAATATGGAAGCATCCAGCTCAGAACTAGAAGTAACTGAAATCAAAAAGTCCTTGAAAATCTTGTGGGTGCACTTTACCACCGTTCACTTTTTTGCAAGTTGAATTTTGAATCAACTGAGAAATCTATAAGAAAGCTCTTAAGAGGCTGGGGTTGGAGAGGACTCCCATTAATTGGAAAAGTACAAATCATCAAATCCTTTGCCTTACCGAAGATTTTATATAGGCTTACGCTCATGTCAAATAGAAAAGAATTTATTAAAAAAATAAACACCTTATTATACTCTTTTGTTTGGAAGGGCAAAGACAAGGTGAAGCGCACGGTTTTAATAAGCCCCATTGAAAAAGGTGGGCTTAAAATCCCTGATGTAGAGTCAACGATTTCTTCGTAAAGAATAATCTGTATTAAGAGATACCTATCCCCTAGCACGGCTAGCTGGAAGTTTTTTCTGGATTTTTACTTAAGGAAGGTGGGAGGAAAATTTTTATTCCACTGCAACTTTGATTACTCGAAACTATCAATATCCCTCCCAGATTTCTACAAAGAATGCATCTTGTCATAGGCTTCACTAACTGACAACAACCCATCCTCACCCTCCAAGATATCAAATCAGATTTTGTGGAACAACAGATTTATCTGCATTAATTCTTGTTCAGTCTACAACCAAAAATTAATTGATTCGGGTCTGGTAACAATCAGTGACCTCTATGACACTAATGGCGAGTTTAAAGGGTTTAAGGAACCCCTACGTTCAAATCTCTCACCCATTGATCATTATTTACTTTTTAGCCTCCACAGTGCCCTTCCACAGGAATGGCGAAGAGCGTTAAAAGTAAATAAAACTGCCGTCGTCTCAAATGCACAGCATGTAGACCTGAGCAGTTTCTCATTAGATCTTGAAGGGGAAAAGGCTGATGTAGAAAAGCTGCAATCGAGATCACTCTATGAAAGGCTTATTTCTAAAATCTCTACGAAACCAACAGCCATGAAAAAATACAATGAAGCTTTCAACACGGAGACCTTTCATTTAGACTGGGAATGAATATATTCACTACCCTTCAAAGTAACCTACACACCAAGTTAAGGGAATTCCAATACAAAATACTTCATAGGATCTGTTATTCAAATGACATGCTTTTCAAATTTAGAATTAAAAGTCGATTCTCCGCTATGTTATTTATGTGGTGAAGAAATAGAGACGTTGGAACACTTTTTCTTTTTCTGTGAGAGGGTATGCACTTTCTGGAGGGAACTAAACACCATCCTCAAATCGCAAAAGATAACTTCTAGTTCTTTTGATATTAAAGATGTTATTTTTGGCATTTTTCACCCGGAGAACAACAGTATTTTAATTAATTACATTATTCTCGAGAGCAAATACTTCATCTACCGTTCTAAGTTAAATAAAACCTCCCTCTCTGCTCCCACACTACTAACAAAATGTAAGAAAACATACCAAATCGAGCATTTCAATGTGAGGAAAAACAAGAAACTATACCTTCACAATAAAAAAATGGGAACCCTTAATTTCACTAATGGAGCAGTAGCTATCACCTCCACGACGAACTTAAGTTAAATGATGGGTATTGCTTTTTGTAATCTTCAGGTGGCGTAGCATTGTATAGGTATAATGTAGAGTGTAGTTTAATGTTTTATCGTGCTGTAGTGGTCAACAGAATATGTATATGTAAATACCTACATTTGTAAATGTGTAAGTATTTAAGTAATTATGTAAATTAGTGGGTAGGCATGTAAAGTTTATTTGTAGTTTCTTTATGTCTTGCATTCTATATCCAAAGAAAAAAAATTAAAAAAATTAAAATAAAAAAAAATTAAAAAAGCGTTATCAGAATCCAAAAAGAAATTTGGGGGTAACCACGCATTTTTCAGACTGAGATAATTGAGCATAAATTTGGAATGAAATTGCCATACATTCTTTGTATTTTAACACTTTTTCAGAATTATGGTTGCTTAATAATCTCTGAAAAATGCGTGGTTACCCACATTTTTCTTTTTGGATTCCAATAACCCTTGATAAGATCTACTTTTTCCCCATAGTGATAATCTTTGCAAAAATACATCTGTATTAGGAGGCACCGTCCTTAAAGTCAGCACTATCAACAACAACAGGAATGTTCAACGACCCAAGGTCCATATAAAGGGAAAATACAACCAAATTACACCCTATAACAATACGGTCAGCTAATAATAAAGTTAACAAATTTCTACAGAGAATATGACACTTGAGACAATTAAACCATTAGAGATAAAAAACGATTTTTATCAAAATCAATTCCTCTAAAGACCGCAAATTATCCCTCCCCAGCCTGGGGATGGCTCCAACTGAAGGTACAGGGGTATACTCATTGTTAATACTTTAAATGGAAGGTAAAATTTCCCAAAAAGTTCCCAAAAGCCAACAGTCTTCGAGCGGCAAAGATAAATGTACAAGGACAAAAATCCAGCATGTCATTAAGATCACATAAATCATCCCTTACCAAATATTTTCATATCAAAAATTCAATGCATAGGATCAGTTGACTTTTCATTGTTTTCTGGCACCACTTTACCATCAAAATGATGCCCTTGTCTATGTCACAACAGCAAAATGCTCTACAATCTCCAAGTTTCAAACAAGACTGAGTCATGTGAGTTAATTTTGGCCAATCACATGCAAGGGAAAACACTGGATGTATTATTAAACATTGTACAGTATTCGTCATAAAAATCTTTTTTTTTTTAGAATAACTAATAATGGGTTATTCCAGAAAAAATCCACACACCCCCGACGGATGGCAAGAGTTTTTGCCCCCCCTTTCTCCCAGATTTCCTGTACCTCTAGACCCCTCCCCCTGCCCGGATTTCCAAGGCCAGAGAGCCCCCCCCTCCTCCCACCCGGATTTCCCTGATTTATTATGGGCCCTTAATTCAACATTCAGTCCGTTGAAAATACGTAGAATCGCATCCAGAATATAATGACTGTGGAGCTCAATTTTAATTTTAATTTGTTCTTGTGATATGAACAGAAATTACGAACGGGTTTTGTACTGGTAACAACATGATTAAAAGTTACTTTCTTCCCTTTTTATAGCACTGAACTACAACTGTAGCCCATTCCTGTGGAAATGCTCAATGAAGCTGAAAGCGGCGAATAAAATAAATAAATAAAATTATATAAATCGTCCATGTAAAACTCAAGAACGGAGTATTGAATTATGTGTACCCGAGGTCAAAACAACCTTTCAGATCGATTTCGAAGGGTTTTGAGTTCACCGTGGAGTGTCACAATTAATTCAACGTTTATTTAACTTTGGCTCATACATATATTTAGCGATAAGTTGCGATAAGTTGCGATAGCACGAAACTTACGGTAAATCCCATACATTTACTATAATTATTTCAAACGGTTAAACACAAACTTATTGTCTGGGCTCCCTGTGTTTGCATACGTCAAAAGTAATTTGAAACCTTTGCGTAATGCAACCATTTCATAAAACGTCGTGCCATCAGTGATGCGAAAAGTATCCGATTTATATTCCTTTATACCTGCAACACACAGAAGAAACTCAATGACAGACTGAGATTTATGGTTATTTTCACCCAAACAACATCTATTGGAGAGAAGCAAAGGAAGCATGTCACAAAAAATGCATCAGAAGACGCGCATTCCGATACAGCGTACCAGTTTATTATTTTACATTTCACTTTCTTGGTTTTTGTGTTCCTTTAAATTGATAAGATAAACATTTACGACAGACAAACAACTATGAGAAACGAAATTAATTTGAGCAAGGTATTTGTAACTTGAGTTTTTGTTGCAAAAGCGAGAGCGAGTGAAACGATAGCTCACAAACTTGTCAATACTCGCATCAAATGCAGTCCTTTTGCCCAATTTATTTCTTGAGAGATGACTCAAGCGACTACGTTGTTGCTCATTTGTTTTTCATCTCACAACTGTCAACTTACATTTGGCCAGTACTGTGATACAATACAAAGTTCCAAGCTTTAAACTTGGTTCGCTGAGCATGCTTTGTAGCTAACATGGCAACCGCGCGCTTTCTTTGTGTTTTCTCCTTTTATCACTTTTGTAATAGTCTTCGCAGAATCTTTGAAACTGAACCTAAAAGCGTTTAAGGTAAGAAATGCATACTTTGAAAGACTACTGCTTTCTTCGCTTCGGAGGAAGTTTCTTCCGTAAAGTCAAAGATCTGAAAAACTGAGGTTACATTTTTAATGAACCCCGAAGAAGAGTTTTAAGTCTAGATTCCCCCTCCCACCTGGATTTCCAGAGCCCTCGACCCCGCCTCCCGCGAGAATTTCCAGCATGCCATCCGTCTGGGAGGTGTGGATTTTTTCTGGAATAACCCAATATATTTTTTAACCTTTCTTTTCATGTGAATAATTATTTTATTTCTATGACAAAAAAGCAGAAGTTAAATAAAATAAACTACCTTCCCAGGTTCTGCTCCTATGCTTTGCAATTTTGCAAGTTTATTACAAGCATCTGAGTATTCTTTGTGGCACTGAATTCAAAAGAAATAATTTAAAATAATACAGTTAATTATGAGCAATTATTGGACATGATTGGGGAAAATATAATGTGTCAGTGGAGATCAAGAGCAGATCAGTTATTGGACAATAACAAAGGGAGAGGAAACTTATTGAGCTGCAATGTGACTCACAGTTCTTCACATCAATCTCTTCACACCTAAAAGTAATGACTTGCCTGCCTCTCATTGTTAAAACT